>CM010609.1:462500-1062500 GCA_003430845.1 Xanthoceras sorbifolium | reverse complement strand
TGCCCAATGCATTTCATTAATTTTATAATCATATATCAATAAGCTTGTATTCTATTATTTCTTAAATTTATAACTTATTCTTAATTCTTAAAAACTTATATCTAAATTTATCTATTCAACTTGAAAATTATTTTTACAATGCTACATATACACTCTATTCAACTTAGTATTATTCACTCTCTTTTATTAATTTTATTTAAAAAAAAAAGGAATGAGATTAGTCATTTCTCACTTTCATTGATTTCACTGAAAAAAGAAAAAAGGATTACTCTATACTTTTGGCTTAACTACTATTCTTTTCTATATTGATAGTATTTTTGTTTTTCGGTGTATTTATTCACCCAGAAAATTATTTTTTTATTTGTAATTAATTATAAATAGTAAATATGTACACTAATAACTTTTCAAAAAGAGAGAGAAGTGGCTTTTGATATAAAAAAAATTTGGAACGAAAAGTTTTAAATGAAGTTGTACTAGCTAGCTGATAAGATGTATTGTTATTGGAAAAAATAAAGGAGTTACTCATTTCTAAATGCATATATTGGTTTTGGAATATTATTGACAAATGCCAATAGTTCCTTGAAAATTAAAATTAATAAAATGCTACTTAAGGTCAAGTTGTCAATCATGTCAACAAAACGGTAATGGAAAAAGGAAACCAAACTTTGGTTAATCGATACATACCATTTCTTCATGATGTTGTTGTAGGATTTTATTAAGGTCATTCTCGCATATATACTCCGTCTAATCTAGCCATACTTCTCGTAATATTGGTGTGCTCAAGTCTTCTGAAGAGAAAATCTTCATCTTGGAACATTCTTTCACTGTTAATTTTTCTAAAAATGGGAACTTGAAAGTGTAATTCCCAAAGCTAAAGCTTGTGAGACTGGATAAATCATTCAGATCCAATTTCTTCAATTTGTGGAAAATAATCTCATCTTCTTTTACATCTCCCTCGTTTGGTACTACTTCTTTCATCATTTTGCAGCTACGTATTTGCATTTCTTCTAGTCGTACAAGACTTTTGGCTGTTGAGGCTGCTACTAAACTTATCAATCTTTTACAATCCTTTACTTTCAGAATTTTTAGATTTTCAAAAGATGATGAAGGCAGCAATATATTAATCAAACTCTGACACCACCCAACTTGCAAAATTTCAAGACTTCTAAGATTTAGGTCCAGTAGTTTAGAATCCTTTTTCCACATATGTTTTATATCACCCAAAAATTCGAGATGCAAACATTTTATTTGTGCAAGCACCCCTGCATATTTCTCTACCTCTTCATATGAAAACATCTCTTCGTACGAACTAAATCTCAACTCAAGTTTTTCTACATTGTGAAATATCTGAAAGATATCAAGTGGAAAAACTACCGATTCATCGCAAGAGATGGAAAGACGTTTAAGTACGGGAAAAGTGTATTGTGGAAATTGGCTCTGCCATATCATTCTGATGTCATTTCCGCTTAAACTCAGTTCCTTTAAGTTGACAAATTCCTAGTGACAAATCACATAAAAACAAATTTCAAGCAACCTTATATAATTTGAAGGGGGAAAAGTAAGGAACAACTTATTTGCAAAAGTTAAGGACTAACTTTTCGGCACTCTGGAAATATTTGCCAAACCAATCTGATGTCCTGTCCGCATAAAGATGATTGCTCTAAGATGGAGAAGATCTGGCAACCAATCAAATGAAAAAAAAGAATTGGCATTATGTTCCTCCCACAAACAATTACACAATAAGTTTTATTTAATATTTTCTTTAAGAGAGTAGACAACCCAACTAACATGACAAAAAGTTTATAATAAAAATATAGTTTCCAAAAAAAATGCTTATCCAATTTATTTTTATAGTATAAGGCATGCAATTAATTTATAATTGGCATGTCATTTAATACATCATCATCTATTTACAACATAAAGATACTAAAAACATGTTATAATATAGTCCACGTAGTTAAAATTCACACATCTCTCAGAGGGTTCTTTTTTCAAATGATGATTAGAAAAATGAATTTCGGGCGCAAGACCAATTTGTTTCTATTTATCAAAGATAAGAAGATCTTTAAAAATGGGGAAAGATAGGAAAATATCAGGAGATTAAGAAAAAAGTTTCTGTTTGAAAAATCTTCTAAAGTTTTTTACAAGTATATTTAGTATTTATTTAAAAACTATTTCATCAGGATTCATTAAATTTTAATGAATCCTCTACAAAGTGTAGGGTTTAGACTTATGAGGGGGGCTTTTATAAAGAACTACCCAGCTATATGGTATTGTTCTTTGATGCGAGTTTTTTTCTTTTAATGCTGTTATTCAAACTTTTCTCATTCATGAAAAAAAAAAAAATCTTATCAAAATTCACTTAATTTCGTCAAAGATCCATATCACAGGCAAACACTAATTGGTAGTTTGTTTGCAGTAGCTGACACTAAAAGATAAAATCAATTTTTAGCAAATTTGAAATCTTTTAAATTGGTTGTCACTACATGCTAAAGTTTATTGCAGAAGCATAAAAGGGAATAAAAGAGGTGAAGGAGAGAAGAAATTAAATTTAATTAATCAATGCGTACCTTTTTTTCATAATGTTGTTTTACGATTGTGTTAAGGTTAGGGCGCTCGCAATCATAGTTTGTAAAGTCTTGCGATATTTGCTGTAAATTTGGTGTGCTCAAGACTCCCGAAGAGAAAAGCTTCATCTTAGGACATCTTTCCGTTGTGAGTTTTTTTAACAAAGCAAAATTGAAAGTGTAACTCTCAGAGCAAAAGCTTGTGAGATTTGTTAAACCCTCAAGTTTCAAACTCTTCAAACTCCAGAAAACAATCTCACCTTCCATTACATCTCCTTCGTTTACAATTATTTCTTTCATCTCTTGGCAATATTGTATGCTCATTTCTTCAAGTCGCACCAAACTTTTGGTTGTTGAGGCTGTTACTAAGCTTAACAATCTGTTGCAATGAGCTACCTTCAGAATTTTTAAATTTTCGAAACATGCTGAAGGAGGCATTAGAACAATCAAACTGCGACAAGATTCTACTTCAAGAATTTCAAGAAATTGAAGTTTGGGAAAGAGGTGTACTGAAAACAGGCTTTGCCAGACCATTTTGATGTGATTTCTACTTATTGTCACTTTCTCTAAGTTGGAGAAGGCCTGACAATCAACCAAATAGAATCAAATGGTGTTATCTCCCCACAGACAATGACATAAAACTTAAGAAAGACAAAACCAACTAATGTGGCAAAATGTTTAATTCAAATATTGTTTCCCAAATAGTTTCTCATGTCTATTCGTAGATATTCTAAAAAGTATAACAATTACCATATCACATCATCATATTAAGTTAAGAGACTGCTCTTCTTGGGCTGCTCTTCTTTGTCGTTATATATATTTTTTTTCCCATTAATAAAATTCCTCTTTTAAGAGTTTTATTCAAAAAACTCAAAAAAGCAAAAAAAAAAAAAAAAAAGACTTGTATTAAAGTTGTATATCAACATCGTTAGTTTTGATGAACATGTTAATACTTGACTGTAACTCCAGATGACTTTTTAATTGCATACAATTAAAAGCGAAGTAATGAGTCTAATACCTTATCGACCATGAAGAGAATTTGTTGCCCAGGGACATCAAGTTGGCCCTCCTCGTCATTTTTTCGGAAGTTGAGTAAATCTATCTTTTCACAGTACCGCACTTGCAGCTCATTCAACTTCGGCCACTCCGTAGTATGTTTACCAGGGTAGAAGCATCTAAGTTCTTCTAAGTTATAGAAATGCAGAGAGGTTAGCTGTGGAAAGACAAACCTAGCAGCTGCTTCTTCTACCCCTTCGGCAACAATCTCCTTTATTTCACAGGTTTCCACATGAAGCTCTTCAAGCTGCAAAAGACTCTTGGCAATGGAAGCTGGGAATAGACTTTCCAGATTTTGACTGCCACAGAGACTCACTTTGCTTAGTTTTGGACAGTACGGAATGCTCTCAATGAGTTGGTTCTGCCAAATTATCTTCAAGTTTTCCATATAATTAATACGTATTTCCTGTAAGCTAGGAAATGAAACCTGTACGGAGATTGTAAAAGTTATCAAAGATAGTAAAATGAAAAAAGCTAAGAAAAGTGGAAATAGAGATAAGATTCATAGTAATCTACCTTGTCACTGAAGATGAACTCCCTTAATTCAGGGCAACTCTTTATGTGCAGTTTTTCCAAGGATGGAAATTCAACATAATTGCTGCAATTGTCATCAATTCTTATTAACTCTTCTAAATCTTTGCAATTATATATCAGGAGGTGTTGGAGCTGCTTAAAGCTTCCCGGAGTAGATGATGAAAACAAATACTTCAAATTACTGCAATTTTGAACACTCAAGCTTGTTAAACTTTGATTGCAACGAAACAACAATGGAAGTTGGTTTTTTCCATTGATTCCATACAGATACAATTTCTTCAAGTTGGAAAACACAACCTGCAGACACAGTCATATTTATTATTCGTTAAGTACATAATCAAATAAAGTAAAAGTTTTATATAAGATTCATACTAAATTTTATACAAAATCAAGCCTACAATAAAATTGTGTTTTATACAGTGCATACTAATTTTATTTGCAAAGTGAAGCTCGCTAATAAATTAAAAAATAGAAAGCAGGCCTTAGCAGTCTAAAGTTTCAGTTGCAATTTAAATATGTGCAACAACTGAACCCCAAAGAATAAAAAAAGAACAAATAAAAAGACAAAATAAATACAACATATTAGACATCAAATATTGACATATCAACATTTATGAAGATGGATCTGCCTCGTGATTTATGTAGCAATAAAAAGACTTACATTTTTGCTAAAAAGTGGCAGAGTATCAAGCTGGTCCTCCGAAATGATTTTGCTGGATGATGCATCTGTTGTCAATAGAATCCGTCTTTCTTGAGATGTCGCTTTAGAGCAGATCCTTCTTAACCTTGGTAGAGATTTTAGAGTCAAGGACTGTAATTGGTTGACGAACATTGAATCATTACTCCATTGTCTACTCTATCAACGATGAAAATCTCTTCCATATTCCTGCACTGAACAACTTCAATTTCTTGAAGTTGTAAAAGGTGTTTGGCAATGGAGAATGAAAAGAGGTTCTTCAATTTGTCACATTTCTCTACTTTTATGGTTCGTAGTTGGCAAAAACACTTGATCCTGAGTTGAGCATGACATATCTTCTCTAGCCTAACCAAATTCGAAAGAGACAATGTCTCTAAGAGGGGAAAAGCATCACAAGTTGCTGATGGCATTGAGTCAACTATGCACAGCATGTCGGGATTGTTTCTGATTTGAAAATGCTTCAGTTGTGGAAAACCCTCTCCATCTAATTCATAAAGGACATTCTTGACTCTCTGTTTTCCATCTAAAAACAAGTCTTCAATACCCTTCAATTGCTTAATTATTCCATCTTCTGAACAAACGTTGGTATCGGATTTGACTTCAAATGTTCTTAAATTTCCCGTGTTGCGCTTCCAACCATTCCCGATAATTATCTTGTACCTTTTGAGCTTTTGGAAGACCAAGCCTTTTGGTATATTTTCAACATTTGCAATGCATATTTCCAAAGCGGTCAAGTGCGACAAATCATTCAACTCTTCAAAGCTGACAACATACGATTCATACCAATAATCCAAATACAGTTCTTCTAATTGAGTTAATCTTGATATGATATTTGACGGAATCATGATTGAACGGTTTCTCAAATCCAAAATCCTTAGGCGAGTCAATTGACCTATTTCTTGAGGCAGTTGCTCGAAACTAAAAGAATCAGAACCAAGGACAAGGATTATAAGATTCTTCATGTGTCTGATAGCAGCTATGTCTCCCAACTTGCACACCTCCAAATACAATGTTTAAAGGTTTACTAAGAGGTCAAGGGATGCCAGTAGCGGTGATAAATCCATTGCAATCAAATGTAGAACTTCAAGATTCGGCATCCCTTTGAAAAAATTTTCAGGGATTTTAGTAAATCGAGTCATGGGTTCCATATGGAAAAATTTTAGGTACGGACAATCCAACTCGTGAGGAAGCTCAGAAATACTATGTAAAGTGATTGAAGTGCAATTTTTCAATGTACTTTTTTCTGTCAAATCTTGTAGGACAAATATACGCCGATCTCTTAGACTAATTGATCGACCAACATCACGAACCACATCATGCATAGAAAACGTATTATTGTCAAGAGTGTCAAGCAATAAGGAAGAGTCCTTGAGCTTTTGTACCAATGTGTTTACTCTATGTCTTGCTTCTTCCATTGTCTTGATTCGTTTAAATAGATTCAAACCCATGCCATATCTCAACAAGTTTTCAATAGAAGCATGAGAGGTAAATATCATTGTACTACAAAGCATAAAAGTTGACTTGAGTTCATCAGTATTCAAATGATTGTAACTCAACTGTATACATGAATACGCCTCTTGCGTTACTGATTCATCTAAACTTTCTGAGGAAGGTCGTTGAAGTTCTAATAAGGCATTTTCCCATTCACATGCCTGTTTGTTTTTTAATGCCTTTGCTATTGTAACAATGGCAATAGGCAAACCTCCACATCTTTTGGCCACATCAAAGGCTAAAGATTTCAAATCATAACATTCAACACAAGAACCTGCTATCTTTTTAAACAAGTTCCAAGCTTCTTCTTCATCTAAAATGCCAACACAGAAGTTGTTTCGACAATCCATCTCATTTGATAATACATTTATATCTCTTGCTGTCAAAAGTAACTGACATCCAGGATGATCATTACCCAAAGGAATTCCCACTATCTCCAAATCAAGACCCTTCCTTATATTATCCAAAACTAGAAGAAGCCTGCACACTTTCTTCAATCGTTCACGTAGTGCGTTTGCTCTTCCAGGCTCAGTCTCCTGACGGAATTCGAAACCCAACTTGTCAGCGATCACTCCTTGAATGTTCTTTATACTTGGTGCCTCTGATACTTCTACAAAAACTACAGCATCAAATAGCTTGTTTTCCTCAGCTTTTCTACCAATTTCTTTTGCTAGTGTCGTCTTACCGATGCCGCCCATGCCGTGCAGCCCAACCATTTTGACATTAGGATTACGCAATGCAACTAGTATCTTTTCCGCAGTGGACCTTCTTGATTCAAAGTCTTCAAAAGGCTTGCTAGACGGATGCCATGTCTCCTCTGGAACGGTACGGTAGGAAACTCTATCAAATTTCCCTTGTTCCTCGAGTTGAGAGACATCCTTGGCCTTGACTGCTGCTTTCTTGCTGTGTTGATAGCGCTTCTTCAAATCAGGACACCAGCTCTTGAAGCATCGCATGTTTGCTTGATTATTATCCGTAAAAATCTCCGTCGACTCATCAATCATCTTCTTAACGTTGTCCAGCCAATTCACAACATGTTGTTCAATCTCTTCCCCATTTCTTGTTGCTTCATCAACTGAATGTTGCACCATGACTCTTCTGCTCTGGAGCTTCTGGAGTTGTTTGTCCAGATTGTCGAAGTTGGTCTTGTAGTTCCACATGTAACCGACTTGACGTGCTATGGGATCAACCGTGTATTCGGCAGTTTTTGCAGCAACAGAAATACCAATTTCGGCCATTTGTGGAACCTCTTTTGCAGATAAAACATAAGTATGAAAAGAAAAGACTACACTATTAGCATATCAAACTAACAAATTATGAAAATGCATCAAAGAACATGAAAAAAAGGGAAATAATAATAATAGCAAGATGATTAATTCTCAGATCAAATAATAAATAACAACTTACTTGGAGATTAATCAAAGCCTGAATCAGTTGGGACAGACAGGGATGGAGAGCAAACAGGGATGGAAGCTTAGAGATAACAAAGTGAAATACTGATTGCAAGAATTTTTGTGAAAGAATTTTTGGGCCTAGTAAAAGTGGAATTTGTGATGTAGTTGAAACGTTTAAAATAATACAGTAAACTATCAAATGTCAAGATAATTATGTAGATATTATATTTAAAATTATTATGAGATTTAAAAGCACTATACATGTTAATAATATAGCTGATCATTCTTTGGTTGAACAGCTTTTACCTAATTAGACATTTAGTCAAACAGCTAGAGTGTGAGCTCCTCAAACTTCTCTAGCATTTATTCAAACACCTGGAAGGTGTTAAGTAAAAGCAAATGATCAACTTGAGTTGTACCAAGATGATCATGGGTGAAGAAGAAAAAATAGACGTAGGAAAATTCTGTTATTGAAAAACAGAATTCCAGCTGACAGACTGGCTTTGATTATTTGGCTGACATGTCAGCCAAAGTTTGTTAGTTTTCAAATCAGAAAATGTGTATAAATATGTAATGTAACTATGAGATTATTGTGCAATTAATATACAGAAAACTGACTAGAATTCAATTGAATTACTAGATCAACATACCTGGTTTTTCTCTCTCAACTTTCCTTCTATTTTCTCTGCATTTTTCTTGAGAAAATTCCAGCTTCGATAATACATATATTTATATATTTAGTAATTTTATTTTAAAGGTATTGCAACGATATATAATAATTTAAATAAACTTAATATTATAATTTGGAAAAAGTCACTCTACTCAAATAGAAAATGTGTTGCTTAATTCCATCAATCTACACTTTACAACCCTTATAAATTCATGTTAACAAAATAAATATATAGAATCATACTTCCAAGAATTTGGTTATTAGAACAACTATTTTACAGCAATAACAATAAAAAAAATTATAATCTGATTTATTAGCATTTAATATATATAAAAATGAAAAAATATAATCTGACAGAGGTATTTTGGTCATTTAAAAATTTTGAAAAAAGTCAACGGTCAACGTTAACGTGAAGGGAGGTTAGTGTTCATTAATGCAAACTTTGATTCCGAATGTAATTAGCCAAACCTCAGGGAGGTTGAGTGTAATTAACTCATATAAAAATTGCAAGAAAATTATTTAACAAAAAATATTTAAAAAATTACCTAAATAGTGTTGTAATAAACAATGGACTGCTATCCAGAAAAATATTTGCAAATGGCGAGGGTTGGAGTAGACCGTATAATGCACAGATATAGAAAGTAACAAGAAAAGACAGAGCAAGTTGGTGATGTTACGTCATAATCATTTAATTTTCAAAAGAGTATTTATTTTTTCTACCTCATGATGCACATTACTTTATGTTCACTAATTTGATTTCTTTATTTAATTATTTAATTATTTAAGAATTCATTTTTAATACAATATTATATTCGGAGGACATATTTTACCCATAATGTTTGACTTTATAAAATTGTCATTGCTCTTTGGGTAATGCACATAACTAGTGATATACTAAAACATTATTATTATTCCAAATATTGATTTCTTTTGTCTCTTATGGTGATCATTATTCCAAAAGTATGGTCAATATAAAATAATCAGGAACTTTGGTCAATATTTGCTCTTTTAGAAAAGGGTGATTTTTATTTGGGTCTCTAATTTTTGGGAACTTATCCATTTTTTAAAGCAATTTCATTTATTGGTATACTTGGACCCTAACTTTTTAAAAATATATCATTTTGGTCCCTCTGTTAGTCAACTGTTAGTCAAACTTAACTATTCTAGGGGTATTTTTGTCTTTTAACCTACCCCTAATTAAAAAATAAATTAATTAAAAAATTAATAAAAAATAATAAATGAAAATCTTCACCGTCCATCTATTAGATGGACGGTGGAGATTATATCGAATTTTTAAAAAAAAATTAATATTGCAAAACTTAATTTTTTTCAATTTAAATTTTTTTTACTATTTAAAAAAATGATATTTTTGGTGGAGATCCAGATTGGATCTCCACCGTCCATCGTCCATCATACGATGGACGGTGGATATCCAATCTGGATCTCCACCAAGAACAAAAAAAAAAAAAATTTGAACATCAACATTTGAAGATGAAGAACAAAAAAAAAAAATTTAAGGTGGGGTCATCTTCGAACCCAATTTCTAGGTTTGATGACGAGCCCAGAAACCTGGGTTAGTCTTCGAACCAGGTTTCTGGGTTCGTCTTCGAACCCAGTTTCTGGGTTCGAATCGAACTCAGCTCAAATTTTTTTCTTTTTTCTGTTCTTCAAGTTCAAGTTTTTTTTTTTTATTGGATCTCCACCGTTCATCATTATTGATGAACGCTGGATCTCCACCAAGAACATCAATTTTTTTAAAATAGTAAAAAAATAAATTAATTAATTTATAATTTTTTTAAAATTTTTTAACAAAATCTCCACCGTCCATCAATTTTGATGGACGGTGGAGATTCATTTGAAAATATTTTTTTTACATACTTTTAAATATTTTAAAATTTTTAATTAAAAATTATCTTAAATGACCATACAATCCTTCTAATTATTAATATTCTTTTTTAAAATTTTAGGTTAAAATGGTAACTTTAACTTATTTAAATAGAGTCAAAAGCAAAACAGTGTTTTTATCAATTCTGTTACGATTGACTAACAAAAATTTAGTCAGAGGAACTAAAATGATACATTTCCAAAAAGTTAGGGCCCAAGTATACTAATAAACAAAACTGCTTTAAAAAACTGATAATTTTATAAAAGTTAGGGACCTAAATAAAAAATCACCTTTTAGAAAAATATCTCAAGTTGTCCCACAAGCTTTCACATTCGCTTTAACAGCTATTTCCACTTCCAAAATTATTGCATATGTCTGGGATAATTTCACAATCATCTATACTATTTAAATAATTTATAAATTAGTCTATATTTTTTATTTTGTATTACAAACATCCCTGTAAATTTATTTTACTAAAATTGAATCAAAACAGTTTTTTAGACCTTTTTTATTCAATAAATCCTAACTTTTATTTTTTTTTGAAGGAGTTACAATTATAAAATTAATAATTTACCGGAACCTATTAAGATTAATCACTAAACGTGCACATGTGATCCGAATATACACTGTTATAACGGGATATATCTACTCTCACAATAAGTGAAGAAAACTATTCACACATGCTAATACATGTGCATAGTGGGAATTGAACCCTCACCACTGAGATGGAAGCAGTAACAGACACATATGGAGGGCAACCCGGGCAGTTTCCCAGCCAAAATTTGTAAATTTTTTTAAATATAATTACATATTATACCCTTTAATTTTAGTATTATTACTATTTTACCTATTAGTAATTAAATTAAATTAAAAAAATTTCTTATTTTGAGGGATAATGTTCACTATATCCCCAATCTAATTTTATCTTTACTTTTCAATTAGTTAAATTTCTTCGTATTGATGATGTTGGCTGAAAAAAAAATTTGTTTTTTTTATTTTTGCCCACCCTAACAAAAATTTATGAGTACGTCCCTGGGTGGGAGGAAAATACACTAACCACCTGAGCTATGAGTGGATGTATAATAAATCCTAACTTTTTATATATATATATATATATATATATTATATTTAATGGATATATAAATGAAACAACGAGAATTAATATGGTTGTTTCTCAAAAAAATATATTCTAAATTGATAATTTTTCAAATAATACAATTTATTTTGATATTTTACCTTATTCTACAGAATAATATATCAGATCCAGTTTTTCACATTTGCTTTGACCTTCCACTCCCAAATTTAGCTAAAGAAAAAATTAAATAATTATCAATTGCTCAGCTAGCAGCAAATTAAGCACCTTTTTTTTCAAGTTGTCAATATCTAGATATATAAAGCAGTATACTATGCAACCCAATTATATATTTATATATTCATTGTAATCAAAATTTCTATTCCTCTAGAAAAAATTGTTAAAAGGGATTTCTTTATTGAGTTTAAATGTAATGCAAAATAAGTTTTTATCATTCAATATATATATATATATATATATATATATATATTTTACAATGCACAATTTAAGCACATTTGATGAAATTTAGTGGAATTTATTTAATTTTAATGTAATTTTTTGTATGAATTATGAAAAAAAAATGAAATAGATTTATAAAAAAAATTATAAATTTTTCGGTTATAGGAACTATTTTTATCCAACTTTTTAAAAGATAAAATATTTAAAAAAAAATAGGGAAATATCAGAAAAAATAGTTCATGAATCCGAAAAAGTAAAAACGGTTTCTTTAGACTTTTTTTAAATAAATACTAACTTAGCTAGAAACAACTTAGGAAAATTTTATAAAGAGAAAAGAAGGAGAGTATTTTGATATTACTATATAATTTGAGACAAATTACATCTCTCCTATCTGAGGTATTTCTAATTACAGAAGAAATCAACTTTTAAAAAAATTAACTACAGACCTCATGCTGTTAGTGTTGAATATAAAAAAAGACAGTTAATCGTAAAAAATATCAAAATGTTATGACAAATTACAGCCTATCTACCTGAAATATACATAATTACAAGCATAATCAAATTATAGGAAAATTGACTGTAGTCCCCCCTGTTGTAAAGCTTTGACCGTCAAAAAAGACAGTTTACCATTAAAAGTAGGGTGAATTGCACTAAGGTACCCTGACTTTATCCATAATTACACGTATAATATCAGTTTACCGTTTATTACACTCAAGTACCCCACAGTTAGTTAAGTTCGTAAAAATTAACGGTTGACCAAATTATTTTTATAAAATGACTAAACTACCCCTATTAAATAAAATAACATTAAAATAATAATAATAATTAAAAATAAATAATTATTAAAAATAATAATTATCATCACTATCTTTATCTCCATCATTCAATCCATCATCTTCTACATTCAATTCATTTAATCTCTCTCATTCAAAACCATCCACAACCAAAAACACAATTAATTCATCAACCATCTATTAAAAAAAATTAGAAAATCATATCACAACAAACCAAAAAAAAAAAAGGAAAGAAAAAAAAATGTCCAGATTGGAGTGCAGAACAAATTCCAGATTTTAACATTTTTTTCTATGCCTTTTTTATTATTCTGAGACAAAAAGAAGTTTTTTAAATGACAAAACCAAGCATAATACATTGAAAAGAAAATAAAAAATAATTATTGAACCTCAAACCACTAACTAGCTTTGACTCTCTTT
This sequence comes from Xanthoceras sorbifolium, assembly GCA_003430845.1. Classification (NCBI taxonomy): domain Eukaryota; kingdom Viridiplantae; phylum Streptophyta; class Magnoliopsida; order Sapindales; family Sapindaceae; genus Xanthoceras; species Xanthoceras sorbifolium. The sequence continues at coordinate 1,049,464 of CM010609.1, read as the reverse complement.
TTATGGTAGACTATCCAACTCTCTTTTATCACTCTCTCAATATTACTTTCTCTTTCACTCTCTCTTTCTCTCTCTAAAGTTCTCTTTTTTCTGGTGTTTTTTTTTTTTCTTCTCTTCACAATTCACACATTTCAGAGAAGAAGAGCTATCTCACACACATCACTTCAACTTAGAAACTCAAAAAAATCCCTCCAAGAGCAGGTTCATGAGTTGCCACTTGCCACTCATTTACATCTTAGAAGCTACAAAAAAAAAAAAAAAAAATTATAATAAGTTTATAGTTGCTTTGATTGGAATGATTTTCCAAATCTCTTTCCTTATAAAACTTTTTAAAAATTTTTTTTTTTTCAATTGAAGGAAGAGATTTGGATTTTTCCAGATCTCTTCCACTATAAAACCATTTTTTTTTAAAAAAAAAAATCAAATGAAGGGAGAGATCTGGATCTAGATTTCCAGATCTCTTCCATTATAAAACTTTTCTTTAAATTTTTTTTTTCAATTAAAGGGCAGATCTCTTCCATGTTAATAGATTTTTTCTATTTTTTTTTAAATATTTTAATATTTTAATTTTTTTAAATTAATGTTAAGATGATATGGCATATTCTTATTGGTTAGGTGGTTCTTTTAATTTATTTATTTTTAAATTATACATAAAAGACCAATTTACCCCTGATCCTGTTAAGTTCACTGTTCAGTTAACGGTGGTCAACGTGGTCAAGGGTATTTGAGTGTAATAAATGGTAAACTGGTATTATACATGTAATTATAGATAAAGTCAGGGTACTTTAGTGCAATTCACCCTTAAAAGTATATAAAAAAATACAAATTTATCCTTAGTTAAAAAAATCTAAAATAAAATAAAAATAAATATATTCTAATCCATTCATGAAAAAAGAAACTAAATAAAATTAAATTTAAGATTTTCACGGACCTTCTAGATATTTATCTTTTTTATAAAATAAAAAATATTAAAGATCCAGTGGCTATAAATAGGGGTGGATACGGTTCGATTTCGTACGTTTAAAAACTAAACTTCCCCTTTAAATTAATAGAATAACTTTAATCGTAGGCGATTTGTGCAAATTTTAGATATTTATTTAAAATTTTACTAGTATCACTAAAGTTATGATAAATAACCTTAAAGACAGATTTTTTTTTTTTTAAAAAAAAAAAAAACCCTTAAAGGCCTATATCTCAAGGTTTCGCGGTTGATATTGTAAATAAAATGATTAGGAGAAAAGCGCCATTTTGGGAGCTTTGGTCTCCATACATATTTAGTTTGTTAATTTAAGTGATTAATTTGTTAATTGTTTAGTTGGTTATTTATTATTGGTAGGGATGGCCATTGGAACCGAACCGGCAGTTCTGATTCCAATTTTTCTCTAACCGAAACCGAGACCGGGGAGGTCCCGGTCCCGGTTCCAACCGGAACCGGGGGGGAACCGCCCAGTTCGGTTCCTCCCCGATTTTTTTGGAACCGGCAAAAGGTTGAACCGCCGATTCCAAACCAGCCGGAACCGGCAAAAATAAAAAAAAATTAAAAAATTAAAAATAAATTAATAAAAAAATTAAATATATAAATAACGATAATAATATATATAAATAAACTGGGTACTCGATTGCAAAAAAATAACAATAAAATTGAAATAAAATTATGATAATATCATAAAACTATAAAATTAAATAAATAAATAAAAAATTAGGGCTTGTACTTAATTTTACCTCAATTAAGCTGCCTACGTATCCTCTAGGAGGAATCAAAGCCCACGTAGTTCTTTTACCTGTTATGTTTCGGATGTGATCAATTGTCGCTTGTTCCTTCGGTTGCCGTTGTATCGTTGTTGGTGTCGAAGAAGTCATTGTCGTCGGACACCAGATCCAATTCCTGCTGCCGGTATGTGGCCTTGGTCCAGTCGTCAACACAGACCTGGATCTGTATTGAGTCTGGACTGAGCAATGCTCATCTCTTGTCCAGAACATTGCCACCTGCACTAAATTCCTGTTCGACGGCGACGGTCGAGACAGGGGTTCCAAAAATTTGTTTGGCAATGATGGCCAAAATTGAAAAGTTAGTTTCGTGCTCCCTCCACCACTGTAGGACGTTAAAGTCTGGGTTGTCCAAAAACTCAAAGAAAGTGTTTATGTAGACATCAACCTCTGAAACATAGGTTGATGAAGACGAACTCCCTGACGTCCTTGCTTTTTTGGTAAACACGCTTGCCCCTAACTTCCTTAATGTGGAGGGAAAGCACAAATGACTAGTACTACCGCTTCTGCTTGGTTCCGGTTGTTGAACAATAATGTTCAGCGAAAGACCGTAAACAGAATGATATTCGTCATACATTGAATAAAATAAATTCCTAACATTATTATATAAACCACTAATATCTATGTCCATTATCCCTAAAGATTGGTAATAAAGTGTAAAAAATTCATATAAACTATTTAATTTATTCCTAGGGTCAAAAACTGATGCAACAGTATAAATTACAGGAATGTCCTTATAATAGTTTATCCATCTTTCTCGCATTGCATAAACACACGGAACTAATTCATTTATTTGTGCACATTCATTAAGTGCACCTACAATATTAAGGACTTCAAATAAAAATAAATGTGAAGTTGGATAATATATACCAGATAAAGAATGTGTTGTATCATGAAAAACTTTTAAAAGCATGCAAATTTTTGTACAAACATCCCAATGATGTTCATATAAATTAATGGTATTAACATTATGCTGCATAAATCTAACTAATAATTCTCTATACTCGTAGCTTTCACAAAGCAACTTATATGTGGAGTTCTAACGAGTTGGAACATCACGGGAAAACCTAATTGGATGTTTCCCGTTAACTTTACAATACCTAGCCCATTGTTTCCCGTTAACTTTACAATACCTGGCCCATTGTTTCATAGTGCTAGGATATTTCCACAAATAGTATAGAGCATCCCTAATTGGTGTAATCCACTCATGTAGTGTTTGCAAGCCATGTTGTACACATATATTAAAAACATGGCAAACACATCTTTGATGAAAAAATCTGCCGCCAAAATAGGGTTGACACAATTGAATTAATTTTGGAACGGCGGCAGTATTATTTGCAGCATTATCAAAACCAATTGCAAAAATTTTACTCTCAATACAATATTCTTCAAAAATAATTTTCATTAATTTATAAATATTATCAGCAGTATGGGTGTCGTTAAAAACTATAAATGCCAATATTCGTTTTTGCAAATCCCATGATTGGTCAACGAAATGGTAAGTGAGTCCTAAGTATGAATGTTTTTGCCAATGATCACTCCAGATATCGGCACAAACAGACACACGACCCATATAATTTTGAAAATATTTTACTAAAGCTTTTTTTTCTTTTTTCTAAATATCACACATAGTACGTTTTAATGTGGTCCTAGGTATTCTACATGTAGAGGGATTTAAAGCATTATGACAATATTTTAAAAAACCAGTTTTTTCCCCAAAACTAAAGGGGAGATGTTCGGTCGCTACCATTCTTGCTAATTGGTCTCTATTATTTTGATTAATATATTTAAATAAATGACGGTTAGGGATGTGTATCTTGCAATTTGGTGTTGTCCTCGCTGATGGTGAGCTTCAGCTGGATGCTTACTGTTGATATGCTTTCAATACGTCCCGTACCCTCCGAATTTGTTCCATTTAAAATCTTTGGAACAATAGTTGCAAACCACTATAATTAACCCATCCTTCTCCACTCTCTTCATATGAACTTTAAAAAGTTCAGATTTATACTTTGACAAATCTAGCTATGCCTGCGGCATTTGTGCGGTTTCACTTGGGATTGGGAGGGTTGGAGCAGAGGGACCACCGCCAGAAGAGGGATGAGAATAATCAGGGTTAAAATTAAAAGGAGTTTCATTACCAAAAATTACCTCATAAAATTCTCTTTCTTACAGGTATTCAGCAAAATTTAGATCGTTGTTGTATTCTGGGAAAGGGCGACTTTGCACTTCTTGAACATTTAAATCCGGTACCTGCTCATTTTGCTCAGCATTTCTGTTGGAAACGGACCTTCGACCTCCGGAAATAGATTTTCGACCTCCGGAAATAGATGGTCTTGAGGGTGATGCCATTATAAATTTATAAAATAAAGTGTTTAAACAAATAATGAAAACAATTGCAGAAATGAAAAATAATAGTAAGATTGAGAGAATGAGAGAATTAGAAAAATATTGAGAGAATTAGAGATGAGAGAAATGTTGAGAGAATGAGAGAATTTGTGTGAATGAATTGGAGAATTGATGGGGTTTATATAATTTTTTGGATTGGAAAAAAATTAATATTTTTAAAAATTTAGGGGTTTAAATTGTAATTTTTTAGGGGACCTTTTGGTAATTTTTCAGGAAGGAGCCGTTGAACAACGGCTCCCTCAAAGCCTCAACGTTCTGATTGCTGCCAGCTGCCAGCAGAAGGCTGTTGGCCACAGTATAGCCAACGGCCAAAATTTTAAAAAAATTAAAAAAATTAAAAAAAAAAAAAACGGGAATCGAACCAGGCAGTTCCGTAAACCTCCAGTTCCTAACTGACGGTTCTAATTTTTTTTCTAAGGGCAACCGAAATAGGAATCGGCTATCCCAATTCTGATACCCAATTTCGGAACTGATTTTGAACCGAAATTTAAAATTTCGATTCAAAACCGCCGGTTCGATTCGAACCGAACCGAAGCCATGTCTAATCATTGTCATAATATCAATCAAATGCAATGGCAAACACTGCGGGGTCCATTGACTTCAATTATGAGCTTAGTGAGCCTATTATAAAAACCAGTTGAACTTGGGGGCCCCACATACATATACACGCTAGAGATGGCCCCGGTTCGGTTCGAACCGCCCGGTTCGAACCGAACCGGCGGTTTTGAACCGGAACCTAAGGTTCCGGTTCAAAACCGGTAACCGGAACCCGGACACCCAGTCCCGGTTCCGATTTTTTATTTTTTGGAACCGAAACTGCCGGTTCAAAACCGGCTAGGAACCGGAACCGGCGGTTTCACCGGTTCCGGTTCCATTTTTTAAAAAAAAATTGAAAAAAAAAAATTTTGTTTCTTAAAAGTAAAAAAAAAATAAAAAAAAGGAACCGCCGGTTCCGATTCCGGTTCTGAAACCGGCGGTTCCACACCGGCAGTTCCACACCGGTTCTAAGAACCGGTTGAAGAACCGAACCGGCGGAGAACCGCCGGTTCAAAACCGGAACAGAAACCGAGACCCCTACGATTCCGATTTCGGTTAGGCCAAAAATAAAACCGAAATCGTCGATTTCGGAACCTTAATCATGTCTAATACACGCATATAACAAACATACTTTTCAATAAATATAATTATTAGTACGGGTCCTCAAAATAAGTATTGATTGAATGTTAATAAATTATAATACTTTTCAAAGTCCGGTGACTTTTCAAAGTGAAAATAAAAATTATATTAAATAAAAAAATTTCCATCCAAAAAAACAGAAAGTTGAGGAGGGTCCCAACTTGAAATCATGTGGTTGGCTGGCACTGGCAGGTACTGCACATTAATTAATAGTGGCTATATTATTGTACAACACAACAACCACCAGTCGTTCTATGATTATTATAGTGGTTCTAGTGTTCTATTTATCGTACAAACCAACTGGTTGTTTCAAAAAAAAAAAAAAAAAAAATCCTGATTCGATTTTAAAGACGAATTATAATAAAGTATTATGACATTTAATAGTATTATAATAAAATTATAAATTAAATTTTAATTATATATTAGTATTTTATCTGAGTTGTTTTAAAGTAAAAATGTAGATATTAAAATCTATATTTGATGACCTGACAGTCTATTATAGTTGTTTAAGGGGACGACAATGTAAAATAAAATAAAAATAAATATATTCTGATCCATTCCTGAAAAAATTAAAGATCTTCATCGTCCATCCGAACATCAAAAATATTTTTGAAGAAATATTGAATTATAAAGCTACTTGTATATCAGCTGCTTTGAATAGTCACTTCAAAACGATTCAGTTGGATTTCAAATAAATATTATGCTTATGTATTGCGCGTCAAACGGTTCCTACTAGGGGTTTCAATACAACAGATAATGTAAGTTTCATTTTAAAACGGTTACATTTTATGTATTACATAAATTTGTAATACATCTTCACAATTCTTCTAATTTTCCTATTAGCTGAAAATCACAGCGAAACACATCTTTCAGGAAACTCACGGTAAACCTTTTAGATTGGAAGCATGTTGGGCAATTGTGAATGATACTGCAAAGTGGTATCATTACGTGGAAGGCGTGAAAGGACGACAACATAATGGTGATACTAACAACTATCGGTTTGACTTGAACTCAGAAAGTTCAGGTGCCGATGAGGGTATGAGATTACCCCATGGACGTCCATCATTGAGTGCAGTCAACCTTAGTGATAATGGTTCACCGTTTAGTCAATATGAAGGACTTGAACGTCCCCCTGACGTAAAGTGTCAAAAACTAGAAAACAAAAGGCAAAGAATGATAATGTGAATTTGTTATCTGAGGATATTCTCGGATATGAGACTAGGAGTAACAAATTATATGAACGTGATGCAGTGTTCAGGACAGCCGCAGAAGAAAGGAAAAGAAATTTTGTTCGTGAGGTGGAAGGAAGAAAAATGGAATTTACGGCAAAATACGTTGCAGCAAGGGAAAAACAAAGCATAATCGAAGAAAAAATTTTGAATCAAAAATCATGTTTTGCGATCCAAACTCGTTGCCCTCGGATGAAGTAAGAATTTAACTATTACAGCAAAAAAGGGAGATAATGAAAAAAAATGGTGATGGTTGTTATAGTGGTAGTTGATCGTAGGATGTAGCTTTTAAATGTTATATTATTATATTTATTTTTACTCTTGTAATTCAGTTATGATAATTTTTAATTAATATATATTTTTTTATTTTAAGTTAATTATAATTTGTTAAATATTTGGAGGAGGAAAGTACACGAAAAAGTGATGATAACAGTCTTAATGAAGCTGGACTGGTTGAAAATGTGGAAGATTAAGAGGATCTCAACTCTAAAACATTGGAAGAAACAGAGCACAAATCAGAGACCGAGGATAAAGGCCGAGTGAAACTAATGTCTAAGAAAATTTTCGTGGTTGGGCTTGCTCTTTTTTTTCTAGTGGTTCAGAGCACAAATGTAACAGTTTTAACTTCATGTGAAAGCGAGTAATTGTTGTCTATTAGATTGAAATCCAACGGGTCATAGAGGTACAACACTTTTAACTTAAAACTTAAAAAGACTGAAAAAAAGAAAAAAAATTAGTCGACTCCTCGAAGTACCCTATAATTATGTACTTGTGTAATAATCACCTGAAATGTAAATCAGTGAAATATTTTTGAGCTTATTATACACCAGAAATTTGCAAGAACACTTTTTTGGATCATACTGACAAACCACTAGCACTTTTTTGGACTTTCCATTCTCTGTCTCTCTCTGTCTCCCATTTTTCTTTATCATCTCTCTCTGATTGATTTCTTCAGCTAAAAATGCTTATTAGAGGGTAGAAAAGTCTTTTCAGTTTCTACATATTTGTATTTTCTTTCTTTGGTAGATTACGGATGGTGGCTTTCCTTTTAAAAAAACAGAGTAAACAGAGGTCTTTGCTTTGTTTTAGATACCCATTTCTGTTCTAAAGAATTTAAATTCATCTTCATGTGTCTCAAAGACAAACTTTTTTCTTGGTTCTACTTCTCTCTCTTGATAAATTGGTTCTCTGCCTTAAATTCAATCTTCAGATTCAAAATCAAATCTACTTCACTCTCTTGATAGAGCAGTAAACATTGTATAGCAACCACAAAAACAACATGGAAAATTAAAATCAAAATTCTACATCTAAATACCACATCTGAACTTACCCACATTTTCTCATCCACCAAATAATTCTCAAAAGCCCTAAAACTATAGCCATCACTCAATATTAGAAGGAATCAGAGACTCAAAAAGAAAAAACTTGGGGGATTTTGATTTCCAAATATTTCTATGGCTACATACCCATGAGACAAAAAAAGAATACCCATCGAAGATATAAAAAAGATAAAGGGTGGTGGAAACGTACGAGATATTCAAATGGTGGATGAGGAGGTCGAGGATGGGAAGAGAGCAGAAGGACCACCACAATCTTCTGGAGAAGTCTTGGCATTCTGTAACAGACCACAATATATTAAACATATATAGAGGTTGTTCAGATACATGATTGTTATGCTAGAGTTTTCTCGAGAAGTATATGAAAGCGAATCAACAAAATTCTTAAGCCAAATAGTACATACCAGTTTTTTATATATTCCTTGTATGGTTGCATTAAGGTCACCATCCCAAATATAATTTGTGCCGTCATGCCATATCTGTTCTAACTCGGGTGTGTTCACGACTCCCAAAGAGAAAAACTTTATCTTAGGACATTTTTTTAGAGTTAATCTGTATAAATGTGGGAATTTGAAGCTGTAGTTCTCAGAGCAAAAGCTTGTGAGACTTGATAAATCATTCAGGTGCAAACTCCACAAGTTCTTTAAAATAACCTCATCTCCTGTTACAACTCCATTTGATGATATTACTTCTGTCATCATATTGCATTTTTTTATCATCATTTGTTTAAGTTGAACCAGACTTTTTGCAGTTGATGGTGCTACCAAACTCATCAATCGATCACAACCCTCTACACTCAGACTAGTTAGATTTCAAAAAGATGTTGAAGGCGGCATTAGAGAAACCAAACTGCCACACCAATTTACTTGTACAATTTCAAGATTGTGAAGAATTAGGTCTAGTTTAGAGTCTTGTTTCCACATTTGCTTCAAATCATCAAGCTGATAGAGTGATAAACTTTTTATTTGTGCAAGCATCCCTGAATGTTTCTCGACATCTTCACATGAAAATATCTCTTCATACGAACAACAGTTTAATTCAAGTTTCTCAACATTATGAAACCTCTGAAGGATAGCATGTGGGAAAACTGTTGATTCATCCTCAGAGACCTCAAGAAGTTTAAGCTCGGGAAAGAGATGCTTCTGTGGAAATTGGTTCTGCCAAATCATTCTATTCTCATCTCTGCTAAAACTTAGTTGCTCTAAGTTGGAAAAGACCTGGCAAGCAATCAAATAAAAATAAATTTCAAACAACTTTATATACTTTAAAAAAGGAAAAGTTATTCGTAAAAATTAAGGACACTATGTAACACCCCAAATTCGATATACACGAATTAGGATGGTACTTAGTCTAAATCCTCCAATTTACGTATAAATTACTTAAAACTTTTCATGAAATAAATTAACTACTGAAAATCAAGACAAACTCCAAATAACATTTTCAAGAGTCTAGCATTAAAATAAAGCGGTCAAATAAAAACTCAATCCTTACAAATGAGACTCTACTAATAATCACTAAAACGTCATTCAATAAACCAAATACGGAGACAAAGCTCTAATCGAACAATTTCCCCAATGAAGCATGTAACATCTCTAATTTCAAATAAATATGAAAAGTATGGTTGAATTAATTCTGAGTATATGAATATGATATTTATGATTTGAGGGGTGGAAAATGTAATTAAATGTATATATATTTTTAAGGTTTTCAGGTAGACCAGGTGGAGCGGTCCAGAAATAATAGAGCGGCTTGTTCGAAGGTCGTAGGTGGCTTTGGGCTTTGCTTTAACCCCATTACCTGGAAAGCTACTTTGGACAGGACGTTCACTTCACCACTTCGATCGTTGCCATAATGACAATCGCATCGTTGTGTGGCCAGTGCACGCTTCGCATATCAACATCTGTAAATGTTATACCCTCCGCCATTGTCTTGCACTGCTTCGTAGGTCGCTCATCCACACTCATCATCCTCATAGTGGAGTAGCTAGCCTATTTTACGTGTTGCATTAATGACCTGTTTGAAGTTCTTGAGAGATGGGGTCCCGCATGGATGGTATGGATTACCCTTACAAGGGGCTCGTTTGGGATGGACTTTGGATGGTTGAATGTGTTTACCATACCACACCTGATTAGTTATCTCTCAAGATCTTTGGTTGCTCATATTTTCCTTTTTGAGAGCCTATAATCCTCACAAATTTCACTTATATTCTTCTAAATGTATTTTTGTTGGATATAGCAAAGCTCATAAAGGATATAGATGTCTTTACCCATCTAGGAGACTTTATATATATAGGCATGTTTTGTTCAATGAAAATGATTTTCCATATCCAAATTTGTTTTCCTTTCACAACCCCTCACCTGTTTATGATATCACTTTTCCTAGTATGCCTGCAGTAATATCTAGAGATTTATTGTAATTGTGTAGCAGCAATCCAACACCTACAGCTGCAAAATTTGTTCTTACTAGTACACCAGTAGCTATAAAATTCATTTCTGATAGTTCTTCTATTGTGCCTTCTATTCCTCCTCAAAATACACACTCTATGATCACAAGAGCTAAGCATGGTATTGTCAAGCCAAAACTCTACTCTACTGTCTGTTCAAGTTCATCTGATTGTCCTAGTTCTAGTGCTGCTATTGAAGAACCTAAAAATGTAAAAAAAGCTTTATCCAATTGCCATTGGAAACAAGCCATGAATCTTGAGTATGCAGCCCTTATGTCTAACAAAACTTGGAGCCTAGTCCTTTATCAATCATGCATGAATATTGTGGGTAACAAATGGGTCTTTAGGAGAAAGTTTAATCAAGATGGCAGTCTAAACAAGTACAAGGCTCGTTTGGTTGCCAAAGGGTTTCACTAAACTCCGGGGATCGATTATCTTGAGACTTTTAGTTCGGTTATTAAGGCTTCCAAGATTAGAGTTATTCTTGCCTTAGCTGTAAGTTTTGATTGAGATATTCATCAACTCGATGTGAACAACATGTTCTTAAATGGGGATCTTCAAGAGTTGGTTTATATGGCACAACCGGAGGGGTTTATCGATCCTCATTATCCTAATTTTGTTTGTCAATTGCACAAGTACCTCTATGGACTCAAACAAGCTCAAAGAGCTTGGTTTGAGAAACTTAAGGCGGCTTTGGTTCACTAGGGGTTTACAAGTTCAGTTTCAGATCATTCTCTATTCATTCAAAGGACTTCAACTGCTGTCACTTTTATTCTTGTCTACGTTGAACAACACTCAACATATTCAACATATCATCAAGTCTCTCAACAGCAAGTTTGTTTTAAAGATATTTGGTTTTCTCCAATACTTCCTTGGTTTTGAAGTTAGTAGAACTAAGGTTGGCTTACATCTCTCTCAGCACAAATATGTGTTGGACTAGCTCACTAAAACAAAGATGGTTGACTCAACTCCTTGTGCTTCTTTTCCTGCTACCAGCATCAAGCTTTCTAAGCTCACAGGTGATCCATTTCTTAATTCCTCTATGTATCGCAGTGTTGGGGGCATTGCAATATCTTACTCTCTCTCGATCTGATATTGCATAGATTGTAAACAAGCTGAGCCAGTTCCTCTCAGCCCCTACTCAGTACCATTGGCAAGCATGCAAACGTGTCCTTTGTTATTTGAAAGGTACTGCCCAATGTGGTTTGCTATTTCAGCCTGCTTAAAAGCTGAATCTTGAGTGTTTTGTTGATGCTGGTTAGGCCAGTTCATTGGATGATCGAAGGTCAACCACTGGTTGTTGTGTATACTTGGGTCATAATCTCTTGACATGGAGCTCCAAAAAGCAATAAGTCGTTGCTTGTTCTAGTACGGAGGCAGAATATTGCGCACTCTTCCAATCTACAACTGAATTGTTATGGCTGGCTTCTCTTTTTTCCGAACTTGTTTTTGCACTTGATGGTTGTTCTATAGTTTGGTGTGATAAATAGGTGCTTAATCCCTTGCTAAGAATCTCATTTTCTATGCACGCACCAAACACATCGAAACTGATATGCATTTTTTCTGTGAGGAAGTAGTTGCTAAACAGGTTGATATCCGATACATTCCTTATGAGGATCAAACTGCAGATTTGCTTACTAAGGCCCTAACTGCTGAACGGTTTGTTTTGCTGTGTTTCAAGCTTACTGTGGTTGCACCACTACTTCGCTTGAGGGGGAATGTTAGAGAACAAGAAGTTGAGTCCACCACCAGTAGCACCAGGGGTCTTGTTATGAAGTGATCTGGTGCTGATGATCAAAGGCACATAAGCTAAAGTGTCCAGAAGCATCCTAGAAGCATTTCAACGAACACCTTCAACCACAGCCAAGTAGCTTGCTCTTGCTTTGTCATCCTCTCTTGTATGACCACGTCAGCATCATGCCACATCAGTTTAGAAGTCAGTTATTATTGTCTCAAAATTCTGTTATCAATTGTAATATAATTCTGTTATCATCAGCTCACTTGATATATTGTAGTGAACCTGATAATCTATTGAGTTAATTATTGTTTTCATCATAGGTATATATACCTAATCTTGTAATTAGTCACAATTAATCTGAAAATAATATTTTCTCTCATTTGTTTTATACGGATATTCAAGTATGTATAATGCAGAAAGTTAAATAATGCATTGCTAGCTATTTTCAAACCTCTTTAACATAATGTTATTTTCAAAAGTCAAAACAGCTGGGCGAATCCCATCTCATGGAGGAAAAATAGCGACACCCACAAATTCTGGACGAACCTTGTCGCCTCTTACCGCGAGCAGTTTCTGCCCAGTTCTTGATAAATGTGGTCATTGACGAAGCATCTGCAACCTTGTGGGAAATGCATGCACCAATCGCAATTCTACCACAATTAAAGAAATTGACTTGGATACCGAGGACTAGATCATGGACACCGTCAGGGAGTAACTTGATGAACTCGCTAGGAAGTGGATTTTGGAGGAATTCTGAGAGTTGGCAGTTTACTTGACCCTCCAAAACAAAGATACCACCATTGTTGCAGTCTACATAGGTGTCTTTAACAATTCCAGCTAGTGGGTAATGATGATTTGTTGTATAGTTGGCTCTTAGTGAGCTTTTTTGTTATTTTAGGAATCCCAAATTGGTTAAATTACATGGTAGGCTTGTCTTTTGGAGGCTATAAATAAGCCTCATTTATTCACTTATAAATCATCCCAAAAAAAATTATATATTTCTTCCTCTCTTGTAAAGGGTGATTACTAAGCTCAATCTTGCCCAAGTTGTAATTTGGAGTTCATCCAATTTTGAAGATAGTGGAAGTGGTCAGCGGCGCCCGAGGACGTAGGTAACATTTGTACCGAACCTCGTAAATTTCTGGTGTTCTTTATTTTTCTGCTTTTGTATATTTTGTTTATTATCTGCTTTGATTTCTTTCAATATTATTTTGTCGGGTTTATTTGGAGTTCTATTCACTGGTATTTGTGAATAGTAACTACTTCGGATAGGAAAAAATTACCCGATTTTTCCAACAATTGGTATCAGAGCCACGGTTGTGTTTTAAGCTGCTGAAGGTGTCAGATTCTCTAGAAAATTCTTAGTATGCTATGTGGTTGCAGTATTGTCTGATCTTCCACATCAGAAAAGAATTGTTCTTGAGTTTGCTGACTTGGTGGTTGCTGGAAGTCAGTGTGGTGGTGTGGAAAGTGCATGTCTAGGCAAGGTCTGGCTAAAGAAAGACTTGGTACTTAAGAGTGTCCGTTGTGACCCACCTCTCTTTCCTGGGATGTTACCTGGTGCACTATTCACGACTACATACACTATTTTAGTATACGGGTACTGTTCACAAATACAGTACTGTTGCAGTTTTTTTGAGTTTAGCAGCTTAAAGAAATGGCGGAAGAAAAGTCTACCTCATTCAAAGGCCAGTTATCCTCCCAGCCATCCACGTCATCTATACTGGGCAGGACATTTGTAATGAAAATGAAGTTTAAGGTAGAAAAATTTGATGGAACCGGCCATTTCGGTATGTGGCAAGGCGAAGTTCTAGATGCTCTCTTTCAGCAAGGTCTAGACATCGCCATTGAAGAAGAGAAACCAGAAGGAGCAGATGAAACTGAGTGGAAAAATATCAACCGCTTAGCATGTGGTACAATTCGTTCGTGTCTCTCTAGAGAACAGAAGTATACGTTTATGAAGGAGACATCTGCAAGTAAGTTGTGAAAGGCGTTGGAGAACAAGTTCATGAAGAAGAGCGGCCAGAATCGCCTCTATTTGAAGAAGAAATTGTTCCGATTTGATTACCTTCCTGGTACCACGATAAACGACCACATTACTGCTTTCAATCAGTTAGTAGCAGATTTGTTAAATTTGGATAAAACTTTCAAGGATGAAGATTTGGCTTTAATGTTGTTAGCCTCCCTTCCTGATGAGTTCAATCACCTTATTACAAGCTTACTAATTGGGAAGGATAAAGTGACATTTGATGAAGTCTGCACTGCCTTGTATAGCCACGAAATTAGAAAGAAAGATAAAAAAAAAGCAGGAATGAAGCAGCAGAGGCACTGACAGTAAGAGGGCGTTCACAAAAACAAAAAAAAGGAATGAGAGGAAGATCTCGCTCAAAAGGAAGACTTGGTAAAGATGAATGTGCCTTTTGTCACGAAAAAGGTCATTGGAAGAAAGACTGTCCAAAGCTGCAGAAGAAAGGAAAAGCTATATCGTCTGGTGCATGCGTAGCAGAAAGCAGTGACGATTTAGATTTTGCACTGGTTGGATCATCAACGGCATCCCATCCTGATGATTGGATTTTGGATTCAGCATGTACTTTCCATATGACTCCTAATAGGGAGTGGTTCTCTACCCTTGAAGAACTAAATGGTGGAGATGTTTTCATGGGCAACGATAGTCCATGCAAAATTTTGGGGATTGGTACAATTCGACTGAGGAATCAAGATGGCTCAACCAGAGTTCTGACGGACGTTCGTTATGTTCCAGATATGAAGAAGAATCTCATCTCTTTGGGAGTCTTAGAATCTAAAGGCTTCACTGTGACTATGCAGAATGGGATATTGAAAGTTAATTCTGGAGCACTTGTGGCAATGAAAGGCGTTCAGAAGAATAACTTGTACTACTACCTTGGTAGTACAGTTATTGGGACAGCAGCAGCAGCAGTCTCTGAAGAGGAGAAAGATTCAGATATTACCTAGCTGTGGCATATGCGTTTGGGACATGCTGGTGAAAAGGCTTTGCAGATACTGGTGAAGCAAGGCTTATTGAAAGGTGCAAGAACCGGCAAGTTGGATTTCTGTGAGCATTGTGTTTTGGGGAAGCAGAAAAGAGTGAGCTTTGGCACCGCACTCCATAATACTAAAGGTATCTTGGATTATGTTCATACTGATGTGTGGGGACCAACAAGGACTCCGTCTATGAGTGGCAAACATTATTTTGTCACATTTGTCGACGACTTCTCAAGAAGAGTTTGGGTGTATCTCATGAAGCAGAAGAATGAAGTGCTAGAAATTTTTCTCAAGTGGAAAAAGATGATTGAGACCCAGACCGGTAGAAAGATCAAGCGACTGAGGTCTGATAATGGGACTGAGTACACAAATGACCCATTTATGAGAGCTTGTGAAGATGAAGGCATCGTGCGAACTTTGCAGAACGTATGAACCGAACTTTGCTGGAGAAGGTTCGGTGTATGTTGTCCAATGCTGGGTTGGGCAAGCAGTTTTGGGGTGAGGCTGTGACGTATGCGTGTCATCTCATCAATCTTAACACCTATGGAGGTATGGTCTGGAAAACCTGCAATTGACTATGATTCCTTACATGTGTTTGGTTCCGCTGCATACTATCATGTTACGGAATCGAAGTTGGATCCAAGAGCCAAGAAAGCTACTTTTATGGGGATCGCATCTGGTTCTAAGGGATATCGTTTGTGGTGTCCTGAAACAAGAAAGTTAGTCATCAGCAGGGATGTTACCTTTGATGAATCTGCCATGTTGAGAAAGGTAACTGAGAAGACCGATGGAACTTCGCAGCAGGTGGAGCAAACTCCGAAGCAGGTGGAGTTTGAAAGTAGAATCATTGACCCAGTTGATGAAAGTAAAACAGAAGTTGATTCTCCGTTGGCAGAAGATGAATCAGAAGAAGAAGAGGTTTTAACCCAAGAACCTCAACAGCAACAAGAAAGTATTGCAGTTGATAGGCCACGACGACAGAATGTCAAGATCCCTGCTCGATACCAGGATATGGAAAACTTACCTACTCAGTTTAAAAATACGGTGGCCTATGCACTTTCGATTGTAGATGATGATGTTCCTTCCACATATAAAGAAGCGATCAGAAGTTTCGAAGTTGAAAAGTGGAAGGAAGCCATGGATGAAGAGACGAAATCTCTTCAAAAGAATAATACGTGGCAATTGGCAAAACTACTTAAAGACAAGAAGGCAATTGGATGCAAATGGGTCTATGCAAAGAAAGAAGGATTTCCTGACAAAGATGGTGTTCGCTACAAGGCAAGGTTGGTAGCTAAGGGCTACGCTCAAAAGGAGGGAATTTACTATAATGAGGTATTTTCTCCAGTTGTGAAACATTCCTCCATTAGAATTTTGTTGGCCTTAGTAGCACAATTGAATTTGGAACTAGTTCAACTGGATGTGAAGACCGCGTTTTTACACGGTAACTTGGAGGAGGAAATCTATGTGTCTCAGCTTGAAGGTTTCGAGGTTGCTGGTAAAGAGAATTGGGTTTGCAAGCTGAACAAATCGTTGTATGGATTGAAGCAATCTCCGAGCAGTGGTACAAACGATTTGATCAGTTTATGCTGCAGCAAAAGTACACCAAAAGCACACATGATCATTCTGTGTATTTTCGTAAGCTACAAGATGATTCTTTCATCTATCTCCTATTGTATGTCGATGATATGTTGATCGCATCAAAGAGCCAAGTAGAGATTGAGAGGTTAAAGGCTCAATTGCATCAGGAGTTCGAGATGAAAGGTCTGGGAGAAGTCAAGAATATTCTCGGCATGGAGATAAACAGAGACAGAAAGAAAGGCAAGCTTTGTTTGACACAAAGTCAATATTTGAAGAAGGTGCTACAACGTTTTGGTATGAACGAACAGACAAAACCTGTAAGCACTCCACTTGCTCCTCATTTCAAGCTTAGTGCTCAATTATCTCCTAAGAATGATGAAGAACGAGAATACATGGCAAAAGTTCCGTATGCTAATGCGGTTGGTAGCTTGATGTATGCAATGGTGTGTACGAGGCCTGACATTTCATGTAACACCCCCTGACCCGACCCGACTGGATCGACCCAGGTAGCGCTACTGGGTTTTCAAAACTTTCTAAATTCACTTTATATATTTCAAACCATTGAAAATCGTATCAATTACTAATTTAAAATATGTTTCTAGTGAGCCCATCAAATCATTATTTTTAAAAATTTCGGCAGAGTTTCCTTTATTTTTCGGATTTCCCAAAAACCTGTTTTCAATAAAACCAATATAATGCAATATCATTTCAACACTTCTATATCCAATTTTTCAAATCAATGCGCACTCTGCCGTTTAGTGCGACTTCCAATCATTTTCAAATAAAACATATATAAATAGTATTTACAAACATTTGAACAAAAGTTAAATCATAAAACACGTATTACAAAACATATCTATACATATCAAATTACAGATTTCTGTATATGCATGCTTCACTAAATACAATATACAAATAATTTCACTTATAACTACTCAAAAGAAACTGTGACTCTGGACCTTCAATCTGCTGTTACTTCTCCTCTATCCTTTATTTCTCCCGGTGTCTCTGATACCTGCGCGTGATTAAATCCAACGCGCTAAGCAATAATGCCTAGTGGGTGTACACTTAACTCAAGTATCAAAATAAATAATCATATAAAAACAGTTTAATAAAAGCATAAAAATTCAATCAGTAAAGCATACAAAATTCAGTTTTCACTTATTTTATACTCATTTTATTCAATTTATTCCATTTCATACTCATACATTTCTATATCTATACCATCAGTGCAACGTTCACCTCCGGGATTCGCCTAAACTGGACTAAGCCAGGTTTGCCCCGCGAGATGTAACTGTCAGGAATATCAGTACAATATCTATCTCCGGGATTCGCCTAAACTGGGCCTTGCCAGGTTTGCCCCGCGAGATACAACAGTCACGGATACATTGAAATAGCTATCTTCGGGATTCGCCTAAACTGGACCTTGCCAGGTTTGCCCCGCGAGATGCAATAATCATCACTATCAGTACAAATGCTATCTCCGGGATTCGCCTAAACTGGACCTTACCAGGTTTGCCCCGCGAGATGCAACAATCATAGATACAGTGAAATGGCTATCTCCGGGATTCGCCTAAACTGGACTTGCCAGGTTTGCCCCGCGAGATGCAACAGTCATCAATATCATCAGTGCAATATCTATCTCCGGGATTCGCCTAAACTGGATTATACCAGGTTTGCCCCGCGAGATGTAACAGTCATCCATTCGTTATATATTTTTTTTTTCCAATTAAACAACCGTTTCACAATTCAAATTAAAAATCAAGAATCCACCGTTTCAAACAATATTAGTAATATATATAATTCATACATTTCATAGCAAAACTTTCCGTTTCTTTCGAAATCAACAATTATATTCTCAAACAATTTATTTTTAAAATAATCGTTGTAAATAAAAAATCGAGTTAATCAAAATATTCAGAATATTCAACTCAAAAATATACATAGAAACAATTATCCATCAAAACATTCAAATAAACTTAGATTCAAATAAAAAACACAAAGATTTTCGAAAAGAAGTGTACACCAACTTGATTTTCATTTTTCGTACAGTTTTTCTTCTGGATTTTTTTTTCCCTTTTCTCTTTCCTTTTTCCCTTTTCTTTTTCCTTTTCTTTTTCTTTCTTTTCTCTTTTCTCCTTTCTTCTCTTCTTCTTCTTCAGCCTTTTTCTTCTCTCTCTTCTTCTTCTTCTCTTCTTCTTCTTCATCTTCTTCTTCTTCTTCTTTCTCGGTCTCTTTTCTCTCTGTTTTCTCTGTTTTCTGTTTTCTGGAAATTTCTGCGATGACTTATTTTTTTTATAAAATTTCGGTAGTCGCGGTGACCTGGTCGCGTTGCTCTCTGGAGCAACTCCATCTCCTTCATCGCGAGCACACCTCGCGGTGCTTTGGTCTCGCTGGTGGTCGCGATGCTCACTGCCAGGATTTTCACTTTTTCATCGTGAGCCAGTCATCGCGATCTGTGGTCGCGGTGCTCACTGCCAAAAATCAACATTCTTCATCGCGAGCAGCTCATCGCGATCTGTGGTCGCGATGGCCAGGTCGCGATGCTCACTGTCTCAGTTTTTCACTCTCTCTTCGTGCATCGCTTTCGACCGTTCAATTTGGTCCACTTGGAAACCATAAAATAAACATACTTTTAATTACATTTACACCCCTCAACTCTCAAATATTTTTATCCACATATTCAAAATTAATTACTCGAAATTCGGGATGTTACATTTCACATGCAGTTGGAGCTGTGAGCAGATACATGCATGATCCTAGTAAAGGACATTGGCTAGCTGTGAAATGGATTCTACGGTACATTCAAAATACTGTAGATGTTGGTTTAGTATTTGAGCGGGATGATATAGTTGGTCAAGGTGCTGTTGGATATTGTGATTCTGACTACGCGGGAGATTTAGACAAGCGTCGGTCAACTACTGGTTATATATTCACTCTTGCCAGAGCGTCAGTCAGTTGGAAGTCTACCTTGCAGTTTACAGTTGCTTTGTCTACTACAGAGGCAGAGTATATGGCAGTTACAGAGGCTGTAAAGGAAGCTATTTGGTTACAAGGTTTGCTTGAAGATTTGGGAATTGGTCAGAAGCACATCAAGGTGTATTATGACAATCAGAGTGCTATTCACTTAGTAAAGAACCAAGTCTATCATGCACGTACAAAGCACATTGACATTCGTTATCATTTCGTGCGAGAGATTATTGAAAAAGGTGGATTACAAATTCAAAAAATCCACACTGCAGAGAATCCCGCAGATATGATGACCAAGGTGGTGACAGCGATCAAGTTCAAACATTGTTTGAACTTGATTAACATCGTGCAGATTTGAGTAGGCGTTAGCGTCGCTGATCTAGATATTGAAGAAAATTGTTTGAAGATCACTAAGTCGCCAAGGTAGAGATTTGTTGTATAGTTGGCTCTTAGTGAGCTTTTTTGTTATTTTAGGAATCCCACATTGGTTAAATTACATGGTAGGCTTGTCTTTTGGAGGCTATAAATAAGCCTCATTTATTCACTTATAAATCATCCCAAAAAAAATTATATATTTTTTCCTCTCTTGTAAAGGGTGATTGCTAAGCTCAATCTTGCCCAAGTTGTAATTTGGAGTTCATCCAATTTTGAAGATAGTGGAAGTGGTCAGCGGCGCCCGAGGACGTAGGTAACATTTGTACCGAACCTCATAAATTTCTGGTGTTCTTTATTTTTCTGCTTTTGTATATTTTGTTTATTATCTGCTTTGGTTTCTTTCAATATTATTTTGTCGGGTTTATTTGGAGTTCTATTCACTGGTATTTGTGAATAGTAACTACTTCAGATAGGGAAAAATTACCCGATTTTCCCAACAGTTTAAAACTTGAGACAATGATGTTTTTAGGTGGCTGAATTTCTCTTTGTTGCTTAGTTAGTGATCATCAAGACTGTAGAAGTAGATCAAAGGAACATAGACAGACGGGCAACCTTGATCAATACAGGAAAGTTTGTAGTGGTGGAGATGATCATCTGGGGTTGAAGTAGTGGGATTGATTATTTCCCTTGAAATCACTTCAACGTATATATTCATTTTTTTATTTCTCTTTGTTGCTGATAGTTTTGATGATAAATACTCATTACCATGCATCAATTTATACACAACTGGTATCTGATAGTAATTAAGTTTCATTTGATTAAGTTTGTGCTTACAGTTAAATCATTTGATAAATACTCATTTGATTAATGTTTCTTAGCTGCCGAAGGATCATAAGCAGAACATTAACATAAGCATGATTGAATTACTAGCAAAACTCAGCAGCATAAATAATGGTCATTAGGTAATGAAGTCACACTTTTCCTTAAACTATAACCAAATACCACGGATAATTATTATTTGGGTTCCTAATGTATTTAAAAATATCTTTTTTTTTATCTATTTTATTTTTTTACCTCACATTGTCCTATCTTTTTTAAAATATATCAATTTAGTTCCAATGACCAAAATTTTAACGGTCAAACCTAACATAAAGTATTAATTAACCATCTTACCCTTTTTTATTAAATTATTAAATTAGAATGACATTTTTACCCTTTTATTTTTTAACAACTTGATCTATTTGAATAATCCAATAAGAAATTAATGTACATTATAAAAATTTATTTTTATTTGAAAAATACTTAAAAACAATTTAATAATAAAATAAATAAGATAAATTTATTAAAAATAAAAAATAAATATAAAAATATTATAAAAATTAGAAAAATATTAAAAGTAATATCATTTATTAAAAATAAAATAAATTCATTATTGAATACTTATAAAACTAAAAAATTTAATACTTTAATACATATATATATATAATAAATTTACATATACTATAGTTTTGTTATTATATTTTTATTTTTATAATATAATAATAATAAATATATAATATATATATATATACACTATATAATATACTCTAAAATATGTATCTATAATATTTTAACATTTTGATTTTTTACTAAATTTTAAATTTTATAAGTATTTAATTTTGAATTTTTTTTTAATAAATGATGTTATTTTTAAATTTTTTAATGAATTTATAATATTTATTTTTATTTAATTATTTTTAAGTGTTTTTAAAAAAATAATTTAAGTTTTTATAGCACATATCAATTTTTTATTAGACTATCCAAATAGGTAAAATAATTAAAATGTAAAAACGTTGGAGGGTAAAATCGTCTAGCTAATTCAATAAAAAAGGGTAAGATGATCAATTTATACTTTATATCAGGTTTGACCGTCAAAGTTTTAGTCATAGAGACTAAATTGATATATTTTGGAAAATGTAGGAACCATGTGAATTAAAAAAATAAAAATAGATCCAAACGTGATATTTTAAAATACATTAGGGACCAAATTAATAATTATTCGAAGTAGTTAGTTGTAGTTTAAGAAAAAGTGCAATTTAATTGCAATATGACCAAACATCAAGGTATTCCATTATAATTTGTCATATAATTTATATACACTTATCTTGACCTACATACTTATCTTGACCTACATCCATGATGATGTTTGTCGAAAGGCTTTGATAATTTTTCACACTTGTAACATTTTTTTTTATGTGATAGTGAAAAGTAGGGGTGGGCACATTAACCAGTTTGAAAATAACCGAAAATAACCGATCGAAAATAACTGAAAAAATAAGGTTATTTTCGATTATGAATTATGACTTGTAAAGGTTTGGTTAGTCATTTGATAACCGAATAAAAATTGGTTATGGTTAGGTTATGGATGACAAAACCGTAAATAACCGAACTTATATAAATTAAATAAAAAAATTTAAAAACAATAGGATTACATGTGTATGTCACCGATGGAAGAGGCAAACCTCCACTATAACTTTTTTTAAATGTCTTTTTTAAAAAAAAAACAATTTAATAGTTCTCAAAAAAAAAAAACAATTTAGTATTCTAATGAGTTTTCTACAATTAAATTGTTAAAAGTATAACATTGTTTATATTCTAATGAGTTTAGTATTTAAGAAATTTCAAGACGTGCAATGAAGATGTTTTAACTTTTTTGCACTTTTATATTTGTCTCTTTTTTTATGTAATTCGGATTGTTTTTTACTTTTTATTATGGTACGATTTAATTATGGACTGTATCACATGGACTGTTTTATGGACGGTTTTGTTATGTACATTTTTATTAATTATTAAAGTGGACGACTGGACAGTTTAATTTTTTTATAGTTTAAATATCTGATTGTATGTTTTATTGTAGGTTGTTGACAAGTATAATATAGGTGTTATCGAAGTATGTTGAAAGAAGATTGTATGTTTTGCAATATAAAAAGATAGCAATAGGTTTAAAAATATACAAAGAATTGGATAAAATATAAAAAAAATTGATTTTTGGCCTAAAAGGCCTAATTAAGTCCATATGTACAATTTAAGCCCAATGAGGCCCAAACCGAAATAACCGAACTTAATCGAACCGAATTTAACCGACTTTTTAAGGTTTGGTTATTTTAGGTTATACATATAAAATCGACTAGGTTTGGTTAGCAAATTAATAACCGAATAAAAATTTGGTTAGGTTAGGTTATGGGCATAACCGAATATAACCGAATAGCGCCCACCCTTAGTGAAAAGTGATATATATCCTTATAATTATCTTACTTTTATATTTTTAATATGTGATTCATTCCCACTATCTTTAATGTACACTCACATCACCGACATCAGATTTTATGTAATATCATCCTCCCCAAACACCAATTCATAATAGTTAATTTTTTTTTTTAAATATTGGTTAAGTTTCATTTTCTCTCTCAACATTATCTATCATAGTTATTCCTTATCTTTACCATGCACCAAAATTTTAAATTTGAGATTTGTTTTGAATTTATTCATTTTTTTTTAAATCAAAGTTTGATTTTTTTTTGTATTCATTTTTTTATTTAGGATGATTTTAATAAATTTATTTTATCAACTTATTATTTGAAGGTTAGTAATTTATTAATTTGTGATATTGTTATTGTTATAACTAATTTTATTTGACAAGATTATATTAAATATTTATAAATTTATAAATAAACACATGAATAATTGTAATTTAATTATATTAATTAATGTATAATTGTCATGATATTTCGAATATTTTTACAATAAATTATATTTATATAAGTTTGTTATTTTTTTTTACCTTAAAAATTTATTTGGTATTAAATTTGATTTTATAATAATAAGTTTTCCGTTTTCAATAAAAAAACTGCCGCGTGTCTCACACGCATACTGGTATTACACTGGAACTGTCATTTAGTATGGATAGCATGTGTTGACAATTTAATACCAGTATGCATGTAAAACATGCAGCTGTTTTTCTGCTGTTAGCAGAACCAACGAGAAGATAAAAATTAAGAGACACAATACAAAATCTATGATATATTACTTTTTATAATTTGTTTTTATATATAAACTTTTTTCTCAAAAATTATGGGAGGGCTAGGTCTCCTGACTAATAGCATGTGCTGCACCACATGAAACATGAAACTCATGTTGGTGAAATGGAGATTTGAGCCCCGAGAATCCACCGAGCATTTCTATTGAAGAAAAGCCTAAAAATTCAATTGAAATTTGGAGAAATTTGAGGCTGGATTTTGTTAGGCGAAAGGGAGATTATAAATTTAAAACACGCGCATTTCAAGATATATATATATATATATATGTACAATACTAGCCATTGCTAGGTTACAATGGCCAGTATTGTATGGGCTGTGAAGCTATAGCAGCTTAGAGAGAAAAGAATCTAAAAGTAAATGAGAGCAATTTGTTTAGCAATTGTAAATGCATTTCTTCATAAAATTTACTGATCAGGTACAACACTATATATACAATGCACTTGATGATCCTAACAAACTTTTGTGACAATAATAACTGCCCTAGCTGAGCTGGTCCTATCAAATAAATACAAGTGGCAAGTTTGTTATAAGCTGGACTCAACCAGGTGCTTGTGCTTCATAGTCGTGTGGCACTCTTTTGTGCACATCACCAGCTGCTGAAATATTATGAACGTCAGCAGCTGTTGCTTGTGTTATATTCCTGAATTGTAATGTTGTATTTACTGATAGCTTTGTTGCATTATCTGCTGATTGTTGTGCTGCATGTTGTGCTGCATTGTTCTTCAGAATTTGCACAACATGACAACTAGGAGATTCCTCAATATCCTCCCTCAAACTTAGCTTGGATTTGTCCAAGACAAGTTTGTCTCTAAGTAATTGAAATGACGAATTGTAATGGAGTAACCTAACGTTTGGTCATATTGCAATAAAATCATAAGTTTAGCCTTAATTACACATTAGTACTCTACCGTTAGTTGATTCAGTTAAAATCAATGATTTGACCAAAAAATTTACCGAAAATAACAAAAATACCCCTGTTTAAAAAAATTAAAAAATAACATTAAATATTAAAGTTAAAAAATTAATTTAAATGGATCCGTCCATTTAAAAAAATTAAATTTTTTAATTTTTTAATTTTCTTAATTTTAATAGTTAATATTATTTTTTTATTTTTTAACCAGGGGTATTTTTGTCATTTGAGGTAAAATTTTTGGTCAATCCATTACTTTTGACTGAGTCAACTAACGGTAGGGTACTAATAGGTAATTAAGACTAAATTCACGATTTCATTACAATATATCCAAACATTATGGTACTCTATAGCAATTTACCCTAATTGAAAATCATCATTTGGAAGCGGTTTTGTAAAGATATCTACCAATTGATGGGATGAGGGAACATACCTCACAACTAACACCCCTCACAACTAACACCCCTGATTCAATCTTGTCTCAAATGAAATATAAGGCAAGCTCAATGTGGTTGGTTCTTAAGTGGAAAACAGGATTGTGAGACAAGGAAATTGCACCAATATTGTCACACCAAATGACCAATGTAATGGACTATTTATATGTACGGTACTGTTTATCATGTACTATTCACGTGTACGGTACTGTTCACCTGGGCAACATCGTGGGCCTACTGCATGGGCCTCTCCTATGCCTCTGTTGGACATGCTGTCTTGGCCTCACTTAGGCCTCTTGCTTGCACTTCTCTCACGGGCCACTTTATTTGGGCTTGCATGGCTTGCTCCTAGAGCCTGCTTTGAATTAAGTCAGGATTCAAGCTTCACAATCCCAACACTAGCGAGTTCATCAAGTTACTCCCTGATGGTGTCCATGATCTAGTCCTCGGTATCCAAGTTAATTTCTTTAATTGCGGTAGTATTGTGATTGGTGCACGCATTTCCCACAAGATTGCAGATGCTTCGTCAGTGACCACATTTATCAAGAACTGGGCAGAAATTGCTCGCGGTAAGGCCAGAATTTGAGGGTGTCGGTCTCTTTCCTCCTAGAGATGGGATTCGCCCACCTGTTTTGACTTTTGAAAGTAACAATGTATTAAAGAGGTTTGTGTTTTCTAACACAAGAGGTCAAAAATAAAATCCACTGTAGTATTATGTAATATGATATTATATGATTAGGCATGATAGTGGTGGAAATGAAGAGTTTGTAAATTAATAGAATTGCATACCTAAGAGTTTCCTTTACAGATTGTATTGATAATCATTTTTTTTAATTATATCCTATTTATTTTTTATTTAATCGTTTTTTTTAAGAGAGTACAATTACAATATTAATAACTGCCGGGACCTGTCGAGATCAATCACTAAACGTACGGCCCAGATATCTACTCCCATAACGGGAGACATCTACTCCCAAAATAAAGGGATAAAACTACCCACATATGCTGGTAAATGTGCATGATGGGAATTGAACCCTTATCACTAAGGTGGAAGAGAGGTGCATTAACCACTTTACTATAAGTTATCTACAAATGACCCTACTTTGTTTTTATTTGATTTTTTAAGTGGTCAAACAACTTCAAAATGCTAAAAAACAATTTAAAATAAAAATTTAAAAATTCTGACTTAGTATATAATCATAATTATAAATTATAATATTTCTTCCATAATTACAATATTTTCTTTCATAGCTATCATTCTTATATTAATATATTTCCAAATTTATCTTTATTCATATGTTTCTGTTTTAAAAAGACAAACAATGAATATTTTTATTCGGTACTTAGAAGGAAAAAAACAAACATGTCATTCAGGTTTCAAGTTTCAGTCTCTGTTCAGTCTTTAAAATAATTCATACCTATTAAATTTTCAGATAAAAAAACAAACGACCCCTCAGTATAGTAGTCAATTAGATAATTAATGTCTAAACAATTCAAACGTTTGTATCATTTTTTTTCCTTATGTATTAGATTTTTATATTTGAACAAAATCATATAGTTTTACTTTGTTAGTGAACCTCCATTAATAAATCTCCATAAGTGTTCAGCTTTAATGAACATAATTAGAGGAGTTTGTGGCCTCCAACCACCAAGGTAAAAGACCTTGTGTTCAATGTATATATACATTTAACCATCTAAAGATTCATTATGTTATATTAATTTAATCAATTAAGATGAATTAATCTACTAAAGATACATTAAACCAGACAAAAATAAAATCAACTGTAGTATTAAATAGGGAAACTTGACAGCTTCAGGTCAAAAGAAGCTATTTTTATATTATATGATATGATATAATATGATTAGGCATGATAGTGGTGGAAATGAATATATATATATATATATATATATATATATATATATATATATATATATATTCCTTGAAATGCTTGTGTTTTAAATTTATAATCTCTATTTTTATATTATGTAACAAAATCCAGCATTAAATTTCTCAAATTTCAATTGAATTTTTAGGCTTTTCTTCCGGCGGATTCTCGGGGCTTAAATCTCCATTTCATCAACATGAGTTTCATGTTTCGTGTGATGCAGCACATGCTATTAGTCAAGGACCTGTCCCTCCCATAATTTTTGAGAAAAAAGTTTATATATAAAAATAAATTATATAAAGTAATAAATTATGGATCCTGTATCTGTCTCTCCCAGTTTTCATATTCTCATTCCGTTATCAGCAGAGAAACAGTTGTATGTCTCATACACATACTGGTATTAAATTGTCAACACATGCTATCTATACCAAATGACAGTTTCAGTATAATACCTGTATGAGTGTGTGATATGCGGCAGCTTTTTGCTGAAAAAAAATCAAATTTAATACCAAATAAATTTTTAAGGTAAAAATAAAAATAAATAACAAATTTATATAAATATAATTTATTATAAAAATATTCGAAATATCATAACAATTATACATTAACTAATATAATTAAATTACAATTATTCATGTGTTTATTTATAAATTTATAAATATTTAATATTTTCATAATCTTGTCAAATAAAATTAGATTATAACAATAACAATATCACAAATTAATAAATTTCTAACCTTCAAATAATAAGTTGATAAAATAAATTTATTAAAATCATCCTAAATAAAAAAATGAATACAAAAAAAAAAAAATCAAACTTTGATTTAAAAAAATGAATAAGTTCAAAATAAATCTCAAATTTAAAATTATGGTGCAGGAAAAAGAAAAGGAATAGCTTATTGAAACCAATCAAAGTTTGCCCTTTTGAAACCAATAAAATAGCTTATTGAAAATTTTTTTAGCCGAGTGGGGGCTTGAGACCCCACCGGGCCTAACATAGCTTCGCCCTGACTCAGATATCAGTTGTGTATAAATTCATGCATGGTAATGAGTATTTATCATAAAAAACTATCAGCAACAAAGAGAAATCAAAAAATGAATATATACGTTGAAGTGATTTCAAGGGAAATAATCAAACCCAGTACTACTTCAACCCCAGATGATCATCTCCACCACTACAAACTTTCCTGTATTGATCAAGGTTGTCCGTCTGTCTATGTTCCTTTGATCTACTTCTACAGTCTTGATGATCACAAACTAAGCAACAAAGAGAAATTCAGCCACCTAAAAGCATCATTGTCTCAAGTTTTAAACCATTATTACCCACTAGCTGGAATTGTTAAAGACACCTATGTAGACTGCAACAATGGTGGTGTCCTTGTTTTGGAGGCTCAAGTAAACTGCCAACTCTCAGAATTCCTCCAAAATCCACTTCCTAGCGAGTTCATCAAGTTACTCCCTGATGGTGTTGATGATCTAGTCCTCGGTATCCAAGTCAATTTCTTTAATTGTGGTAGTATTGCGATTGGTGCACGCATTTCCCACAAGGTTGCAGATGCTTCGTCAATGACCACATTTATCAAGAACTGGGCAGAAACTGCTCGCGGTAAGGGTGACAAGGTTCGTCCAGAATTTGCGGGTGTCGCTCTCTTTCCTCCCAGAGATGGGATTCGCCCAGCTGTTTTGACTTTTGAAAATAACATTGTGTTAAAGAGGTTTGTGTTTTCTAACTCTAAGATAGCTGAACTTAAAGGCAAATATAGTAAGATGGAGCCAACACGTTACAAGGTCTTATTATCTTTTATATGGAGTCGTTTTGCAGCTTCCACTGAATTCAAGAAAGGGTCTTATGGGCTGATTACTCCAGTGAATTTGCGTAAGAAGATGGATCCACCACTCTCTGATGATTCTTTTGGCAATATAATAACATCTGTATTAACTATCATATCCTCATCAGAGAATGATACATGGAAAGAATGTTATGATTGTGACTTAGTCAATAAGTTGACTGAATCAATAAGCAAAATCAACAAGGATCAAATACAAAAACTAAAAGATGGTATTGCAGGAAGCTATTATTCAAAGGAAAAGTTAGTTTATTTCTCAGCTTCAAGTTTTTGTGGGTATCCGGTATATGACACTGATTTTGGGTGGGGGAGGCCTACATGGGTGGTATACGGTGGCTTGCCTTACAAGAATTCAATTATTTTCATGGACACCAAAAATGGAGATGGAATAGAAGCATGGATCCACTTGACAGAGGATGATATGGCTAAATTTGGAAGTGATAAAGAGCTACTTGCTTATGCTTCTCCCCACCCTGATATATATATTTAATGTGAAATCTCAGCCTCTCTCCTCGGGACATCATCATATGTTTTTCAAGCTTATGGGTCACACAATAAGGAATAAAAGTGCTTGTTAATTAATGTTTGTGGTCACAATAAGGAATCCAGTTCTTGTTGTTTGTGCTTTTAAATTTCTGTCTATTTGTAATGCATGTTTGCATGTCTACTTTAGGATTTTTTTTTTCCAGATTATATTTGTAATTGATGATTTCTCTGGAGGATAAGGTTACAATTTGTCGGTTACAATTTGTCTAACATAGTACTCCATTACAATTTGCCTTTTATTTTTTATTTTTATGCAAGGGTGTTTTGGACCTTACAAATGTCAAACTTGGTCAAGTTAATGGAGCTGTTAACTTATGTTACATGCAGGGGTTTCAATGTAGAATAAGAAAACCTTCTCATTTAAGTGTCTTAACTCTTAACCCCAAATTTTTAAGGTGACTACAGTAAAAATAAAAACATTTGATTTTCTCTTGATTTACGTCAAATTTTGAAAGAGAGATCGGTGAGAAATGAGGCCATTCTCTCTTGATTTTCTCAACCTAGCATTAAGTTATTAAACTTTGAAAAAATAGTACCAATTTCAATGGAAACTTCCCACTTTAATTTTGTCTTCTTCTACCTGATTCCATTTTACACTTTTTTTACTTACTCTTTTTTTCTCATTTCTTTCTTTTCCCCTCTCTTTTCCTCAGATGAAAACTTTTTTATTTATCTCTGAGTTTCAAACTTTCAATCATAATCCTCTCTTTATATAGCTCAAAAAAATCAAAATGTGTTTAAAAATTTTATATATGTTGATTTAAGCGGTGTAATTATTTAAGATTTGTGCTCTCAGTGACTTATTTAACTAGATTTCACTGTTTTGGAGTTGTAAACGCTATCAATTATGTGATAATACATGTGGCCGTGATTTTCTTTGTGAACGTAATCTATTTCATATGGTCATGATCTATTTGTATGACATACTATATTATATATATATATATATATATATATAGAGAGAGAGAGAGAGAGAGAGAGAGAGAGAGAGAGAGAGAGAGAGAGAGAGAGAGAGAGAGAGAGAGGATCTTGGAACACAAGTTTGGACACAATATTTGACACCATTTACAGCCATTGGGTCTCTAAAATTTAGATGGTTAGGATTTAATGAATTTATTTCTTATTTTATTTTTATTTCCTATCCCTCAGTAATTGATTTTATTTTATCTCTCCTATCCTTCAGATTGTTTTTCCTAAATTTGATATATTTATTATTTTCTCTCTTATTTTGTTATATTTTTCTATTCTCTCTACAAGACTACAACAATTTATTCATTCCTAAATATATTATTTTATTTTCACCAATATCATATACTCACATCTTTTTTCTCCAAGTACCATATTCAAGAATGAATTCATATCAAGCTTAGACCAAGCTTCAATTTCAGTCTTGCGTTGTGTAACTTGACCAAGAACACTAGGACTAATAGTTGAGAGAAGCCAGTAAAGTAAAATATGATCTGATTTGTTCCAAATTGCATAAAAAGGATTGATTTGTTGTCAAGTGATGATCTCAGCTGATTGATCACAATATTGAACTTCAACATACTTCTGAGGTGGAGGAACCGAAGGATCAATGTAATCTTCAAGATCTAAGGAAAGAATAGCTGGAAGAACTTGTGTCTTCCAAAAGATGTAATTGCTTTTGTCAAGCTTGAGTGGTAGATTCGAGTTTAGTGGTTTTGCCAAGGAAGCATAATCAACTTTTTCAGGTGCTTAACGAGATGAAGTGAAATCAACATGATCTGAGCTAGTAGCCATTGACGTTAGTCTATAGTTCTGATACCATGTGAATTTTGTAAATAAAATTGTAATATCCGAAAAAAATAAATACATACAAAAATTAAATTAAATTAAAGAGTTTTATTAAACTAAGTTTCAGTTTTCTACAAAAATTAGCTATTTTCTCATGTTATATTATTATTTAGTATGTAATTAGAAATAGATCTCCTACTAAAATTAGGAGTGCTTTAGAGATATAAGATTATAGGGATTCTATTACTTAGGATTAGTAAATTAGAATTCTAATATATTTAAAATTGCTTTAATTGTTCACATAAATAAATTTATATATATGAGTGGTTTTAAAGAAGAGAAAAACTTAAAAGAGAAAGAGAAGATAGAGTTTCAAGAAAGTCCAAGATCAAGAGTAGTCTTTCTGTCTTTTACTTAGCTTTCTGTAGGACAGTAGATGTAGATGCTGAAATCTACACTTAATGACCTGGCGGTCTACTGTGTTTGATATGAAGGGACGACGATCTGCAAAATAAGGAAAATACTGTCATGCTCTTGTGACACAGGGGTAGTGCCAGCCAAATAGCCTCCGACACCCAAGTTAGATTATGAATCTAAAAGGGAAAAAGTAAACGAAATGATTGATACCTTAATCGTGTGATTATCATGGGATATGTGAGGTATGTCGAGTGCTATAAGGTATTGTGTTTAGCGTGATAGTGGTTGCAAGGTGGCTATGTCGTGCATAGCTGATCTTTATGGTATTATATGAATGTTAGTATCAGAGTGACGGCTCTTTTGAGAAATTACTTGACCCCTGAAAATAAAGTCTGGAGGCCGTATTTATAGGGGTTAGGTAAGTGCCCGTTGCATCCGTATCCGCTCCGAGATATCCGGGATTCCTGATATCTCGGAGAATTGGACTGGGAAAGTTTAGACCAAGTCAACTGACTTAGTCAAGGGTTGACTGAGTCAGTTGCCTGGTGGCGGTTGTAAGGTTGGGTCGACCGCACGAACCTATCTAGGGGTTGTGTCGGCCGTTGTGTCGTGTGATTACCTTGTAAAGCCTTGGGTTTTGTCGAGTGCTAGGTATGTCGAGTACCACACTTTTATTTTCTAGGCCGTTTTCTTAGTAATTTATGGCTGTCTTTTGAGTCTAATTCATTTGGGCTATTTTTGACCACTACACCTTGCCCTTTACTATCTTAGTTTCTTCTGAAACTCAGAGAGTAGTGCATAGAACTCAAAAAAAATAGACGATGTGTTGAGTTGATTTCGACGCCTAAGTTCGTTGAAGTAGTGCGGTTCATGATTTTTCAACCGCTTCTTTTTGTACTTTATAGGCGATGCAAAGTTTGTTTGAAAGAAGGGGTCGACGTAGTCGACTGGAGCTTTTTCATGCTTCAGAGGATGACTTTTGTCTTGTAGACGCACTTGTTGACTATTAGCCGTGCAGAGGCATATGCGCATTGTTTATTTGAAAGGTGAAGCACCGGTGTCGACAGCAGGGGTCTTCAATGGTGTCTTTTCAGCTATCTGCGGTGACAACAATGGTTGACGCACTGTTTTGATGGCACGCATGGTTTCGAGGAGAGGCGGCATTCGTAATGATGAGGTGTCTCATCAGTTGTCGCCTGGGGCAGAGTGTGGCCAATAGCTGGACACCAAGTGTCATTCATGGGGTAACTGTTTTGAGGCCTATTTAAACCAGGTTTCCCCCCAATTTCCATCTTTTTCACTTTTCTTTCTTTGTTTTTTCCCAGGTAGAGTATTTTCCAAAGTTCAACTTCTTCGTTTCCAGGCAGTTTTGGAGTGGTTTCAGTATATTCTTCTTCGTAATTCTTCAAGGTATGAGTTTCAAAGCACTTTTCTTTAAAAGTTTTCTCCGTTTTTGCTTTGTTTGAATGCATTTTTCTGCATTTTCATTTACTGTCATGCTTTGTTCTTGGGTTCTTGGTTTCTTGTTTTTGAAATTTCTTTCGTTTTTGTAGAAAAAACTACCCCTAGATCTTTACTAGGTTAGTCTTTGCACAGAAAACTGTTTGTAGAAGCTTCTAGGGCATTTTAACAATAGTTGTCGTGCGCTGCTTTTATTAGTGTCAAGCGTAGAGCCTTCTAGGTTTAGATTTCTGCTTCATCGCTAAGCATTTTTATTTTTGTTCGACAGTGTTAGGAGCCATGTTGACACGCTCAAACGCGTGGGAATAAATCCCAAGTGCAGGATGTGTCGAAGTAATAATATTTCCGTGAGTACGGAGTCGAATCCACAAGGAAGTGGTGGAACTAATTCTATAAACTAGAGATTATAATAGTGCGATAAAATAAATCAAGGTTTTGGTTTTTGGGTTTTTTAATTAAAATATAATTAACTACTAAAGCGATAAATAAAAGCGAGACGGATACGATGGAAGATACTGCTAGGTAGTCTCACGGTTCCAATTCCGAATAAGGACATATATTGACTATTATGAAGCACGTTATTAACATGATAAGAATAATTCAACTACGGCCACACCACATGGTATTGCTCCCGCAATGGTATGGTATGTGAATTCGGTCAACCACACCTATTGGTCGTAGAGTGCAATTAATCGAAAACCAAAGTTAATCTAATGCCTAGGTTAATTAAGTAATGTCTTATCGAAACTAACCCAGTATTGATTTTAGAGTCAATTAAGCTCGATTGCAATCTCAATGATTTCTCATATAATATTACAATAAATATTAAATCGATTCTCATCACGGGGCATGCAATCTACTTTCGCAATCGCAAAACACCATAAATCAAACACAAAGTAATAATATAATACACTCAAAATCAATATAATCTCTGACAGTAAATATCAAATCGATTCTCATCACGAGGCATGCAATCTACTTTCGCAATCGCAAAACACCATAAATCAAACGCAATAAGATAATGTTCAAATAATCTCAAGGACAATATCATGAAATAATATACAAAATATATTCATAGTCAATAAATCCGAATCCGTTCATAGTTCCGAAAACTACCTAACAACAAATCTAATCACTCATACAATCGATTAAACATAAAGATAGGAAAAGGGAAGTAATACAACCCATTTGATGAAGTCAAGAATCGAAACCCGCTTGTTAGATTCCTCCTCCCTCATTCTTCGTCTTCTTTCCGACGAATCTTCGATGTAATCGCAAACTAGAGATGTGTTGGTGTTGTGTGATGTTGGGTTGTGTTTTGGATGGGCAAAATGGGTGAAGAATCACCCTTGGAGGCACTGCCCGAGCTCGCCCCTTGCTGTCCTAGGCGAGAGCCCCTCTGCGATCTCGGATGGGCAAAAATGGGTGAAGGTTACCTTTGGAGGCAGCCAAGAGCTGCTCCTTTTCTGTCTTCGGCCAAGCTCGGCTATCTGCTATCTCTGTGATATCTCCTCTCTATTTTTCTGCAACTTTTCATTTTATAGCAGCCCTTAGGGCTGCGTTTCTTCACTCGCCGCGACCACCATCGCGACCTGTGGTCGCGGTAGTTTGGTCGCGGCCTTCACTGGGTTGCTGGGAACTGCTGGACGCGAGCTGCATCGCGAGGAACTGTGGTCGCGCTGTCTCCTCGCCACCTTCACTGCTGCCATGTTCATCTTCATCGCGAGCTTCTCGCGAGCAGCTGTGGTCGCGGTCTTCCTCGCCATGCTCACTGGTGATTTCTTCTTCTGCATCGCGAGCTGCGCCGCGAGGAGAGGCTGATCGCGATCGAGCTCGCGCAGCTCACTGGTCTGGCATGGGTGTCTTCATCGCGAGGAGATGGCGCGAGGGAGACGAGCTGGCTGTGCATGGCGAACTGTTTCTTTTTTTTCTTTCTTTAGACTTCAAAACGACGCCGTTTTGCACCATCCCTTTGGTGCCAAAACGGCGCCGTTCCACTTAAGTGAGAAACCTTAAGTGCAAAACGCACTGTTTCACTTAAATTGGTGGAACTTTCCGAAATTGCAGTTTCGCCCCAGCAGTTTTCTATTCTTTCACAGATGCCCTTCCCCAAAGTTACTGAATTTACACGTTTTTCCCATAAATATTCAAAATCATCACTGAGGTCCCTAAACCTGCAAACTCAAGGAAAACACATCAAAAGCACCAAAAATACTTAAGAATACAATTAAAAGATACGGTTTAGGGGTCGTAAATATGTAACAAATATTGATCGATCGTCGAGGCCAATTGAAGAGGTGATGAAAAAAGTTGGACTGAGCGATCCGAGCGAGTCGAGTGAGTTAGTGAGTCAAGCAGAGAGTCGATCGATAATGAGCCGCACCTAATGCCTTAGGTTACTTCTACGGGGGTAATCGACCTAGAGGTTGATTTTGAGGGCGACCCCCCAACGATCGTAGTGGAAGACATCCCAGAAAGGATAGTTAGGAATGAAAGGTCAAAGGGGCAGAGGCCTCACCGAATCTGATTTGGTAAGGATCATATTCCAATACCGAATCTCGGAGTCTGTCGAGCTGAGGCTACCCCGATCGACGGAGCGTGCTTACTAGATGAACGGTGACTGGACTTGTTTCTATGAGCTACCCTTTCGACAGGGTTTTAGGTTCCCAGTCCCCGCCTTGAGTCATCGGGTGCTGGGATTTTTTAAAATCGCTCTAGGCCAGTTGATGCCCAACGACTGAAGGTTGTTACTGTCGGTTGAGGTCTTCCATGAGAAGATGGGTCTTTCTTTCTCTTTGGAAAATTTCCTCCGCACCTACTACATGAAGAGCCATGAATATGAACCAGGGCGCTACTTGATTTCGGCTTGACCCAACCGACCGCACCTTATTACTGACCTCATGACTAACGATTGTGGGTGGAAGGATAGATACTTTTTTACACGAGGCGAATTGGTCACGGGCCCATTCGGAGAGGATGGTTACCTCTGCTAGACATGGAATATCCCTAGTGGGATACCATTACGACGTCGAACATTTTTTAATTAATTTTTGCTAATTGTCTTACTAAAATGTGTCCTTTTTTGCAGATACAGTCGCGAGCTCTAACATTCTCCGTAACAGTAACAACGAGGTGCGGACGTCGTACATTCTCTCTGTTGATCCCGTTAAGAGGAGTTGGAAGAAGCTGTTAAGCGAGGAAAGTTTAAGGCCGAGCCGTCTGTAGGCACAAGTCAACCTCAATGCCGAAGGTACTCCTTCCCCTTTGTTAAAGCATTTAGTAACTTACGCCTGGGTTTGACATTTTTTTGAGCATTTCTGTGGAACCCGGTTCCTTACTTCTGTGTCTGAGGTCGAGCGTAAATTCGCTTTAGATTTGATGTTGAACATCAAGCCCAAGATCATGAATGCTGATGAGGCCCTGGCGCGTCGACATAAGAGAGCACTGGCATCCGCTCAGAAGCATAAGTAGTCAAGCGGCCATAAAAATGTGGATGACATGCTCAGGGTTGGTCAGCCATCGACACCTGCTACTGCGTCATCTCCTCATCCTTCTGTGGCGAAAGATACTTCTAAGTACATCAAGAAGGAGCAAAGGTGGTGGAAGAGTCGAGTCGAGCCCTGACGTCGAGTTTTCTCTCTCTGCTGATGCTACGACTTTTGATGATTACAAGGCCTTGATCAAAGATGTTGATCGGTTCGTCCTTCCACGCGACGCTCAACGCTTGAAAGAGTCGAGTGTGTTAAGCACCATCGACCAGGGGATTGCTAGTGCTTTCCAAGTAAGTGGCGTAAA
The DNA here is from genome assembly GCA_003430845.1 of Xanthoceras sorbifolium. Classification (NCBI taxonomy): domain Eukaryota; kingdom Viridiplantae; phylum Streptophyta; class Magnoliopsida; order Sapindales; family Sapindaceae; genus Xanthoceras; species Xanthoceras sorbifolium. The sequence goes on along the minus strand of CM010609.1, from coordinate 1,012,315 downwards.
TTTTATTTTCTATCGTGTGTGCTCGACATTATATGTTCTAATGACATCGTCGTGCAGTCTTTCGAGATTCAGGTTCACTTGAAAAATGAGCTTTCCAACTCTGCCCAGTGACTGAAGGAGTGCAACCAGCATATTGCAGCTCAGAAGGAGCTCGACAATATGAAGTTAGAGGAGTTGTGTCAAAGGAATGTCACGCGGAAGAGGGAAGAGAAGCTCGAGGAGATGGAAAAGCGGGTGGCCGAGTTATCGGCGAATGAAGATAGGCTGAGGATAGAGCACAAGGTGGAGGTCAACAACCTCATAGGCCAAGTCAGTACTTTCATAAAGAAGTGCAAGAACATAGCGGACAACACAGTGCTCCAAACTAAAGCCTTGATTATGTAGGAGTACAAAGATGGAAAAGCCGACAATTGGGACTTGGATGGGGCAATCGCGGCTTGGGAGGAGATAAAGGTGCTATCAGCCATGGAGGAGACGACGGGAAAGGTGGTTGATGACACTCTTGACTAACAAGTGGAGGCCAGTGGCACGCCCGATATCGAGCAGGAGTAGCAGCAACAGCAGGAACAACAATAAAAATAATAAGAACAATTCCCACAGGGGGACGACGTCATGGACGCCTAACTCTGTTTTATTTTTTAAATGTCGAACTATGCCTTAGTGCCTTTTATTCTCTATTTGGAGCCGAGAAATGCTCCTATTGAACTGGGTTCCCATGCCCTTTTTATTTTTTGTCGGGCCAAGAATTGCCCTTTGTTATAATTTTTGTCGTGCAGTTTGAATGAAATGTTTTTTTCTTTCTTGAATGTTGTGCGTAGAAAGTTCTCATGTCTTGTTTGAACAAATGCTAAATAGCTTAAGTAATATAATAACATAAAAGAGAGTATGTAGAGTGAAGATTGCTTGACCTGTGTCCTCTGCAATGTTTAGTCGTGCGTTTAAGTTGAATACATAGGCAAAATAGTACCTCATATGACTAAATCATAGGGGTAGGTTGAGCGATAGCCGTCGACTTTATAAACCTTTGTGTTTCAACACTTAACATAACCTCGTATATGGAGCATGTTATAGTGTTACCCCCTGGTCTTCTCATGTATGGATTTAGAGACTGTGTCGAGTGATCTAGCTCGTGTGTAGAGCAGTTTGGGCATTTTCGATCCTTCTTAACTTGCCGTGAGAGCAGGCTCGCTATTTTGAGGCTTTGATCTGTTGAGAAGAGTTACAAAGGCCAACAGCCCTCCGACGCTCAAGTCAGTAAATATCACAAAAAAAAAGAAAAGAAAAAAGAGATGGGTTTAGAAATGATACTATTTCAAGTGTATGGCGTTCCAGCTGTTGTTGATCTCACGACCATCTGTGTCGCGCAGTTTGTATGCGTCTTGGTCGACCACCTTTTTTATTTGATAGGGGCCTTCCCATGTCGGGCCTAACTTGCCAGTTCCAGGTTCTTTGATGTTTTTGAACAAGCGACGAAGTACCCAGTCTCCTTCCTTGAAAGCTCGAATGCAAACATTCTTGTTGTAGTGTCGAGCAACCATCTGCTGATAGCTTGCTAATCGGATGAATGCTTGGTCTCGACATTCATCAAGTGTGTCAAGCTCGCATGACAGTACTTGAGAGTTCATTTCCTTTGTGGCGTGCTCGAACCTTGCAGTGTGAATCTTTAACTTGATTGGTAAGATAGTCTCAGCTCCATATATTAGGGAGAATGGCATCTGATCGGTCGACACTCAGGGAGTGGTTCTGTATGACTATAGTACTTCAGGGAGAATGCCGACCCAAAGTCCTTTTGTTGCGTCGAGTTTCTTCTTCAAGGTGTTGATGATTATTTTGTTGGTTGATTCTGCTTGTCCGTTCGACTGTAGGTATCGAGGTGTCGTGAAGCTCAGCGTGATTCCATATTTCTCACAGCAGTCTTGGAATTCGAAAGAGATAAATTGAGATCCATTGTCGGTGACTATTTCTTTTGGGATGCCGAATCGATATATTATGTTTTTCCAAAGGAATCCTTAGACTTTAAAGTCTCGGATTCGTTGTTAGGCTTCGGCCTCAACCCATTTCCTGAAGTAGTCTATAAGGACTAGCATGTAGACCTTACCTCTAGTTGCAGTTGGCATTTTCCCTATAATGTCTATATCCCATTTCATGAAGGGTCATGGAGATGATACATTGTGCAGTCGCCTAGGGGATTGGTGCTCGACCTGTGCAAATCTTTGGCATTTGTCACACTGTTTGACATAGTTCACTAAATTTGACCTCATGGTTGACCAATAGTATTTTGTGAGGGCTTGACTCGCTAGGCTTCTAGCTTTTAAGTGATTTTCGCAGTCACCCTTGGAGATTTCCTTGAGAATAAGATTTGCTTGTGTCTTGTTGACACAACGCAAGTAGGGTCCTGAAAAAGACGTTTTGTATAGTTTGTTATTGATGACATTGAAGTGGGCTTTTACTCTGAGCTTGCGAGCCTTGTTGCGGTCGTTGAGGAGATAGTCGAGCAGTGGGGTCATCCAGTTGTCTACAATGTCGATGGGGAAGACTTCTTCTTTGTTGGCCCAGACCGCTGGCCATTGTAGATAGATAAGTGGTATGCTTTTGGGCTCGACTGTCTGAATGGCGGAGCCTAGGTTAGCCAAAGCATCGGCATGCGAGTTCTCTGTCCTAGGTACTTACTCGAGTTTAAAGTGTTCGAATGTCAAGCGTAGTTCTGTGGCTATGGCCAAATAGGTTATCATCTTCGGGTCTTTTGCTTGGTAGGTTCCCTTAAGATGTCGTGCGATCAGTTGCGAGTCATAATGGACTTTGATCCGTTTTATGCCTACGCTCTTGGCGATTGCTAGGCTAGCGATGAGGGCTTCATATTCGGTTTTGTTGTTCGTGGCCTTGAAACCACATGTGATTGATTATTCAATGATGTCATTCCCTGGCGATTACAATACCAGACCTAATCCGCTGCCTTTGGAGTTGCTGGAGTCATTGACAAAGAGTGTTTAGCTAGGGCTCGACGCTTCTGTAAGGGTGAGCATTTCCTGTTATGCTAATAGGAACGTGTCTGGAGTGAAGTCAACGATTAAATCCACAAGAACTTAGGACTTGATTGATGTCAGTGGTCAATAGGATATGTCGTGCTCGCTTAGCTCTACTGCCCATTTAGTGAGTTAACCAGAGAGCTCTAGTTTTTGTAGCACACTCTTCAGTGGGAACGTCGTGAGCACCACTATTGGATGGCATTGGAAATACAGTCATAGCTTTCTGGTGGTTGATGTCAATGCCAGGGCTAGTTTCTCCATCTGACTGTACCTCTTTTTTGCATCGAGCAGGGTTTTGCTTGTGTAGTAGACAGGGAGTTGCTTTTGCTTAATGTCGCGTACTAATACTACGCTGATAGCTGTTTCTGAAACTGCCAAGTACACATAGAGTGTTTCTCCGTTGGCAGGCTTCGATAGCAGGGGAGGGCTTGACAGATACGTCTTTAGCTGCTGCAGTACGACTTTATATTTTTCCGTCCACTCGAAGCTTTTGTTTTTCCTTAAAGTGTCGAAGAAAGGATGGCACCTTTCTGAAGATTTGGAGATGAAGCGGTTGAGCTTTTGAACTTCCTTCACTGATCATGGAGAAAGAATTCCCATGATTGACTGATTTTAATCTGGATTTTCTTCGATCCCTTGATGTGTGACTAAGTAGCCGATGAATTTTTCGGACGACACTCGAAAAGAACATTTGGTCGAATTTAGCTTCATGCCATACTTGCGGAGTGTGTCAAAGGCTTGCTGTAGGTGTTCCAAATGTCATTCCGTCTAGAGTGATTTGACGAGCATGTCATCGATAAATACCTTCATTGTCGTGTCGAGCATTTCCCTAAACATTTAATTTACTAGTTGTTGGTAGGTTACTCCCGCGTTCTTGAGCCCGAAAAGCATGACCTTGTAACAGAAGATGACGCGCTCAGTTACGAAGGTCGTCTTCTCTTGGTCGTCGGGATGCTTTGGGATTTGGTTGTGTCCTGAAAAAGCATATATGAAGCTGAGAAGTTCGTGCCCTGTTGTCGCGTCCACCATCATGTTAATGTGAGGTAGGAGGAAGGAATCTTTAGAGCACGCCTTATTCAGATCTGCGCCTTATTCAGTTACAAAAGTTATCTTCTCTTGGTCGTCGGGATGCATTAGAATTTGGTTGTATCTTGAAAAGGCATTTATGAAGCTGAGAAGTTCGTGCCCTACTGTCGCGTCCACCATCATGTTGATGTGAGGTAGGGGGAAGGAATCTTTAGGGCAGGCCTTATTTAGGTCCGTGAAGTTGATGCAGACTCTCCACTTCCCATTTTTCTTCCGCGCGACCACTACATTTGCCAACCAATCAGGGTTGTGGACTTCTCTAATTGAACCTATGTCGATCAGTTTTTGGATTTCTTCGTTGATCGCTTTGTTTTGCTTGGGAGCGAATTTCCTCCATTTTTGTCTAACTAATTTCACATCGGGGTCGACTCGAAGTTCATGGACCATGACATTAGGATCTATCTCTGTCATATCAGCATGCGACCACACGAAGCAGTCGTAGTATTATGCTAGGAAGTTGATCAGTCAAGCTCTAATGTTTGGCTTGAGGAGCGACCCAATATGGACTTTGTGCTCGGGGAAATCCGAGTGTGTTTGGACTTCGTCAAACTCTTCCATTTTTGGATTATGTTGTTCGAACCCAGGGGTCGACTGCTGTAATTGCTATAATAGTGTATGTTTGCTCTTTAGAGTGTTGGTATAGCATTCTCTTGAAACTCGTTACTCCCTATGAATCTTGTGCACTCCCCACTTTGTTGAAAAGCGGAGTGTTTGATGATATGTCGAGGGTACAGCCCGCATGTTATGTATCCATGGACATCCCATGATGATATTGTTTGTTGAAGGACAGTCGAGCACCATGAATTGGTGTTGATGTTGACACCTTCTGCATAGACGGTGATGGTAATTTCCCCAATTGTGTTCTTGTGCTCGCTGCTGAATCCGTCTAATACTATGGAACATCGTATGATGGTCGACTCATTGATTTGTATTCTTGTAGGGCTTCGAGAAATAGAACGTTCGTTGAGCTCCCGTTGTCAACGAGGATGCGTTTTATCAAACAACTGGCTACGAGGAGGGATATCACCAGAGCGTCGTAGTGCGGATTGAGCAGTTTCGTGTGCTCGTTGTTGTTGAAGCTGATAGTTTGGATGAACACAGGGTCAACTGTTTTCTTGGGATAAACCTTGGGGTTACCTGCCTATCGTGTGTGCTATTTTCCTACTGAATACGATACTCCGCTGATCTCTGATTCACCAGTGATGACATTCACGACTCTCTCGTGTCATGGGGATTAGGAGGAGGTATTTTGTGCTCGACTTGGCGATCGTCTCTACGAGCCAGTGTATTCTTGCCTTTGTCGGTGAAATGTTCCTTTAGATTTTCCCTTTTCAGGAGCTCGACCACTTCGAATTTGAGTGCAATGCAATCCTCCGTTCTGTGGCCATGGTCTTCGTGAAAGTCGTACCACTTGGTCAAATCTCTCTTATCTGCAGGGCTCGACATCCTCCCAAACCATTTCACAGCATTGCCCAGGTTCTTCAAGGTCATGACAGCTTTAGCTGGAGTGATGCTTAGGTTGTATTTAGAGACTCTGGCTCTTATCCTATTTGGTTGTCATAGTCGCCTGTCGCGTGGGGCACGGTTGTCGCGTGATCTGTCGTTCCGTAGATTCGTTGGGTAGGGTTCAGGCCTACGTTCTGCTAATTTGCACTCGATGCGTCGACTGCGTCATTTGTCATTTTTGTTGCTGCTCGACAGAGTATAATTGACTTTATCTTCCTCCCATTTGATTTGAGCCTAAGCCTTGGCGAGGACATCGTTCATCGTTTTGCAATGATATTTTGTCAGCTTTTTGTAAAGATTGGAGTCGTGGAGGAGTCCTTTTTGTAAAGGCGGAGATAGTCGTGGCTTAGTTGCAGTGAGGGATTGACACTTTTTCTTTGTTGAATCAACCCGCGTAATCACGTAAAAGCTCGCAAAGACGTTGATTGATTGTGTAGAGGTCATCCGACTGCTTTTCGAGCTTTCGACTGCTAGCGAACTGCTCGACGAACATATCGTTTAACTGTGCGAACGATGCTATACAGTTGTTGGCTAGATTCGTATACCACTGCAGTGATAGGCCTACTTGGCTAAATCCGATACCTTTGCACATGCATGCTTCTCGTAAGTCTCTGGAGATTGCAGCCATGAACATGCGCTAATGATATTGGGCGATGTGGCCGTCCAGATCTATCGTGCCATCGTATTTCTTCATGCTAGGCAAGCTGAACTTCCTTGGCATTTCGACGAGGGCAATGACGTCAACAAAAGGTGAGTCCACAAAGCTGTTGATCGAGCTCTTCTTGATGAAAGCGAGCATTCCAAGATTGCGTTGGATCAAAGCTTCCGTTTTTGCTAAACTGCGTGCAAGTTTAGGGTCAGACAAAGTGGAGGTCAAGCCTATCATACCTGTCGTGTGCATGGTTCGTACTGTGGGCACGTTGGTTACAAGCGGTACTGAAGGATCGACAGCTTCCGCATTGTTTGGGGGAGTTTGTTCGTTCATCTCCTCTTAGGTAGCAATCATCACAATTGTTAAGTCGGGCGCAATTGGTTCTGCCGCCTGATCTCCTTCGGGAGCAGAATTGTCGATTGCGCTCGACCTTAGTTCGAAGATTGGATGGCGTGCATTGGAAGTTAGCATTGCGGGAGTCGCCTGTCCTAGAGCAGATACAGGGTTGTTGACTTCGTAGTGTACGTGTCCAAAACTTAGTGGTAGAGTGATCGACGTTGCCAAGGTGTCAACCTTATTCTGCAGGTCATTGTTCTCAGCGCGAACAACCTTATTCTCCGCTTCTAACGCTTGAAGTCGCTCCGAGTTCTCGTTCATTTGTTCTAACAGGATCGATAGTTAGGCTTTCAATGTAATGGGATTTGATTCTTCTGCCATGATTTCGATATTGATGGTTGAAGGTTTGTAGATCGAATAACGTTGTGCCCCACAGTGGGCGCCAAATTGTAGATGCTGAAATCTACGCTTGATAACCTGGCTGTCTACTGTGTTTAATATGAGGGGACGACGATCTGTAAAATAAGGAAAAGAGTGCCGTGCTCTTGGGACATCAAGGTGGTGCCAGTCAAATAGTCTCCGATTCTCAAGTTAGATTATGAATCTAAAAGGGAAAAAGTAAACAAAACGATTGATGCTCGAATCGTGTGATTGTCGTGGGGTTTGTAAGGTATGTCGAGTGCTGTAAGGTATTGCGTTTAGCGTGATAGTGGTTATAAGGTGGCTATGTCGTGCGTAGCTGGTCTTTATGGTATCGTCTTGTACAAATATGAATGCTTAGTATCAGACTGAGAAATTGCTTGACCCCTAAAAATGAAGTCTGGAGGCTGTATTTATAGGAGTTGGGTAGGTGTCTGTTGCGTCCGTATCCCAAGGGATGCCGTGCTCCAAGATATCCGGGATTCCTGATATCTCAAAGAATTTGACTGGGCAAGTTTAGACCAAGTCAACTAACCTAGTCAAGGGTTGACTAGGTCAGTTGCCTGGTGGCGGCTGTGAGGTTGGGTTGACTGCACGAACCTATCTAGGGATTGTGTCGACCGTTGTGTCATATGATTACCTTGTAAAGCCTTCGGTTTTGTTAAGCACAAGGTTTGTCGAGCACTACGCTTTTAGTTTCTTGGCCTTTTTTTTAGCGATTTAAAGCTGTCTTTTGAGTCTAAGCCATTTGGGCTATTTTTTACCACTATAGTAGACAAATCCAAAATTTTAAAATATTTAGACTTTGTTTTTGAATCCGATCATTTTATATGTTAAACTAGACATTTTAAGGATAAATTAAAAGTTTGTTTCGTAGAAAAATATTAAGTATGCAATTTATGATGATTTTTTGAAGTTGACTTTGAGTTGCTGAAAGTTCTCTGTTTTAGCGTATTAGGGTAAATGCCGAATTACTTTAATAAGGTTAATGTTATCAAAAAATTACGAAATTTATGGAAACAGAATTATGTGTCTAGGTGAATTCTGGAAAGTTTCATGATTTTAGGAGTTATGCTTTAATTGTTTTGTATTGTTGAAGGACACAAGGTCTCTGATAAAGTTTGTCTGAAAGATTTGAACTCTCTTAAATCGAAAATATTTTGGTATAGGTTTTGATAATATAATTTCTCGAAACTTTTCCAGGAATGTGAACTACATGTCTACTAGAAGTGTGTAAAATTTCATAACGTTTTGATATGAGAATAATTTTTTTAAAATCGGTGAATCAGATCAGCTCTATGTAGATTTTGTAGGAAAAGTGATTCAGACCCTAAGTAGTTAAGATTGTGTATTGTTTGTGAAACTAGACCTTTTACTCGAATCACAATAAGCATGTGTATATGATTGTTGATGTGTTGTCTAATTAGTTTTTATATGTAATTCAATATTATATTATTATTTTATATATGAATGCAATTTTTGATATTTTGGATATTTGATAAGTGATATGTGTGTTTTAAGCGTACTCTATGATTGTGAAAGTTTATTTTTGGTCATTACTCTTAGTAGGCACCTAAGTGAATGTGGAGCAATAAGTGATAAGTGATATGTGTGTGGTATGATAGGATGGGTCTTAAGGGTGCCTTAGAGACCAAATGAGTCTTCATATTCGTGTGTTGACGTATTTGTACATGTGGAGGACTCGTTGGTGATCACGACGAGAGAGTGGCTCTTACCTTTGGGCATGAGTGTTTTGTTTTTTGAAATTGTGTATTCCTCACTTGTACAGTTGTACTTACCCCACATACATTTGTTACCAACGGGTGACTTAAGTGGCTCCGATAAGTGTTAAGTGTTAAGTGAAAGTCCAACTAATAGTATGTGGATGAGGGAAATCCTAAAAGATGCTTTGAATGTGATTTATGATAAGTTTGTGATGTGAAAGTATTTTGATATTGAAAGTTTTATATATTGCTATCTCTATTTATAAATTGTAAATGTTTTGTTTTTGTATTTTCTTTATAATGAAAAACTAGTTTACTTACTGAGTTTAAAACTCACTATAATTTATTGTAATTCTCAAATACTTGTGGTTGGGATTCAAGGTCATAGTGGATTATGGCATTTCCATGGAGTATTGCAAGATACATGGTTCCTTAGGATTTTATCTTATATATTTGAGTTTTTAGGATTAGAATTTCTAGATATTTCAGTTGATTGATGTTAAAAGGTGAATTTTAGTTTGAACATGAAGTTTTATTATAATCGAATGTCGGATTATTAATATCTAGTGAACTCTTATTCAAAGTAATTTTATTTATTTATTTATCTATATATGAATGGCAGTTAGTAAGTTTGGCTCACTCCTTGACCTTCAGGTTGGGGGTGTGACAAAAATGATAAGAAACACTGATAACAGTGTTGAAGAAAATCAAGGAGAAAAACTAAGAACTATGACAGCCATGGAAACTATTTGAGCTCAACATGATAATGTGTATTTTCATTAATTAATCTGAAACAGAATACAACACTATTTATATACAATGCTAGCTTCTCTAAACAGAATTCTTTTTCTCCAATGAATAACCTTACAATTTCTACAATTCTAACTAACTTGATCCATGTCAGCAGATTTATAACTAGCCTGCTGACATGGCATCTTGATAGTTCAGCTTCTTCTTATTCTTTTTCCTAATGTGATCATCAACTTTGATGATCTCCTCAAGATGTGCCAGTCCAACATGGTATGCTGAATATTCATGTTGAGAATCATCTTCAACTTCAGTGGCTGTTAAACCCGAGCCTGATGAACTTCCTTGAGCTGTTGAACAACTTGCTTGAGTTGCTGTTGAACACCTTGCTTTAACTGTTGATGAACCTGACCTTGCTAGACTTGAACCACCACCATTGGATTCTATTACTTTCACATTCCCCCTCAAACTGAACTGTGCTGAATCAACTAAGTTCAGTTTAGAACATAAGAATTGAAATCTATCACGAGGAAGACTCTTTGTGAAAACATCAGCATGCTAATTCTGTGGCCACATAACGGGGCTCAATAAGCCCAGTGGATTTGCGTAGGAAGATGGATCCACCACTCTGATGATTCTTTTGGCAATATAATAACAGCTGTATTAATAATCGGTTCCTCATCAGAGAATGATACAAGGAAAGAATCATGTTATGATTGTGACTTAGTCAATAAGTTGACAGAATTAATAAGCAAAATTAACAAGGATCATATACAAAAACTAAAAGATTTATATATGATTTTGCTCTCTTAGTTTTCTTGAATTTAAATTGATTAAATATATATTTGATTTAATACATTGTTGTAAAATGTATGCCAAGTTGGGTCTTTCAGCTTCTTTGATTCTTTAGAGGATACTCAACTCACTTTATTTTTCTTGCAAACTGCACTTGATTTTTATGATTCTTGCAAAGTAGGCAAAATGCACCAGCTTCCTTTTATAAGGTCTGAGATTACATCAAAGCAACTTGTGAGCTTCTTTATCGTGATATTTGGGGGGCCAACACCTCAGTTGTCCACAGAATTTACAAGTATTACATTATCTTTGTTGAAACTTATTCTCGATTTAGCTAGTTATATCCATTGAAGCTGAAGTCTGACGCACTTAGTGTTTTTAAATGTTTCAAAAGTTTGTTGAGCTAAAGTTTGAGAGGAAAATTAAATGCTTGCAAACAAATATGGGTAGAGAGTATGTCAATTTTACTCTTTTTCTAATTCAGTTGGGTGCTTAAATGAGATTTTCATGTCCTCGTATACATTAACAGAATGGGATACCTAAGGGAAAATTTAGGCATGTAGTTGAAGTAGGATTGACCTTGTTAGCTCATGCTTATATGCTCTTATCATTCTGGTTTGAAGTTTTTTCCACAGCAGCCTTTGTGATCAACAATTTACCTTCCTCTTTTTTGAATTTCCTGTCTCCCTTTGAGAAAAATTTTCAAAGAAAGCCAAACTACACGTTCTTCAAAACTTTTGGTAGCGGTTGTTTTCATATCTTAGAAATTACTCTAAGCATAAACTTGATTTCTATTCAATTAAGTGTATCTTTATAGACTATAGTGCTTCTCACAAAGGCTATAGATGTATGTATCCATGGGGCAAGATATACATATCTAGACATGTAGTGTTTCATGAGTTAGGGTCCGTTTGGAAAAGCATTTTGGAATAGATCTTTTACAAGTAGAGCTTTTAAGAAAAAGTCGTGAGTCGTTTGGTTGTCAATTAAAAAAGCTCTTTTAAGCTGTAGATTGTTTGATTGTATTAATTTTAAAAACTCTTTTAAATGATAGAATTACCAAAAAGAACATATAAAAGAATTTGAAACCTAACAAAAATAATATGAGAAAATATATTTCCTTATAATTAAAAAAATAATTGCAAAATATTATAAAAAGTATAAAAATACAATTTTCAAAACAAAATAATTAAAATAATAATAACAAATTATGCTGAATAATACACTGGAACTTTTACAATTGGTATTGTTTTCATGGAAAAAAAAAACTTCAATGCATAGTAAAAAAACTCACAACAGAATATACAAATATATATATATATATATATATATATATATATATATATATATATATATATACAAATTCATGCACAGTAAAAAAAAATAAAACAAGCATATGACAATATACATATATGCATATTATTGACATATACATATATGTGCGGCAACATATATATATATATATATATATATATATAATAACAACAATAATAATAATATGTTTGTGTGCATGTAAACGAATAATCTTATTCGAAATAGAGAAATAAAATAATAATGATTAGAAAGATATAAAATAGAAGGAAACTCACATATTAAAGATGAATTTTTGAAAATTCAAATATATTGAGAGCAGTGAAGTTATATTTCACATGTTAAAAAACTAAGTTATTAGGGTCTTTAATTTAAAACTAGTTATTAAGGTTTTTAATTTAAAAGGGTATTGTGAAATTATAAAATATACTAGGGTTATATAAGACATTTTAATTTTTTTTTTTTTAAAAAAAAAAGCTCAAAAGCTCTACTTGGAAAAACTCAAAATTTGAACTTCTCCAAATAGACATAAAACAACTTATTTAATCATCTAAAAGCTCTACTAGGGTCGCAACCAAACGACACAAAAAAAAACTGAAAAGAGCTTTTATGATTAAATAAGCTCTTTTAGCCAGTAAATAAACTCTCCCAAACGCACAGTTAGACTTTCCTTACTAAAGATTTTTTAGATCTATCTCATCAACCTCTCAAACTTCTTCTAGTAGTCTACCTGTGTCCATCCTTAGTCAAAGTACTCTTAGTACTTCTCTTGTTAATTTTTCTAGTATTGTTATTGATTTGAACAATCATGTGTCGTCCTCACCACATGTTGTATCATCTTCTAACACCGAGTCATCTTCACCAATTATGAGTACTTCTAATGATTCTTCTCCTCTTCGCACACATCAGTCTTAGTTCAGTTGCCTGGTAATTGTCATCTAATGATTACTCGAGCTAAAAGTCATCTACTTAGTGCCAAGGCTCTTTCTTCTATCGTTAAGTCTGTTACTTCTTTTAATGAGGAACCAAAAACAGTCAAGGCAAGAATAAGTGATCCTAGGTGACATGAATTTAGTTGGTTGTAAATGGATGTTGAGAACAAAATTTAAGCTAGATGGTACAATTCTTAAACATAAAGTTAGGCTTGTTGCTAAAGACTTTAGTCAAACAACTAGGTTGGATTTCTTTGATACTTTTAGTCTATTGGTTAAGGCTACAACATTAGGATCATTTTCTCTATTTCTGTGTTCTACAAGTGGGACATAAAGCAAGTTAATGTCAATAATGTCTTTCTCCCGATCAAGCACCAACTCCTGATGCTTGATGAATCCCAAGTTCAAGGTTTTCTGATGGTTAGTTGAATGCAAAGATAGTTAGGCAATGATATTTTAACTGATATGGCAGTAGCATTGGCTATCCTTAATTATAGAAAAGTTAGTTATGAGTTAGCCATGCAAATTGTGTTTGTTGATCATGCAAAATGTGAGTAATTTTATGTATAAATATCAGACTTTAGATCTGATTATTAGTGTGAAAAAGTTTATTCAATTCTCAAAAATAACAAGCTTGATGAAAATCTCTCCAATAGAGCCTTTGCTTATAATGTAGTTTTCAATCAAACACTTCTTAGTTTTTCAAACACCTCCACTCTTTTCATGGTATTAGAGCTGCACAAGGACTAATCGTCCATGGCAACTGCTTCTAGTAACTCCTCCACTCTCAAAGATGATTATTGCATCTCTCAGTCATCTTTATCCATCGATTTCACTTCTCTCACAAAGACATTGAACTTCAACCTTCCAGTGAAGCTTGATAGAGACAACTACATTCACTGGAATGCTCTACCAGCCATTCAAGCCATCGAGTTAGATTATTTAATCTTAGGTTTGAAACCTATTCCTCCTAAACTTCTCGAAGTATCTGTTGAAGTGTAACTTGTTTTAGGCCCAAACTATGTAGAGGCCCGAACCCAAGCCCAAATAAATTAGAGTCCAAGTCCATAAATAAGGTCCAAACCCTCTATCTAGAATTCTCTAGGGTTTGGTAATTATGTATAAAAAATCATGCGGTCAATTGGAAGGATGTAGAAGGATGAGGTGTATGGTTATTATAATTTTGGATTAGTTTATTTGTGTAGTCTAAAATGATTTATAATTAGTATAAATACCCTTCACCATTTTGGTTTAGGAATCAAGAAGAATCAAAGCTTCTAAGTGAGTGAAGAAGAAGTAAGAGAGTGAGTTAGTTCTTGAGTGAGAGTGTTCTTGTAATATTTGTTTTGAGTTTAAATAGAAGTTGTTTGAGTATTTCATTTCCAACAAAGTGGTATCAGAGCCGAGTTGGAAGGCATTCACTATAGCATATCAAAATAGAAGTTCTCGACGAGACGAAGCTGACGCCATAAACATTTCCCTGATCGGAGTTCAAACGAGCAGCCACGGGCTGCCAAACGTTTGCTGCCAGGGAGTGAATTAACTCACCGAATTCAAACCGAGTCAGCCGAGTTGGAAGTGAGTCTAGCCGAGTTGGAGCCGAGTTGACCGCCCCGCCAAGCCTGTTGATCGAGCTGCTGACCGAGCCGTCAAGCCGTTGACCGAGCCATCAAAGACGTTGACTGTTGGCCAGGTTAGGTTGACCGTTGACTTTGACTTTGATAAAAAAATTGATTTTTTTGTCTAAGTCCATCTTAAGGTTTTTTGACATTTTGAGTTCATCCATGTAGTCAGAATTTCAAAATTCTCACCATATTAAGAGATATGGCTAATGGCATGGCATCGTTTCCAGTTCCGGCACTCAAGAACGAAAACTATAATAATTGGAGTATCAAGATGAAAGCTCTCCTTGGAGCACATAATGTCTTGGAGATCGTAGAAAAAGGCTACACAGAACCAGAAGATGAGTCAACTCTATCCTAAACTCAAAAGGATAGTTTAAAAGACTCAACGAAGAGAGACAAGAAGGCTCTCTATCTCATCTATCAAGCCTTAGATGACGATGGTTTTGAGATGATTTCAAGTGCAAGCTCCGCTAAGCAAGCGTGGAAAAAGTTGCAAACCTCTTACAAATGAGCCGAACAAATAAAGAAGGTCATTCTCCAAACATTAAGAGGTGAATTCGAATCCTTACACATGAAAGCATTTGAATCTATTTCAAATTATTTCTCAAGAGTAGCAGCCATTTCTAATCAATTAAAAAGAAACGGTGAAAAATTAGAAGATGTAAGAATAATAGAGAAGATACTCCGATCATTGGATCCCAAATTTGAGCACATTATCGTGATGATAGAAGAAACTAAAGACTTGGAAGAAATGACGATTGAGCAACTCCAAGGATCATTGCAAGCATATGAAGAAAAACATAAGAGGAAGCAAGGGATCAACGAGCAACTCCTCAAGATGCAACTGAAGGAGAAGGAAGAAAGTCAAGGCCACGAGAGAAGCCAGCGTGGTCGAGGTAGAGGCCGAGGCCAAGGACGAGGTAGAGGCCGTGGCCATGGACGAGGTTGAAATTCTAACAGCAGCAACCTCAACAACTACGAGAAAGGAGAAAACTCAATAAGAGGCCGTGGGAGAGGTAATTCAAACTCGAAGTACGATAAATCTCAAGTTCAATGCTATAATTGTTAGAAATTTGGGCATTATGCTTTGGAATGTAGAGCTCCCAGCAGTAAGGTTGACGAAAGGTCCAATTTTATGGAAGCAAAGACCGAAGAGAAGGGGACAGTGCTACTAGCTTGTAGAGACAATGATGGAGACCAAGAAAATGCTTGGTACCTCGACACTGGTGCAAGCAACCATATGTGTGGAAGAAAAAGTATGTTCGTAGAGCTAGATGAATCAGTGGCTAGCAATGTCTCTTTTGGAGATGATTCAAAAATACCAGTGAAAGGAAAAGGTAACATTCTTATCCGTGCTAAAGATAGTATTCATCAACTAATCTTAAATGTCTACTATGTGTCCAATATGACATGCAACATCTTGAGTGTGGGTCAACTCTTAGAAAAAGGCTATGATATTCATATGAAGGATTGTAGTCTTTTTATAAGAGATGGCAAAGGAAATCTAATAGCCAAAGTAAAAATGTCAAATAATAGATTATTTTCTTTGAACATTCAAAATGATGTTGCAAATTGTCTGAAAGCCTGCTACAAAGATGCATCGTGGTTATGGCACCTTCGATTTGGGCATCTCAATTTTGGAAGCTTAGAGCTACTATCTAAGACAGAAATGGTAAGAGGACTATCATGCATCAATCATCCTGACCAACTTTGTGAAGGATGTTTACTCGGGAAGCAATTTAGAAATAGCTTTCCAAAAGAGTCAGACTCAAGAGCCAAGATGTCACTCGAGCTAGTCCATACCGATGTATGCGGTCCGATCAAGCTAAGCTCTCTCGGTAACAGTAATTATTTCCTTCTCTTCATTGATGATTTTTCAAGAAAAATATGGGTTTATTTCTTGAAGCAGAAATTAGAAGTCTTTGGAGTATTCAAGAAGTTCAAAGCCGCTGTGGAAAAAGAGAGTGGCCATAAGATCAAGGCATTGAGATCCGATAGAGGGGGAGAATTCACATCCAAGGAATTCCTAGAGTTTTGTGAACCAAATGGAATTAGACGTCCTCTAACTATTCTCAGATCCCCCCAATAAAATGGAGTTGCAGAAAGGAAGAACAGAACAATCCTAGATTTGGCGCAAAGCATGCTCAAAAGTAAGAGATTGCCCAAGGAGTTTTTGGCGGAAGCTGTGGCATGTGCAGTCTATTTGTCCAATTATTCTCCAACAAGTAGTGTGTGGAGAAAGACACCTCAAGAAGCATGGAGTGGTAGAAGCCCGGCATCTCCCACCTAAGAGTTTTTGGAAGCACAGCCCATGATCATGTACCAAATGAGAGAAGAACCAAGCTTGACAATAGAAGTAAGAGTTTCATCTTTATCGGCTATCCCGCTTATTCGAAAGGTTACAAGCTATACAACCCGAACAACAAAAAGTTTGTGATCAGCCGAGATGTGATATTTGATGAAGAAGAAGAATGAGATTTTGGATCGCATGTAGACAACTTCAACTTCACTCCACAATTTGAAAAAACAGAGCGGACGCCAGAGGAGCAACTAGAAGAACCTCAACAAGAACCCACTACACCACCAGCATCACCAATTTCAACAAATAATAAAAATTCACCACCATCATTTTTACAAGAAAGAGCAATAGAGCGAACAAGAAGTCTTCAAGATTTATACAAGGTAACTGAGAGATCTGATAATCTTACTCTTTTTTGCCTCTTTGCTGATTGTGAACCAGTGAGTTTTGAAGAAGCTGCTCAAGAAAAGAAGTGGAGAAATGCGATGGATGAGGAAATCAAGGCCATTGATAAGAACAACACTTGGGAACTTGTTCCTCTTCCACAGGGTTACAAGGCAATTGGTGTCAAATGGGTGTACAAAACAAAACAAAATTCTAAGGGAGAGATTGAAAGGCACAAGGCAAGGCTAGTTGCAAAGAGCTACAGTCAAAAAGCTGAATTAGAAACTATAAGACTAATCATCTCTATGGCAGCGCAAAACAAGTGGAAGATACATCAGATGGATGTAAAGTCTACCTTCCTAAATGGAATTCTTAAAGAAGATGTCTACATTCAGCAACCACTGGGTTACGAAGTCAAAAGCCAAGAAGACAAAGTTCTGAAGCTGAGCCTATATATCAAGATCATGAATGGAGATATTCTTGTAGTATGCTTATAAGTAGATGATTTGATTTTCACCGGCAATAACCTAAGCCTAATTGAAGAGTTCAAGAAAGCAATGGCCAAGGAATTTGAGATGACTGACATCAAATTAATGGCATACAAGCAAAAGGAAGAAGGTATCTTTATCTCCCAAGAAAATTATGCAAAGAAGATATTCAAGAAGTTCAAGATGGATGATTGTAAGCCGATAAACACGCCAGTGGAATGTGGAGTCAAACTATCAAAGCATGATAAAGGTAAAAGCATAAATCCGACATTCTTCAAGAGTTTAGTTGGAAACTTACGTTATTTGACGTGCACTAGGTCAGATATTCTTTATGTTGTTGGACTTGTGAGTCGATACATGGAGAATCCAACAACCACCAATTTCAAAGCCGCTAAGAGAATCCTCCATTACATTAAAGGTACAATTGATTTTGGCTTGTTTTATTCAGTTTCTAATTATTATAAGCTTGTCGGATATAGCGATAGCGATTGGGGTGGAGATGTAAATGACAGAATGAGCACCAGTGGGTTCGTGTTCTTTATGAGAAACACAGCTTTCACATGGATGTCAAAGAAGCAACCGATTGTCATCCTATCCACTTGTGAAGCCAAATATGTAGCTACTACTTCGAGCGTCTGTCATGTAATACTGCTCAGAAATTTGCTGAAAGAATTGGGTTTGCCATAAGAAGAGCCAACTGAGATTTGTGTCAACAATAAGTCAGCCATTGCCTTAGCAAAGAATCCAGTGTTCCATGATCGAAGTAAGCATATTGATACTCGTTACCACTACATAAGGGAGTGCATAGCGAAAAGAGATGTGCAAATGCAGTACGTGAAGTCCAAAGATCAAATTGCAGATATTTTCACCAAGCCACTCTGGTTTGAAGATTTTTCGAGATAAGAAGTTTGTTTGGCATGGTAAAACAAGTTTAAAGAGAGGTGTTGAAGTGTAAACTTGTTTTAGGCCCACACTATGTGGAGGCCCGAACCATTATGAGAGCCCAAAGCCAAGCCCAAATAAATTAGAGTCCAAGTCCATAAATAAGGTCCAAGCCCTCTATCTAGAATTCTCTAGGGTTTGGTAATTAGGTATGAAAAATCATGCGGTCAATTGGAAGGATGTGGAATGATGTAGAAGGATGAGATGTATGGTTATTATAATTTTGGATTAGTTTATTTGTGTGGTCTAAAATGATTTATAATTAGTATAAATACCCTTCCCCATTTTGGTTTAGGCATCAAGAATAAGTAAAGCTTCTAAGTTAGTGAAGAAGAAGTAAGAGAGTGAGTTAGTTCTTGAGTGAGAGTGTTCTTGTAATATTTGTTTTGAGTTTGAATAGAAGTTGCTTGAGTTTTTCATTTCCAACAGTATCTTCAAGTATAAGTAGTGAAAGGGAAGTTGTTGCAAACAAAAAATATAGTCTGTGGAGGAGATCAGTCAAGTTACTTATATGTTGGCTGTTTTCTACAATTCATCCTAGCATAATATGAGAGATAACAAGTTGTGTTACCTCTCAAGAAGCATGGAGTGTCTTAGAGAGATTGCACTCTCAAAAATCAATGGCGAAAGTGCTTCAGTTGAAGTAACAATTACAGGCTATGAAGAAAGGCGGCTGCTTTGTGAGTGACTTTGCACTGAAAATTAAAGCAATAGGTAATGCACTCAAGGTTGCTTGTAACACCCCCCGACCCGACCCGGCTGGATCGACCCAGGGAGCGCTACCGGTTTTCAAAACTTTCTAAAATTCATTAACATTTCCAAAATCATTGTGAGCCCATAGAATAAATTTTCAAAGCACTGAAAAACCATAGAGTTTGTTATTTTAAAAATCATTTTTGAGTGAGCCCAATCAATAAACTTTTTATAAAATTTCGGCAGAGTTCCGTTTGTTTTTCGGATTTCCCAAAACCTGTTTTTCAAATAAAATCCCAAATCACCACAATGCACAAAAACATTTCAAATATCATTTCAAACATTTGCGCACTCTGCCGTTTAGTGCGACTTTCCAACACATTTTATAAAATAAAACGATTCAGACTTTAATATTCACAACATTCTAATAACAAAAGACAGAAATCATAAAATAATTAATTACAGGACATAATTACAAAACATATTTACAAATCTTCCGTATATGCATGCTTTCAGAATATATATATATATATATATATATATATATATATATATATATATATATATATATAACAACAATATAGCTACCCAACTGTGATAACTCTGGGACTCTGTCAGCAAATCTCTCTCTCTTCAGTCTTTAGCTTCTTCGGGATCCCTGGTACCTACGCGTTAGAAACAAAACTAACGCGCTAAGCAAGGCTTAGTGGGTGTACACTCAATAAAATTCAATAGCATATAAACACTGGATTGTAAATTCAGAAGTTCATAAAGATGTATATATATATATATATATATATATATATATATAAATAAACAATATAGCTTTATCAAAATTTCAGAAATATAAATATGTATAGAAAACACATTATAATATAATTGGAAATCACTACATGTTAAACTCAGAAATTCAGATACATATATAACGAAACCATAAAACTTAAATACAGAATGGCAGAAATATATTTATATATATTCAAGAGTTTCTGAATTTCAGTTTCAATATCATTTCTTTCTTTTTCCATAACGTTTTCTAACTATCAATTCTCAAATGGGCCCTTGATACATATACCAGGGTTTGCAGGACTGGATTACGGGTTATTCGGCATCGGAACCAACAGGAACTGCCCGCCGAATATACAGTCGGGTTTCCCATTTCAACATCGGAACCAACGGGAACTGCCCGCTGAAATGGTATCCCTATATAGATGTTATTTCCGACATCGGAACCAACTGGAACTACCCGTCGGAAACAGCTTCACTCAAGGATTGGCCACAACGGTGACTGCTAATAATCCATAGAGTGATATCAATACAGAAAGATCGGCGCAGTACTGCTAATATACCCAATTGACATGTCAATCTCCTATATCCAAATATCCCTATACATATATCAGGGCCTTTAAAACTCATAACAAAACGATTCTTTGGTTTCAGAGATTGACGAAAACTATTTTAAATCAAAATTCATAAATGAGAAAATCAAACAACAACTGGAAATCACGGTTTTGAAACCCAAAATTTTATTCAACTTTTCATAATAATAAAATAAGGCACAATCACTCAACAATATATAAACAAAATGCAATACGAGTATATTCACAAATCAATACGATTATATATAAAATCCTTAACAATATTTTTAACATACTAAATCAAAACTTTTTATCAAAATAAATTCGAAATCGTGTGTACACCAACCTGGATACCGTTTCCCTTCGACGAATCGCGTTTCCACGATTTCCTTTTTCATTTTTCCTTCCCTTTTTTCTTCCTCCTACACTTCCTTTTTCTCTTTTCTTCTTCTTTCCCTTCTCTTCTTCCTCTTTTCTTTTTCTTCTTCTTTTCTTCTTCCTCTTCTCCTTCTCTTCTTCCTCTTCTTCTTCTTCTTTTCTTTTCTTTTTCCCTCTCTCTCTCGGTCTCTCTTTTCCTTTTTCTGTTTTCTGTGGCTTCTGCGAGAAGCTAAATTTTTTTTTTTATATTTTTCTGCTGTCGCGACCTGTGGTCGCGGTACTCACTGGAGCGTTTGCACCGCCTTCATCGCGAGCACACCTCGCGGTACCTTGGTTGCGCTGGTGGTCGCGTTGCTCACTGCCAGAATTTGACATTTTCATCGCGAGCAGTTCATCGCGATCTGTGGTCGCGGTGACTGGTCGCAATGCTCACTGCCAGAAATTGCGTTTTTCACCGCGAGCAAGCCATCGCGACCTGTGGTCGCGGTGACCAGGTCGCGATGCTCACTGCTTCGGTTTTCAATTTTCATACTTTATTTTTGAACCGTTCCATCTGGTCCACCTGGAAATCATAAAAATAAACATACTTTTAGTTACATTTACACCCCTTCCAATTACAAAATTTATATTCACATATATGAACTTAATTATCCGAAATCCAGGATGTTACATTGCTGGTGAATGATCAAAGACAATGACCTTGTTCTAAGTATCTTGTATGGAATAGGTCACGAGTATGATCTAGTTGTTGTTTTGATTTCCTCACAAAGACTAACAATGAGCTTACAAGAGGTTCAATATATGTTAATGATTCATGAACAAAGAATTGCATACTTGAACTCTTCCTCTCAAGTTGATGTTAGCAATATTAATACCAATTTTGTTGCTGGAAACCAACGAAGTAGACAACCTCAAAGAGAAGGCTCATCTAATGGCAGAGAAGGTGGCAGAGATCGAGGAAGAGGTAGAAATGGTGGCAAGTTGAATAATAACAAAAATAAGTCATCTTGTCAAATCTGTGGAAGAGAAGGTCATTCAGCAATGTATTACTACAATAGGTTTGACAGGTCCTATCTTCGAAACAATCAAAATTATTCTACTAACAACTCCAACACTTTTCTTCAAGCACAAACAGCTAACAATCAAAGAGAAAATGGCTCTCAGTTTCAAGCAAATGCCAATTAGTCCATTGCATATCTTGCTACACCAAAAAGTATTTGTGTAACAGCCCCTGACCCGACCCGGCTGGATCGACCCAGGGAGCGCTACTCGGGTTTACAAAACTTTCTCAATTCATTTTATAATTTCTAAAATCACTGTGAGCCCATCAAATTAATTTTTCAAACCATTGGAAAACCATCTAGTTTATAATTTTTAAAACCATTTCCGAGTGAGCCCATCACAATAAACTTTTTACAAAAATTCGGCAGAGTTCCGTTTGTTTTTCGGATTTCCCAAAACCTGTTTTTCCACAACTCAAATCAAATACAAATTCAATAACACTTCAAATATCATTTTCAATCAATTGCGCACTCTGCCGTTTAGTGCGACTTTCAATTAATTTTCAAAATCAAATAGTGCATAATTAATTCATTACAATCCTTAAAAAAAATGAAAAACAGAATTCATAAACCAATTTAACTACAAGACAGAATTATACAAAACGTTTACAAATTTCTGTATATACATGCATATCAATTATAATACACATCAACATAAATATCTACCCCAGAAATGTGACTCTACTCTTCTGTCTGCAGGAAACTCCTCTTCAGTCTTTTGCCTCTTCAGTCTCCCTGGTACCTACGCGTTAGAAACAAAACTAACGCGCTAAGCATATAGCTTAGTGGGTGTACACTAAACTCAAATATAAAAATCATAAATAACTTTTAATAAGAAACATATCACAATATATATATATATATATATTTCAATTCTAATCATTTACAGAAATAATCATTTTAACTTCAAAATCAAACCATAAAGCAGTTACAATCACATTAACCTCAAGAATAAAATCAACATATAAAATCAATGAATAAAGTTACTCAATTCAGTTTTCAATTCACTTCAAATTTGGCCCGCTAGAATACTCAACATACTAGGACTGGAATATGGGTCGAACTCCCACCCTAGGACGAATCCTAAGAGTGGTACGTATCTCCCTACTCTAGGACCGAGGGTACGGAACCTAGAGAGGTACATAACTCCCTATCCCAGGAACGAATCCTTAGGAAGGTACGTGTCTCCCAACCTCAAGACGAATCCGTGAGGAGGTACGTGTCTCCCTGCCCCTGGACGAATCCATGAGGAGGTACATAATAATCATCAATAGCATATCGATATCGGTGCAGTACTGCTCATTGAACCCAGCTGGTATACCAACCTCCTATATCCATTTTTATGTCTAAGTATCCTAGGGCCATCTCGATAAACTAGTTCTCAAATATTCACTATATTTACAATCAACGGAAACATTCGATTTCAATAACATAAATTTTTCATGGGAAAATCAACAATATTTATACAATAATCGAAAACAAGTAATTTCCATGAAATCGAAGTAATGAAAATACGATCAACAATAAAATCATTCAACGAAAATAAAATCAACACATGAGAATGAAAATCTTCGAATAAATCTCAGATTCAAACTAAAAATACTTAATGCTTTTTGTAAAGATTTCGAAAACGAAGGTACACCAACCTGGAGACCGTTTTTCTTTTGACTATCGCGGTTCTAGGTTTCTTTTCCTTTCCCTTTCTCTTTCTCCTACACTTCTTTTTCTCTTTTCTTCCTCTTTTCTTCTTCTTCCTCTTTTTCTTCTTTCTCTTCTTTCTTCTTTCTCTTCTTTCTTTCTTCTTTTTTCTCTTTTTTCTTCTTCTTCTTTCTTTCTTTCTCGGCCTCACCCTCTCTTTTCTCTTCTCTGTCTGTTTTGTGGCTTCTCGCGGAAGCTAATTTTTTTTTTTATATTTTTTGGTCGTCGCGACCTGTGGTCGCGCCACCAGGTCGCGGTACTCACTGGAGCGTTTCCACCGCCTTCATCGCGAGCACACCTCGCGGTACCATGGTCGCGCTAGTGGTCGCGTTGCTCGCTGCCAGAATTTGACATTTTCATCGCGAGCAGTTCATCGCGATCTGTGGTCGCGATGCTCACTGCCAAAAATCACATTTTTCACTGCGAGCAGGTCATCGCGATCTGTGGTCGCAATACTCACTGTCTCGATTTTTAATTTTTCATACATCATTTCTGGACCGTTCCATCTGGTCCACCTGGAAATCATAAAAATAAACATACTTTTAATTACATTTACACCCCTTCAAATCACAAAAATTTATTTTCACATATTCAAAATTAATTATCCGAAATTCGGGATGTTACAATTTGTGACCAGTTTGGTAAGCTAATAGCGACTAATTATGGCACCACAGGTCTTAGCAACTTATCAATTAGTTCTAAACATAAAGGCAATGATAGGTTGGCAGATGGTAATGGTCAGCAACTCCACATTTCTCACGTTGCTAACATAGCAATTCACTCACTAAACTCATATAATTCTTTAATTCTTAAGAATGTCCTATGTGTTCCATCAATTGCTAAGAATCTATTGAGTATTTCCTAATTTAGTTTTGATAATAACGCTTGTGCTGAGTTCACTAACAATCATTATGTGTTAAAAGACAAGAATACTAAGAGAGTGCTACTCACAGCCCACAGGGTTATGGAGTTTTTATCGATCTTAAGTTGTTTAGGTGAAAAAGTGTGGAAATTTTAGCATGAGCGGGGTTCCTCCATTGATATCAGAGTAGGCATTGTTATCGATCTTATGTTGTTTAGGTGAAAAAGTGTGGAAATTTTAGCATGAGTGGAGTTCCTCCATTGCAATCAGTGGAGGCATTGCCTCTTCTGTAGCATACAATGAAGACATGGGACTTCAATGTGTGTTACAGTGGAGGGATGAGAGGTCATCCCGTCCTTTCATGGAGACCACAATGGTCATTCTTGAAGGCCACCTAGTACTGCGGCCTCCGTTCTTTTTGTAGTTCATGAAGGCCAGCTATAGGTAGGGGTGGACATAAAAACTTATTCGAACCGTATTCGAATCGTATTTTATAGTTTGAGTCGGTTTTGAGTTTGAGTTTAGCTTGATTCAGTTTTGATTTAAAAAAAACCGTGTAAAAACGATTTGATTCAGTTTTGGATTATCCAAACCCGATTTGACCCCATTACACGTACCATATAAAGAGAAAAAAAATCCTAATGCTGCCATTTCATTTTCATCACATTTCAAAAGTCAAAAGTCAAAACCCTCACGCATTCTCTCACTCTTATCATGCCATGCCTAACTCACACACACACACACGCTGCCGTTCTCTCATCTTTAAGCCCAAACTTCGCCACCCCGCCGATCGTCCCCTCCACCACTCTCTTTGCTTCCTCCCCGCCGCTCTCCTTGCTTCCTCCCTACCACCACTCTCATTACTTCCTCCCCGCTGCTCTCCTTACTTCCTTCCCGCCGCTCTCCTTGCTTCCTCCCTGCCGCCGGTCTCCTTGCTTCCTTGCCACGCCACCTACTGTTGCTTGACAAATTACAGGTACTTCATTTTCCAATTTTATGTTTTCTGATTTTCCAGTTCATTTTGTTCAATTTGTGTTAATTATAGAAACATTTTGTTTGGTTTTTGTTCATTTTGTGTTGATTACATGTACTGGTTTTAGTATACTGATTTTCGTCTTTGTTCAAACTTATTATACTACTTCTTAGCTTTTACTCCTGTCATGTTTAAGTTACTTGAGTTGTGGTTTTACAGCTATTAAAATCCCAGCACTTCTTACGGCTGCATCAGCTCAAAGGGGTATGTATACTGATTGTATATTGAGTTTCGTTTAGTATACTTATTATATGATTGTATTAATTTTATTATTTATTTTGATACAAATAGATGGAGAATGAAGATATGATAAATTCAATTGGGCAAAATGGTGACTCGTGTTCGGAGTTTGCAGATGATTTTAACTCCATAGGAAAAGAAAAGGTTGTTAAGAAGGGTGTACGACTAGGTGGTAAGAAGGGTAGCAAAAAATCAAAATGCTAGAAAAATTTTGATGAATATTACAGTAATGATTGAAAGAAGAGAGTTAGATGCAAATATTGTGGTGTTAGTTATGGTTTCGGATCGGGTGCTAGCACAACGAACATGAACACCCATATGAGAAACGGTGCACAAAATACCAGACAGTCGTTGTAAATGAAAATAAAAAAGTATTGGTAAAACAAAAAAACTATTGAAGGGTATGGGAGTAATTTAGGTTTGACAAAATTTAGTGCTGAAGAATGTAGGAAGGCATTGGCGGAGATGTTGATACTTGATGAATTGCCATTTAGATTTGTTGAGAATCGAGGATTTCGTAAGTTTTGTCAAGTGGTTTGTCCTAAATTTGAAGTCTTGTCTAGGAGAACCATTGTTAGAAATTTGTATAAGTTATATGTCGATGAGAAGGCTAAATTGAAGAATTATTTTAGTTGGAGTAAGGAAATGGTTCATCTAACTACGGACACATGGACATCGGTCCAAAATATAAACTATATGGTTATCACTTATCATTTTATTGATTACGAATGGCAACCGCAAAAGAGAATTTTTAGTTTTAGTCAAATAATTGATCATTTAGAAGATTCGATTGTAAGGTGTATTGAGAAAGTCTTGCTAGAGTAGGGCATTGATAAAGTTAATATTTGAACTATCTTTTTGGTCTCTATCTTTTTTTAAATTATCACTTTTTGACCTACCTATCCTCTTTTAGCTCGCATACTCTCTAACTTTTTAAAAATACACCACTTTAATCTCTGTTACCAAATTTTAGATAATCAAACATAACAAAATATGTATATTAATCATTTTACCCACGTTAATTAATTATGTTGTAAAAACAATTTTATCCTTTCTTTTTTAAAATTTCAATAAACTAACCTCAACTCGTACAACTAATAAGGATATATAATATGTCACCAATTTTTTTAAAAAAAATTATAATTATAAAACACTCAAAATTTATAACAAAAACCCACCCTAAATATTAAAAAAAAATACAAAAAAAATAATTTAAAATTAACACTAAAATTAAAACTTTTAAAAATAAAAAATTATTACAATAAATAACTAATTGATGAAAATTCAATAATTCGGAATAACACTTCAAATTAATATTAAATATAAAATTAATTTTTATATTTAAATTATAGTAAATTAAAATTTTAAAAAAATAAACTATTAAAGTAATAAAACAATTTTAAAAATTCTCATAATTTTTTTTTTAGTTTTTATTATTTTATTTTTACAATTAAATTTTTATTTAATAAATTTTTCTGATTTTTTTCTTTATTTTGTTCAACCTAAATTGTTATTTTTGTGTGTAAATATTGAAATACCCCTAAACCCGTTAAATTTTATGACCATTGACTAACAAAATGACTAAGTTGATAGATTTTTAAAAAGTTAAAGACTGCGAGAGTTAAAAAAGAAAAGATAGGTCAAAATATAATAATTCTAAAAAAAGATAGGGACTAAATGATTTCCGCCATTGGTTAAAATGTTAATTCTAATGTTCAACCAGTTAGTTAAGAGTACTAAACTGTAATTTAAGAAAAAGTATAGTTTCTTTACAATTTATCTAAACATTGAGTACTCCACTATAATTTACCCTTTATTTTTTATTTTTATGCAAGGGTGTTTTGGACCTTACAAATGTCAAACTGGATCAAGTTAACAGAGTTGTTAACTTCCGTTACACGCAGGGGTTTAAATGTAGAATAAGAATACCTTTTCATTTAAGTGTCTCAACTCCAAACCTCAAGGTTGTCAATGTAATTTCCTCTTCAATATATTTAATTTTTTGAACATCTAACTTAATTTAATATATTTATATCTACAACAAAAATAAAAAGCCAAAATTTTGATAGAGCGATGGATAAGAAATAACACCGATTTCTCCTGATTTTGTCAACCTAACACTAAGTTATTGAACTTTGAAGAAATAGCATCAATTTCAACATATGCTTCGTTTTGCCTTTATTAAACTAATTTTATCTTCTTCCACGTGTTAACATTTTACACTCTTTGGTTTACTCTTTCTTCTCTCTTTTCTTTGTATGAATACTTTTTTCTCTCTCTCTGAGGTTTAAACTTTCAATGGTAATTATCGTTATACATCTTTTTTAATAGATCAAAATATCTTTTTAAAATTTAGATCTATATTGATTTAAGTGGTGTAATTGTTTGATGTTCTTAGTGATTTATTTAAATAGATATCACTGTTTTGAAGATATAAACACTATCAATTTTGTTTAATTGTTCTTTTTCTCTGCGCACACACGTGTGTTTTGTTTTTTTGATTTTTTTTCTTTGTCAGACGAAGGAAAAATGGCATTTTAGTTCTAAATGTATTTTGAGAGCTATTTTTATTTAAATTAATAAACCATTATTTTTTCAAAATGACCTTTTAATAGGGTCATTTAAAAAAAAACTCATTTTGAAATTCAATAAAATTTTGAATTTTTTTTATTTTTTAATGGACATTTTAGCTCGGGAAAATTCAAGAAAATTTTAAAAAAAGAAAAAAAAAACTCAAGAAATAATGTCCATGATGTAAGATTTTTCAAATTTTTTCTATAAATATAGGGAATTTAGTAAAATTGTCCAAACAGTAGTCAACAATTGCAAAACTACCCAGGGTCCACTAATTTTTGCAACCTCTACCCAAAGACTTTGTTTGGACAAATTTGCCCTTACTTTTACATTTGACCCACTGCACTTTCTTCTTCTTCTTCGCACTGTCTTCTTCTTCTTCTTCATCTAGACAAGTTTCTTCACTTCACCCGATTCTCTCTTCGTCTCTTCTTCTCTTCTCTTCTTCACATTTTCTTATTTTTCCTCTCTTATCTTCTCCATAAATCTCTTATCCAACCTAAACCAAGAAATTCTCAAGTTATCTCTTGCAAATAAACCATCGATCCATCTCACAAAGTCTTTTTCTCCATCAAAAATTCCAAGATTATTGTTAAACTTTTTGTTTTTAGTCAATGCACACTTTTATGGGTTTTGAATTAGTTGTAGGCATTTCACATTTATTAATTCTCCATCAAAAAAATGAAGAACGAATTTTTATAATTGTTTTTTTCATCATAGCGGCCCGATGCTTTTGGGCCGATGAGTTTGACCCGATGGTTTTTCTTCATGTTTTTTCATCGTTTTTGGCCCGATGGTTTTCATCATGTCGGCCCGATGGTTTTCATCATGTATTTTCAAATGGCGGCCCGATGGCCTTGGCTCGATGGTTTTCATCATGTATTTTCACATGGCGGCCCGATGGCCTTGGCCCGATGGTTTTCATCATGTATTTTCAAATGGCGGCCCGATGGCCTTGGCCCGATGGTTTTCATCATGTATTTTCACATGGCGGCCCGATGGTTTTGATCATGTATTTTCACATGGCGGCCCGATGGCCTTGGCCCAATGGTTTTCATCATGTATTTTCAAATGGCGGCCCGATGGTTTTTATCAGGTATTTTCAAATGGCGGCCCGATGGCCTTGACCCGATGGTTTTCATCATGTATTTTCAAATGACGGCCCGATGGCCTTGATCCGATGGTTTTCATCATGTATTTTCACATGGCGGCCCGATGTCCTTGGCCTGATGGCCTTGATCATGTATTTTCACATGGCGGCCCAATGGCCTTCAAAATGTATTTTCATCATGGCGGCCCGATGGCCTTAAAATTGTATTTTCATCATGACGGCCCGATGACCTTGGCCCGATGGTTTTGAAATTGTATTTGCATCATGGCGGCCCGATGGCCTTGGCCCGATGACCTTGGCCAAATGATTTTTGGCCCGATGGTTTTTGTTCATGCTTGCCCGACAGTTTTGATACTTTAATTGAATTTAAGTTTTATTTAAATTTTTTATTTTAATGCAGGAAGGAGCATGGATGATGTACAGTTGATAATTAACTGGGATGGACATTGGGTATGTGAACAAGGGGTTTATTGGTATGATGGCAAGAGATCGAAATGGGTGTTATTTCCAAGAGATGCAACTTATGCTCAACTATTAGATAAAGTGTATGCCGTCACTGGGATTGACAGAAACTGCTTTCGAGTCATTATAAAGACGGTTGCTCATACCATCTGCCCAAGCATGCCTGTAAAGATAAGTGATGATGATGATGTTGTAATATTATTACGTCAAAAGAATGTTGACCCTTTAGTTTGTATAACCGTGTTTGAGAATGAGCATAGTGACCGACAATTGCAGCAGCAATATTTTCCAGAGTCATCTAATCAACAACACCATCCCATCAATCTTCAGTTTCCTTCATCGAAGGGAAGTAACCACATTCGGGAGGGCTACACACCAAATTTAAATGATGCTACGGTTGATGATGAATTTCAATTTGTTGATGATTTCAGTAACGAAGCCAGAGATAATAAGAAGTCCCAAGATGTTCAGGGTGTTGGAAACAGTAATGAAGAGTTGGTTCGAGCCACGTCTGTAATGTGTTCAATTAATGATGTTGAAGTAGTTTCGAGAGCTATGCCGATTCTGATTGCAAATGGGGAAATCTTTGACAGTAAAAAAGAGTTGCACTCTCAACTAAGAAGGTACGCTGCTGCAAATCATTTCAATTTGAAAGTGTGGAAGTTGGATACTTCACGTTTTGAGGTACGTTGTGCTGTTGGAGAATGCAAATGGCGGCTACATGCATTCAAGGTTACAAACACTGATTTTTTTCGGATTACAAGATTTGACGACAAACACAGTTGCTCAATGGAGAAAAGGTTTTCATGGAATAGAAAGGCTAGTGCACAGTTTATTGGACAACATATCAAGGAGAAATTTTGTGATGGTCGTATCTACAGACCAAAGCAAATCATAAGAGATATCCAAAATGAATTGGGCATTACAGTAAATTACCACAAAGGATATCGGGCTAAACATATTATTATGGAGGAGGTACACGGATCAGCTGAAGTTTCTTTCAGTATGTTACCTTATTATTGTCACATGTTAGAGGAAACAAATCCAGGGACGATGACGAACATTAAGACTGATGATGAAAATAGGTTCATGTATATGTTCTTCTCCATGAAAGCGTGTATAGATGGTTTTACTGCTGCCATTAGACCGGTTATTGCAATTGATGCCACGTTTCTGAAGGGTTTATATGGGGGTATATTGTTTGTCGTTGTATGTCAGGACGGGAACGACCAAATATGTCCTTTGGCATTTGGTGTTGCGGATTCCGAGAATGATGCTTCATGGAGTTGGTTTCTATCTTGTCTGCATGATACCATTGGAGATGTTGAAGATCTTGTTTTTGTATCTGATAGGAAAAACAGTATTGTCAAAGCTATTGCAACGGTTTTTCCAAATGCACACCACGGTGCTTGTTTCATGCATTTAGAACGAAATATAATTTCCATTTATAAGAACAAAGATCTTTCCATACCATTTCGGAAGGCAGCCAAGGCATACAGAGTTAATGATCACTCATTTTACATGGTACAGTTATCGAGCATTAGTGTTGGAGCTCATCAGTATGTTGTTGATGTTGGAGAAGAGAGGTGGTCCCGAGTCTTTTGTCCGAGAAAAAGGTACAACATTATGACTACTAATATTGCTGAGTCGATGAATAATACAGTGAAAGATTTTCGAGAGTTACCCATTGTTGCTATGATTGACCGTATTTGAGATATGATGCAACGTTGGTGATATGATCGACGTACAGTGGCTGCTTCTTATGATACACAGTTGACAGAAAGGGTTGAGGCACTTATTGGGGTTAGTGATGAATCTGCGCAACATATGAAGGTGTTCCCAATTGCATTGTACCAGTTTGAGGTACACGATGGAAAACAGAATGGCATTGTTGATTTAGAAAACCGTACATACAGTTGTAGGGAATTCAATCTTGATCAGATTCCATGTGCACATGCTTTAGCTGCCATAAAATATAGAGGATTGCATTACACAACATTCACCTCACCCTACTACTCGACTGCTTATCTGCTTTCAGCATACAGCGGTGAGATTCATCCAGTAGGCCATCAAGGTGACTGGTTGGTCCCAGCGGACGTTGCAAATACAATTGTTCTTCCACCAGTTGCCCGACGCCCACCAGGTCGACCAAAGAAACAACGTATACCTTCGATTGGAGAAGAGGTTGTACGCAGAAGGTGTAGAAATTGTTGGCGCCACGGCCACAACAGCCAAACATGCAAGAATCCTAAAGTAGCTGAACCATCCGAGTGATGAGGATATGCAAGATATTATTATGACTGGTTATTTATGATATTCTGTTTTGTTGTATTTAATTGCATTTTGATTCGGAGAATTACAGGAAATGAACAATATAATTAATATTATTGTACAATTTGGAATACCTTATTGTACTATTTCAATTAGCTGTTTTGTTGTATGCAATTAACAGTTTTATTATTGTAATATTTCAATTAGCTGTTTTGTTGTATGCAATTAACAGCTTTATTTGGTTTTTGGAAGAGTTTTGAATCAATTAACTTTTGAAAATTTTGCCAAAGTTTCCTCTGTTTTTCTAACTACCCAAAACCTGAGTTACGAAATCAATGCATTTAACAACATATGTATACACTTCAAAGCACAATTTTCAATCATTTGCGCATCCTTCCGTTCTATGCGACTTTTCCAATCATTTTATCAAAGCAAAAAAATTAACGTTTAAAAAATTTACCATCATTTTCTGAATAACCAATGATATACCTATAACCAATAATTTTCCAATAACCAACATTTACAATCATTCCCAATAACCAATAATATTCACATAAATGAAAATGTCAAAAAAAGTAATTCTTCATCTTCATCTTCTAGCCGTGCAGAGTTTGCAAATATTTCAATGGACATTTTCTTCCTCAGTGCTGTCATTTGCTTTGCATTGAAATCAAACTTCTGTCTGTGTGCAACAATGTATTCAGCAAACACAAGGGTAAATGCACCACAGTGACCACTGCAATAATTTCAATATAATAACACTGTCAATTATTGAATCAATTATAATAACAATCAATATAAAAATATAGAGTTTAATCAACTTACGCCCCGCGTTGTTGTGGAACAGTATCGGGACCTAGTATTTTGCATGCGAATGGAGTGACTTGTACTTGTCTCCCCTTATGTTGAAAATAACCTCCGCTATACATAAGGGACGGCAGAAGAAGTGCTAGTGGGGCGACATATTGCTCCCGAAAAGACGGATCAGTGTCCTTACATAAAGAATCATAGATCCGTACTTTTCTTTTAACAAGATTAACAGCCGCCAACACCCAATGATAACCATCCACATTCACAGGCATCAACAACTACATTGAACACATAATTGTCATTTAACTTATAAAGATATTGAACTGTAAAATAGCTGCATGATTACACTTACATTATCGATCTCCCACCATGGACGAGACCCTTCAGGTCGTTCTCCGCGAACATAGCCAAGTTAAAAATCCTCCCATTGAAAGGTAAGGGGATCGTATGCCTCCTACGATATGGTTCCATCCTCGTCCTTCGGAAGTTTTTTCCACATGTGTTGAAGGGTTGTCTACAAAAATTTAAAATATCAGTATGTTCATTATAAGTAAATCATGGAAAACATTTAAATAATTTTAATTTCAATTACAACTTACAAAGAATGTAGGATCAATCAAGTTGTAATTTTGCGAAAAAATGGTCGGATGCGAAAGCTGGCGCCTCCGTAGTACTGAGAAATAAGCCTCAATGTGCTGTTTTGTGATTAGATCATGAAAAAAAAATATTACCATTGAAAACTCATCATAAGGAACATTGCAAGTTAATGACATTAGCATGAAAGTAACAAAATAATTTGAATTTATTTACTAACCCAGCTGTCCAACCAGTCGGTCGCACTCTCAAACGTCTTGAAAAATTCAAGGGTCGCATCCATTGGTGCCCCAACGTAGCACCTGAATATACGGTATAATATTCAGAGGAAATTACATTAAACATCACAACAAAAAAAGAAGTCTGAAAATAGGTTATGCACTTAAATTATGTATGCTTACCTAGCTTTCTTATTTTTTTAAAAGCCTCATACTCCGACTGTACTTCCTTATGAAACGGTTTTAAAGGGTCGAACTTAATTGGATTTGCAGACCAGGTCTTTTGCTTTTTTGGCTTAGTCGGGTCAATGTACGAGCTAGATACGAATGCAGAACGCTTACGCGCCCTCATACCATATCTTACGCCAAATGCTTTTTTTTCAAGAGCTTCGACACTCTGATTACCTGTGGCACTCACGATATTCGGCAAGGGAGAGGGAGGACAGTAAATAGTAAGCTGTAGGCATTGATCGGGTTCAACACCCTCCTCCTTTGCTTCATCATTTCTAAGATCTGTTGTATCGTCCACATGGTAGGTTGTATCAAAGATGTCGTCACTCTGATGCAGTGAATACAACAGTATACGATTAATAAAATGTCAAAAAGGAAATGACAAGGTTCGACGTGATTAAATAAAAAAGAAATTACCTCTGGCACCTCAGTTCCAGCTGCAAATTTTTCCTTACTGCCTCCTGTCTTGCAGACAACTTCAATCAATTTCTCAACTCCTTTCCGCATCTCATCAAGTTCTGTTTGTAGGATTGCAAACCCTTTGTCAACTTTATCATTCAGTGCGGTCATAGAAGTCTGTAGACACTTGACTTCTGTGTGGAGGCCATCCAATTTTCTATGCAAATCTTGTGAGTCCTAGCATAATGTCCAACAAAAAGTTAAATTAACATTTACATAATATTTAATGAACAATACAATTAAGGGACAATATTGGCTATATACCGATGGCCTCCGTCCAATAGGCCGCTCTTCTTGTATTTCAGCTTGCTTATGTTTCGATTGCGGTTGCTCTTCTTCAGCAACATCATCACTATGATTGTCATCACAATACTCGTCATCGTCCTGATCACCAATCTGTATATCTGGGGCAGACGGGTCATTTGAGATGGTAGCCTTCTCCAACCCCGTCAAATATGACAACTTCAATTCTTCCTCCGTTGGTTTCAAAGTTTGAAATGTTGAAATCTAACCCACAAAAAAAAAAAAACAGCCCACATAGCGTTATAATAAAAATTTATATACCTAACAGAAGTCTTTGAATGTAGTTCATACCTTTCGCTTACTGAAAATCTCAGTTCTCAAAGCCTTATATCCAGGACTCGTTTTTACTTCCCAGTTCAGAATACGATGGGCTGTACGAGACACCCTGGTAGCAAAATTCTTCTTCGAGTACAGTGGAATCGCTTCAATTGTCCACACCTAGCAAATAAAACAAAACTATGTTTCAATAAGAGTTGTAAAGAAGTTAAGGGTAAAAAAAGTTAAACACTTAAAATTACTTGAAAAGCATAGACAAATCCATACAGGTTGATCTTCTCTGCTGTATGGCTCGGATCCTTTTTAGCCTTTTCCTTAAACTTCTGATCTCGACCTTTGCAACAAGTCGATAAAGAGTTGAATGTCCTTGAATATACATAGGAACCCCATGAGAACCGATTGAATTCTTCTAAATTATCAACTAACTTCATTGCCCAATATTCGACCTTCGTCCTCAAGTCTTTTCCAAGCAATGTCATCTCTAATATCAGTAACAAAACAAGTTTAATCATGTCATCATCATCATCATTTTCTTCCTCCAGACGTTCGAACAAACTTTGCAATTTGGTTCCAGTGACCTTTTTCGCTCCCTTAAAATATTTCTGGCGAATTCTACATATATCATCTTCCTGTATAATAGGGACGACTGTATCCCCAAGACGTAGACCGCTCACAAGGCAAAACTCGTTTGCACTGAACCGTATTGTATTCCCATCAATCACAAACCACATTTCATTTTCAGCCTTGTCCACATGGCACTCCCGCAACAAAATGTGATGACAAAATTGACCCGTGAAGGATATTTCATTAACATCTAAGAAATGCCCAAAGCACATTCTTCTTATTTTTTATTGTTGACGTTCCGTCAGTTTACTCTTAATCAGCCCGATGCAACCCCATTTAGAATACGTCGTCATTTTGGCATGGAAAAAAAAAAATTTTCCTTAATTTTCATACTGTCAATCAACTTGTCACTTGCCATTGAATATTAGCCTGCAAAAAAAATAAAATTCGAATTCATCAACAAACTAAAAAATGTAACGCTTACAAATATAAATTTTATTTCATCAAACCAGGCTGGCCCGATGATTTAATTTCATCGGGTCGCAGTGGCCCGATGCTTTGATTTTATCTGGTTTTGTTTCATGGTGATGGTTGCAGGTGGCCGATGGTTTAGTTTCGTCGGCCCGATGAAACAAAACCATCGGCCAAAGGTGGCCCGATGATTAAATGTCATCGGGCCACCGCGACCCGACGGTTTTGTTTCATCGGGCCACGGTGCCACCATGAAACAAAACTATCGGGTCGCGGTAGCCCGATGCTTTAATTTCAAAACAATGTTTCATGGTGATGGTTGCAAGCTGGCCGATGGTTTAGTTTCATCGGGCCGATGAAACAAAACCATCGGCCAGCGGTGGCCCGATGATTAAATGTCATCGGGCCACCGCGACCCGACGGTTTTGTTTCATAGGGCCACGGTGCCACCATGAAACAAAACCATTGGGTCGCAGTGGCCTGATGAAATTTAATCATCGGGCCACGGCTGACCAACGGTTTTGTTTCATCGGCCCACTGTGACCCGACAAAACAAAATCTTCGGCCAGCTGTGACCCGATGAGTTTTTCATCGGGTTACAGCTAGCCGATGGTTTAGTTTCATCGGCCCACTGTGACCCGACGAAACAAAATCTTCGGCCAGCTGTGACTCGATGAGTTTTTCATCGGGTCACAGCTGGCCGATGGTTTAGTTTTATCGGGCCACTGTGTCCTACGAAACAAAACCATCGGCCAGCGAAGACCCGATGACCACTGTGACCCGATGAAACTAAACCATCGGCTAGCGAAGACCCGATGAGTTTTTCATCGGGTCACAGATGGCCGATGGTTTAGTTTCATCGGGCCACTGTGTCCTACAAAATAAAACCATCGGCCAGCGAAGACCCGATGAAAAACTCATCAAGTCACTGCAGGCCGATAGATTTGTTTTGTCACAGTGGCTCGATGAAAAACTCATTGGGTCTGAGCTGGCCGATGGTTTAGTTTCATCGGGTCACTGAGATACTGGCCCGACGAAACAAAACCATCGGCCACCCGTGGCCCGATGCCCAAAATACAAATTTCTACACAAAAAATCAGAAGAAAAATCAATGAAGAAACGTTTTTCCTTACTTTCAATCGGTGTGGAATGTTACCACGGAAGAAGGAGACGATTTTGTTGCTGTGACCAGATGAAAAAATCATCGGGTCTCAGCTGGCCGATGGTTTTGTTTCATCGGGCCACTGTCTAAGTGGCCCGATGAAACAAAACCATCGGCCAGACGTGGCCCGATGCCCAAAACAATGATTTGTAAACAAATAATCACAAGAAGAAATTTTTCCTTACTTTGGAGAAGAAGACAATTTCCTTGCTGTGGTCGAAGAAGAACGCGACTACGGCGGAACCTGTAAACACAAACGAAATGAAGAAGACGAAACAAAGAAGACGAAACGAAGAAGACAAACAGCAGCACAGAACACAAACGAAGAAGACGAACAGCTCCGGCGATGAACAGCAGTTGAGATTCACAACAGTAAAAACAATTTGGTAAAAAATGTAAAGTCAAAACGTGGAGCCTTGGTCAAATGTAAAAGTAAGGGCAAATTTGTCCAAACAAAGTCTTTGGGTAGAGGTTGCAAAAATTAGTGGACCTTGGATAGTTTTGCAATTGTTGACTACTGTTTGGGCAATTTTGCTAAATTCCCTTAAATTTATTGCAATTTTTCTTCAAATCTCAACAAGTCATACGAGGCTACTCTTGTGCCTGGCCTAGAACCAAAATCTGATTTGCCATTATCAAATACTCACTATCATGTAGATTTTTCATACGGACCAACAATAGGTCAGTTTATATGGTCGAATAATTTAAAATTACATACATATTTGTTCAGAACATATCAGATAAATAGATGAAGACAAATAACCTTAAATCGTCAAATAGATATAACCAAGAAAATTACGTTGTCCGTGTTAGTATACACGTTCATTAGATAAAATGTTTTTACCACAGATTATTTGCGGGAAAATATTTAGGGTCCGTTTGGGAGAGCTTTACTAAATAGATTTTTAATAAGTGGATGTTTTATAAGTAGAGCTTCTACAAATAGATCTTTTAATGAAAAAAATATTGATCATTTGGTTGTCAATTAAAAAATCTCTTTGAAATAATATGATTACCAAATATGACATGATTTTAGGTTAAAATGATATTGTGAAATTAATAAAATATAATATAATTATATTAGACATTTTCATATTTTTAAAAGAACAAAAAGATCTACTTGATAAAATATAAAATTTGAGCTCCTCCCAGTAAACATAAAGTTTTTTTAATCATTTAAAAGTTCTACTGGAGTGGCAACTAAACGATATAAAAGAAATTGAAAATAGCTTTTAGAATTAAAAAAGAAACTATTTTGGTCAGTAGAGAAACTTTTCTAAATATGTATTTATAATATACGGTAAAATATTTTAAAAAATTTATATTTACATTAATCCGCAGCAAAAAAGCCATGGGAAACATTTTTTTTATTGTTGACCACCGAATATTTTTAATTTATTATGGGCTAGATCAAGATAACTTCCTATTGATGAGCTGTATTTTTAATTCATTTTTCTTTTTTTTGGAAACAAACTGTATTTTAAGTTCATCAATGAAGCATATCAATAATGACCTAAAACATAAAAGAAGCTCATAAGAATTGAATTTTGGCCAACAAAAAGAAAAATCTAACTGAGTTTTTTTTTTTTTTCTTTAACATAAAATTCTTTAAAAAAAAATTGGAATACTTTGAGGGGAACTTTTTGGAACAAAATTCTTATTCACGATGTTTTCTTTAAAGAAATTTTTTTTTTTTTTTCTTCCATTCAATTCTTTCAATCCATTATTATTTATAATTTCTTTTATTTGAGGATTCTCTAATGGAAAAAAAAAAGAGCTTTAATTTATAAAAATATAAAAGACTATATATTGTAGATGCTCATACAAATCCTAAGATTAAAAATTTGGATTAAAGTTGTTGAAAATCATATTAAATTTATTTATACTTTACAATTACTTAGCTCACAAGTTAGTATTCAATTTAATTTACACATTAACGTGGAAGACTTGGAGCTCAATATCTCAATTTTTTTCTTGAATGGGATACAATTACAACATTAATAACTGTCGAGACCTGCCGAGATTAATTATTAAACACAGAGTCCGGATATCTACTCCCATAATAAGGGAATGAAACTACCTACATATGTGGGTAAATCAGCAAAGTGAGAATTGAACCCTTACCATTAAAGTGGAAGGAAAATACACTAACCATTTTATTATAAATGGACGTGCCTCAATATCTCAAAATTTAATATCTGACTTAATTTTATTTATTTTAATCATGTTATTTTATATGCCTAAATAACAAAATCTAAAGATTGAACTGATAAAAATATAAAATAGTACAATTTATTTGGTCTGTACCTTTAGGTTTACTTTTTTAAAAAGAAAAATTAATTAATTAATATTTCATATTTACACATGTCACGTGTGCATGTATGTCGTTTTTTGTGTTCATGTTTCCATGTTCTTTCCCTCACACAAATCTATCGAACCTTCAATTGTTTTTTAAACAATTGTCTTTATATTTATTATTAAAAGTGGGAAATTAGGAAACTTTTGGACTATTATCAATGTATATACAATGAGGACAAGGAAATGAAAGGGAAAAAAATTGATTAATTATTGTGAAAAAATATGATTGGTTTTGTGACACCAACTAATTTCCACCACTTTCTTTCCAATTTCTAAAGCTCTCAATAGTTAATTATTTGCTTTTTTTTTTAACAATAATAAATAAATAATTAAAAAAAACCCTATAAAAAGAGAAATAATTTGAATAGATCGTGCTTTATATATTTTAATCTTTTTTCAATTTTGACCTAATTAGAGAACCTGCATATAAAAATGAATCTCAAATTGAAAAAATATAAAGTAATAAAAAGGTATATATATATATATATATATATATATATATATATATATATAGATGTCATAACCCTGTAGTGCGAAACTATAACAAATGGTATCCTATTGAAGCGATTCAAAAATCGGTAAAAAGAAAATATCAAGACGAAGACAATGACATAAAAGGCACCAGAAGAGGAGGCTGGACGCACCGTCACGTGCCGTTGAAATTGGCTGATTCTGAAGGCCTAAAATAACGCGATTGCAGCGATGATTGGACTGTTTTAGGAAGTGTCTTGTTTCAAGATTTCCTAGGTTTTTGAGATCTGGTTGGTTTATAAAGTGTCTTATTTCGGGCTTTCCTATTGCTAGTAGGTTTATGAGAATCTAATTGGTCTAGAAAGTATCTTATTTTAGAACTTTCTATTCATAGTATGATTTTGATTATTTTGATAATAAGAATACTAAGCCTATAAATAGAAGGATTATTCTTTATTGAAGTAACCAGAGAGACACCTGGAAAAACACCAGAGAAAGAGCTTGGTTGTGTG
Source organism: Xanthoceras sorbifolium (assembly GCA_003430845.1). NCBI lineage: Eukaryota > Viridiplantae > Streptophyta > Magnoliopsida > Sapindales > Sapindaceae > Xanthoceras > Xanthoceras sorbifolium. The sequence continues at coordinate 971,875 of CM010609.1, read as the reverse complement.
ACTCAGGGATATCCAGAGGAGACCTGGGTATCAAGGGAGACCTGGGTATCAAGGGAGACCTAGGGGATATTTGGGAGACACTGAGAGAGCTGTGAGCTTGAGCATTGGTTATAATTAGGGTATGAGATTAGAGAAAGAATACTGAGTGTGTAGTTGTAACAATTTTCTACATAGTGATATTTTTCTCTTATCGTCCTGACGGCCGTGATTTTTTTTCCTGTTTTGAGTTTCCAAGTAAATCTTGTATTTGTGTGATTAGATTGTGCTTCTTTCCTTATATTTTTCTATTTAGATATTATTTGTTCTTACGATGGATATTAGACAGTGTTTTCGCGTTAACATTTTTTTTCCAACAACTGGTAATATAGACTGTTTGGGATCTAACAAACCCAATAAACTAGTGTTTTAAATTATAAGAATATATAATATCAGTTCTCACTAACACATAAAACGTCATATGTTAAATTATAACAAGGCAAATAAAAGATCTAAATAGCAAAAGAAAACAAAGTAGTTAGGCAGGTGCAGCCTTCACCAGTTGTTCATACTCTAATTCTCTGTTGTTCTTTTGAGTAGATATCTAATTCCAATAAGAATATTTGGTTAAAACAGACATATTATATATTTATACACAAACTCTCTCTCTCTCTCTCTCTCCATGACAAACTAACTTTATTAATTACCCGTTCCTTAATTATCAGCTGTTAAGATACATTTATTATTGTATAGTCAATGGTTCACAAGTCTCATCCTCATCTCTACTAGAGTTAATAATTGATAGGAAACTCCATGGGCTTGAAGCATGAAATGGTTGGTCATGATCTTATCTGGATATGGTGCTGTTGGGAAGCAAAATTAAACAGAGACAACTAGGTGACAAATTGACAACAACATTTATTTATTTGTTTATTTTAATAAATTAATAGAAATGCTTAGTGACATGAATTGATAAATAAATACATTAAGCCTCCTAACCTAATACACAAATAGCATCAAATTAAACTTTTAAGAGCAAGTGGGCATAGTAGATATTCATCGATTTGACACAGCTTATAACTTCTATTTGGCCTTACTAGTTGAATTGAGAAAAAGTTTTTGGTTTTTCCTTTTAAATAATTATAAAAATAGATTTGAGAAAAGGAAAAAAAATAATGGTCCAAATGTTATTTTTTAAAAGCTGATACATTGTGGGTCAGAGAACTATCAGAACTTACTGAGATTAAATTAAATGAGCACGGTGCGAACATCTATTTCCATTTCGAAAGCAATATACTTTCAACAATGAGAGGGTCTACTTCAACAAGAGAGAGATCTACCTATACAATGGTCTTTTATGGGCAATGATAAGAATAATATATACATTACTTATGTGTTTAATTTTAGTAGATTGAAAAAGTATGAGGTTTCTCTAACCTTTGTAAGGTGTTACTGATTTATCTTTAAAAGGCACTTATCAATAATGCTCTATATATGCCTAAAATTTATGTATGTGTGCATGCATGTGAATATATAAACTTGTGCTTATTCCAAACTTTCTGGTTATATAATTTTTTTTTTTTTGGTATATTTTGATAATAATCGTACCTCTTAATAAAAAAAATATTATAATAAAAAAAAGTTAAATTTAGTTAGAAAATAAATATTAAAAATTTAAGTTTTTTTACAATAGTTATAATTTGAGGTAAACCTTTCTACCATAACAATATTTACATTACTCATACCGTGGATTGTAATATATTTCTCCTGCAGTAAATGATTATTTTTTTTAAAAAAAGAATTCTTAATAATTTATATATTATAATATAAGAACAGAAGACTCAGGCTGCTAGGAAACAACACATACCCCTGAATACACTGTCACCCCGTTTTAATAAATAATATTCATGGAAGAAACTTCTTCACATGCAGAGAATTTCAAGAACAAATTCTATTTTATTTTTCCTTTAATGGAAAGATCATGTCAGGAACTAGGAACTTTCAATGTTAATTTTTTCTTCTTAATAAAAATAAACAATATTACAAATTAAATATTAATACTAGATTTTCTTAATTAATGTAATTAAATAATTAAAAAAAGACAAAATAATCTACCAGCTTTATTCCAGCTGTAGCCCAACCCAAACTTTGTTGGTGGTTTTGTTTCATTAATATCTTAAGCGAAAGTGCCAAGTTAGCTCAACATGACCACTGAATTTTACCTCTATTTAGGTTAGTTTATTTGGCTTGCAAGCAGCTAATTAATTAATTAAAGCTCTAAATATTATATATATTTTTTAAATTTTGACAATGAATAGGTCAGGACCTGCCGAGATCAATCACTACATACACAATTTAGATAATTACTCCCACAATCATAAGACATTTACTGCTGAGATCAATTACTGTAAGCATAGTCTATATAGTTATTTCCACAATCGAAAGATATTTACTAAGATTAATCATTATATGTGTGGTTCGAATAACTAATCTCACAATTGGAAGACATTTAATTCTAAAATATAGGAAGAAAATTCATCACACTTACTAGTAATTATATATAGTCAGATTTGAAGCTCATTACTAAAGTGAATTGGTGAGATACCCACTACTTGCACTGAAAGTGAAAGATAATGTGTAATTAAGTTGTAATAATTGAACCCCCTTTTTTTTAATAGGTTTAATTTCTTCATCTTGACTTAATTAACATTTTTCTAACTAGGAAACAAAAGATAGTCCAAATGAAACTAGGGATTAAAAGATAATTAAAAAATAATTCAAAATTTGACATTTAAAATAAAAATATCTTTCTGTCTTCCACAAAAAGCATACTAGTTCAACGATAAAGAAAATTTTTTTTATTTGAAATAAAAATCATAAAGAAATTTGTAATTGGATATTGATGTCCAAAATGTATATTTGTACTTGTACATCCATAACGTGGTTAAAGTTTAAATTTGTTAGGAAATTAGAGCACAATTTCCCTATAACCAGATTTGTGAGAAAGCGAAATAAAAGCGGAAATAAAACACACACACAATTTGATAACGAAGTTCGGCCAATTGTGCCTACGTCTCCGGACCCGCTGCAGATCGTTTTACTAAAGGAAGAAAATATACAAAGTGTTTACAACACTTACAACTCACAACCACTCACAAACTACAACCCAATCCCAATTTATACCCAAGAATTTTTCTCACAAAATTCTTTCACAAGCTTTTCTCTCAAACTCTCTCTTATTCTCTAATTTTGGGATATCTAACAAATGAGAGCTAAAGGGTTTATATAGGCTTCAAAAGAGATGGGTTGGTGGAATTAGGCAAGAAGTTAGGCACCTCCATTTGACATTTGCACAAGTTAGGCAAGAAGTTAGGCACCTCCATTTGACATTTGCTCAAGTTAGGCAAGAAGTTAGGCACCTCCATTTGACATTTGCTCAAGTTAGGCAAGAAGTTAGGCACCTCCATTTGACATTTTACAATTGTCTTGACAATCTCCCACTTGAAGACTGATTTCAATCTGTCTTCACACCTCGATCTATGCAGCAGCTCTTTCACAGTCTTGTTACTATTGCAGGCCAACTGAAGCTGAACACAGCTTCAGTTTGTCAGTCGTCACCGTCTTTGTCAACATGTCTGCTGGATTTTGAGCTCCACTAATCTTTTCAAGTTTCAAAATCCCATCTTCCAGAAGTGACCGGATAAAATGATACCGCAACTGTATGTGCTTCGTTCTGGAATGAAAAGACGGATTCTTGGCTAGATGGATAGCACTTTGACTGTCACAATACAAGACATTGTCTTCTTGTTTCTTTCCCAGTTCCTCTAAGAAACTTTGTAGCCAAACCATTTCCTTGCTGGCTTCCGTGACAGCAACATATTCTGCTTCAGTTGTGGAGAGAGCAACTATCTTCTGTAACTGAGACACCCAACTCACTGCGGTACCTCCTAGAGTATAGACATACCCTGTAGTGCTCTTTCTGATGTCAACATTTCCGGCTAAGTCAGCATCCACATAGCCTGTTAGTGTCGTATCTCCACCTTTGAAACAAAGTGTCTTGTTTGTGGTACCTCGTAAATACCTGAGGATCCATTTGACTGCTTCCCAGTGTATCTTACCTGGATTGTTCATGTACCTGCTAACAGCTCCCACTGTTTGGGCAATATCTGGTCTAGTACAAACCATGGCATACATCAGACTTCCAATTGCTGAGGCGTACGGAACCTTTGCCATATGTGTACGCTCTTCCTCTGTCTTCGGTGACTGTTCCTTGGAGAGTTTGAAATGAACACCCAAAGGTGTACTCACTGGTTTAGCATCTTGCATGTTGAACCTTGAGAGTACTTTCTTGATGTACTCAGCTTGTGATAACAACAAAGTCCCCGACTTAGTGTCTCTTTTGATCCTCATTCCAAGAATCTGCTTTGCAGCACCTAAGTCTTTCATTGCGAACTGCTTCGACAATTCCCGCTTCAAATTCATAATCTCTTGCATATCTGAACCTGCAACGAGCATATCATCAACGTACAACAATAAGATAATGAAGCTGTTGTCGAACCTTTTGATGTAGCAACAATGATCTGCTTGGCATCTTGTGAAACCGCTGCTGCTCATAAAACTATCAAACTTCTTGTACCACTGCCTGGGAGCTTGTTTTAAGCCATACAAGCTCTTCTTTAACCTGCATACTAGGTTTTCCTTGCCTGCTTCTTTGAAACCTTCCGGTTGCCTCATATAGATTTCTTCCTCCAAGTCACCATGAAGGAAAGCTGTTTTTACATCTAACTGCTCAAGATGTAAATTTTCTGCAGCTACAATTTTCAACACCAGTCTGATTGTAGTCAGCTTCACGACTGGAGAGAAAATTTCATTGTAGTCAATACCTTCTTTTTGCTGAAAGCCTTTGACAACCATTCTAGCTTTGTAGCGCTTGTTTCCATTGTGTTCTTCTTTAATCCTGAAGACCCATTTGTTATGAAGAGCTTTCTTGCCTGGTGGTAATTCAGCTAATTCCCATGTCTGATTTGACATAAGCGAGTCCATCTCATCTCTCATGGCAGACTCCCACTTGACTGAATCCTCCACTTGCATTGCTTCATCATAGCACTCTGGTTCACCACTATCAGTTAGCAACAAGTAGTGTAAAGAAGGCGAATAACGCTGGATTGGCTTAGGAACTCTAGAGGAGCGTCTCAGTTCTGGTGCGTCTAGTTCTTCTTGAACTGTTTCAGGACTAATCTGAACATCACTTCCAGAAATCTCCTCAAACTCAGCAAATTCCTTTGTTTCAGCTTCGGTAGTGGAGCTACTTGATTCTGCGATTGATCTGTCTTTGTACATCAAATTCTCATTGAATATGACATCTCTGCTTCTGATGATCTTCCGATTTTCATAATCCCAAAACCGGTAACCAAACTCATCACCACCATAGCCAACAAAGACACATTTATTGGACTTGGCATCAAGTTTACTTTTTTCGGCAGAATCTATATGTACGTAAGAGATACAACCAAACACTCTTAAATGCGAAATGTTTACCTCTTTTCTGCTCCAAACTTCCTCTGGTATTCCACCATCTAAGAGAACTGAGGGCCCACGGTTGATCAAGTAAGCTGCAGTGTTGACAGCTTCAGCCCATAGCATTTTGGGCAAACCGGCATGTAACCTCATGCTTCTGGCACGTTCATTCAGAGTTCTGTTCATGCGCTCTGCTACGCCATTTTGCTGTGGTGTCATGGGAACTGTTTTCTCCATCTTGATCCCACTGTTTGTGCAAAATTCTCTGAATCTACTATATCTGTACTCTCCTCCATTGTCAGACCTCAACCGCTTGATTTTTAAACCAGTCTCATTTTCCACCATGGCCTTCCATTTTCTGAAGGTATCAAAGACTTCTGATTTCTTCTTCAGAAAATAAACCCACACCTTCCTTGTAGAGTCATCGATGAAGGTGACATAATACAGTGAGCCTGAAAGAGATGAAACTGGAGATGGTCCCCACACATCGGTATGAACCAACTCTAACTTTTCTGCCTTGGGTATCTTGCCAATCTTTGCAAAACTGACTTTCTTCTGTTTACCAAAGATGCAATCCTCGCATAGTCCGACATCTACAGCCTTGAGATCCGGAAGCTTCCCTTTTGACAGAAGTGTCTTCATCCCTTTCTCGCTCATATGGCCAAGCCTTTGGTGCCATAGGTTTGACTTTCCATCAGCATCTGCTACTGCAACAATATTCTCTAAGTTTGAGGTTACATAGAGAGTACCACACTTCTTACCACGAGCAACGACGAGTGCTCCTTTGGTAATCTTCCACTCACAGCCTGAAAAAGTTGTACAATATCCTTCTCTATCAAGTTTTCCTATCGAAATCAAATTTCTTTTGAGGCCAGGAATATGTCTCACTCCTTGCAGCTTCCAGGTACTCCCGTTTGGCAACTTTAATCGGATGTCTCCTTTTCCGACAATCTTCAAGGTTTCATCATCAGCTAGATGAACCTTCCCAAAGTTACCACTGACGTAGTTCTCCATGATCTCTCGGCATGGGGTGGCATGGAAAGATGCTCCTGAATCCAGAATCCATGATTCAATCGGGCTGTTGACGCTTAGAATCATAGCATCACCTGCTTCCTCGGTCACATTGGCGGATTCCTGTGTGCCGGTATCTTTCTTCGGTGCTCGGCAATCCCTCTTAAAGTGACCCTTTTTGCCACAATTATAACAGCTAAAATCTTTCTTTCCTGATCTGGATTTACCCCTTCTGGATTTCGATCTGCTACGATATGAACTTCTTTCTGAAGTTCTCCCTCTGGACTCTGTGTGTAAGGCTGAGGAGCTTGATGCTTCACCCGATTCTCTCCGCCGAATTTCTTCACTCAATACCAGATCTCGAACATCGTCAAATTTCAATTTATTATTTCCTGACGAACTGCTGACTGCTGTGACAGTAGCATTCCAACTGTCTGGTAGAGATGACAAGAGAATCAAGGCTCGAACTTCTTCATCAAATTCGATTTCCACGGAACTCAACTGGGTTGTGATTGTGTTGTGCTCATTCAGATGTTGAGCGACTGATGCCCCTTCCGCCATCCGCAAGTTGAATAATCGCCTCATCAAGTGAACTTTGTTTGAGGCCGATGGCTTCTCATACATATTGGAGAGAGCCGTTATAAGACCCGCCGTGGTCTTTTCCTTTACTATATTGAAAGCAACATTCCGGGATAACGTTAATCGGATCACTCCGAGGGCTTGTCTGTCAAGAAGATTCCAATCTTCTTCCTTCATATCATCTGGCTTCTTTCCTAAAAGAGGTTGATACAGCTTTTTCTGGTACAGATAATCTTCAATCTGCATTTTCCAAAAGCCGAAGTCCGCACCATCGAACTTTTCAATTTTAATCTTCCCTTCGTCTGCGGCCATCGCTCCCACTCGAATCTGGCTTCCTTTGGATTGTTTCTGACTATTTCTGCTGACTGTCGTGTATTAGAACACCTCCGTCGACACACCGGTACTGCCGACAAAACTCACAGAAACTGACAGAATCTACCACCAAAGCTCTGATACCAGTTGTTAGGAAATTAGAGCACAATTTCCCTATAACCAGATTTGTGAGAAAGCGAAATAAAAGCGGAAATAAAACACACACACAATTTGATAACGAAGTTCGGCCAATTGTGCCTACGTCTCCGGACCCGCTGCAGATCGTTTTACTAAAGGAAGAAAATATACAAAGTGTTTACAACACTTACAACTCACAACCACTCACAAACTACAACCCAATCCCAATTTATACCCAAGAATTTTTCTCACAAAATTCTTTCACAAGCTTTTCTCTCAAACTCTCTCTTATTCTCTAATTTTGGGATATCTAACAAATGAGAGCTAAAGGGTTTATATAGGCTTCAAAAGAGATGGGTTGGTGGAATTAGGCAAGAAGTTAGGCACCTCCATTTGACATTTGCACAAGTTAGGCAAGAAGTTAGGCACCTCCATTTGACATTTGCTCAAGTTAGGCACCTCCATTTGACATTTTACAATTGTCTTGACAAAATTTCATCTTAATTTTTAGTATTTAATTTAAGATGATAGGGTTGTTTTTCAAAATATAGAATAAAATTGTGAATTTCGAGATGTGCTGGTGCTTGGCAATTGTTAGATTATCGCAACAGCTCACCAGCAAGAGGGAGCCACCTCCTCCTGCATGAAGAGCCTGATGATCCTATCCAACCGTTAGATTATCGCCACCTGTTGATCGACATATTTCTGATGTCCGATTTGCTTTTCAAACGTGTGGAGATATAATTCGCATTGAAATTTGAACGTGCCAGCTGCTTTCAATTTCTTTTCTTTTTTTTTACTATTGAGTATTGATTTTAATTTTCAAAGCGGTCGTGGGCTCATGCTACTTTAGAAGATGTCACTTTTCATGAACAGCTTTCAAATGACAATTAGGCCGCATAATTATCAATTTTATAAAGGAGGAATTAATTTATAAGTAAAATTGTAAAAAAATTTAAAATTATATAATAATAATAATATAAATTTTCTTTTGACTCGTTAATTGACGGTTAAAAATTATTTAAGTAACAATGATTGTTAAGGGAGAAGGGGTAAAATTATCTTTGTACCTTATATTTGATAATTCAGAAAAAATAAAATAAAAAATGTTGGAAAAAAAAAGAGATAAAGAAGAAGAAAAAGAAAGAAGAAGGAAAAAAAAATATGTGAAAAAAAAAGAGGAGAAGAAAAAGAAAAAGAAGAAAAAAATTTGAAAAAAGAAGAAGGAGAAGAAGAAGAAGAAGCAAAAAAATAAAAAAAATCTGGAAAAAAAAAAGAACAAGAAAAAGAAGAAAGAAAAAAAAAATCTGGAAAGAGAAGAAGAAGAACAAAAGAAAAATTTGGGAAAAAAAAAAGAGAAGAAGAAGAATCCAAAAAAAAAATTCGAAAAAAAGGAAGAAGAAAAAAAATTTGGAAAAAAAATTTGAGTTGATTGTGGTTGATTGATGAAGAATAAAGAATTAAAAAAATTGAATTTATTTATTTATTTTGAAGAAGAAGATTATGATAATGATGATGATGATCTGAAAAAAAAAATTGAGTTGATGTTGGTTGGGTTGATGAAGAATAAAGAATTGGAAAAAAAAATTGGATTTAATTTTTTTTTTTTTTTAAGAAGAAGAAGATGAACAACAAGATGATGATGATGATGATCTGGAAAAAAAAAATTTGAGTTGATGGTGATTGGGATGATGAATAATAAAGAATTGGAAAAAAATTGGATTTAATTTTTTTTTTATTTGAAGAAGAAGAAGAAGATTTGGAAAAAAAAATTAAACAGTGCACAAAGGTAAAATGGACATTATACCATTTCCGTCCAATTTAAACGGTTTCCAACAGTCGGTCAACGGGTCAAAGGGAATTTGTGTTATTATCATATAATTTCATATTTTTGTGCAATTTCACTTATATACATGGGTAGTTATTGTAATTCCCCCTTTTTTTAATAAAATATAATAGTTAATAAAATTTGATCAAATATAATAGTTAACTAAATGAAGTTTTTATTAAAAAATTCAAAAGTTAACTAACGGAAGGAGAGATATTTATTAATATATTCAAAAGTTGACTCTGTAATTAAGCAAACCTTAGAGAAAGGAAGCATTATTTACTTTAAATAAAATTATATTTTAAAAATAATTTTTTAAATATAATTATAAATTTTTCGTATTTGAATAAATAAAAATACTGGTTTGAATAACATCACACATCAATGAAATTCTGAAAATTGAATTATCAGTATCGATAATCACAAAAACATAAAATTGTATAAACCATGTAAATTGGACAGTATGTGCAATTTTATATTTAATCTTACATATATCAATAATTGATTTTCCTTTTTTATATGATAGGATTACAAGATTAATAATAAATCTGGCAGAATATGCCAAAATGAATCACTAAATATACAGTTCGGATATCTACTCCTATAATAAGAGACATCTACACCCATAATAATAGAGTAAACTATCCATGTATATTGATACTGTGATGGAAGAGAAATGCACTAACCACTTAATATATAGGTGAATGTCCATACTCTTCTTAGTTACACTTGAAGCATAAAAAGATTTTATTAATAAACAACCCAAATTATTTAATTAATGCTTTAGGCAGTGTTCATAAATTACAACAGCTAAAATATCAGGTTTTCTAAAGCTTTTTTTGTAATATTATGTCTCTCGCATTTTTTTTATATGTTTTTGGAGGGGCCACCGCCTTTTTCTGTGTTTTGTTTTCTGACTATAAAAAAGGAAATTCAAACTCGGAATCGTGAAAGGTGTAATTACCATCAGACTATACATACGACTACACTTTTTTCCGTTTGAATATGTTGAAAAAAGCCTATTTAAGATGGGAGTAAGTAAAAGAAAGTTTTATGAGAGCTTCTGCCTTTAAAGCCTTTTCTATTTGGTTTTTAGAAGGCAAGAAAAGAATCATTTTTTGTTCACCAAGGAAGCTCCTTTGCACCTTCTTGATTACCTCTCACTGTGCCTTATTTTATTTTATTTTTTTTGGCTATAAATTTGGCTCAGACATCTCCAGAAATTAAACACCATCAGGTTTTTTTTGTTACTTCTCTGTCATTATATTACAAGTATCCTGAAATCATAAGAAATGGGAGTTGGAGGCACTTTGGAGTACCTATCTGATTTGATGGGAGGTGGTGGCCATGGACACAAGAAGAAGAAGAAGCAGATGCAGACTGTGGATCTCAAGGTCAGAATGGACTGTGATGGCTGTGAACTTAAGGTCAAAAAAGCTCTCTCTTCTTTAAGTGGTAAGTCATGATAAATTCCATTCTGAAAAAAAATCAGAAACGTCAAATGCCTGAGAAAATCTACTACTCTTCATCTATGCTTATGTATTTATTTATTTTGGGATGTCTTCAGGAGTGAAGTCTGTGGAGGTAAACAGGAAGCAACAGAAAGTGAGTGTAAGTGGGTATGTTGAAGCAAACAAGGTGTTGAAGAAGGCAAAGTCAACAGGGAAAAAGGCAGAGATTTGGCCTTATGTGCCTTACAATTTGGTGGCACAACCTTACATTGCTCAAGCTTATGACAAGAAAGCTCCTCCTGGTTATGTCAGGAAATTGGAAAACACAGCAACCAGTGGCACTGTCACCTCTTATGATCAGGATCCATACATCTCCATGTTCAGTGATGATAATCCAAATGCTTGTTCTATCATGTAAATTTTTTTTTTTTTTTTGTAGAATTCTAGTACAAAAATGATCATGTAATTCTTCTCCTGTAGGCCATTGTAAAATTTCTGATGTGGTGTACTAGGTTTTTCCATCATTTTTTGAACATCTAACTTAATTTAATATATGTATATCTACAATAAAAATAAAAATAAAAAGCCAAAATTTTAATAGAACGATCTATGAGAAATAACATTGATCCCTCCTGATTTTATCAACCTAACACCAAGTTATTGAACTTTAAAGAAATAGCATCAATTTCAACATATACTTCATTTTGCCTTCATTAAACTAATTTTGTCTTCTACCACATGATACCATTTTACATTCTTTTGGTTTACTCTTTCTTCTCTCTTTTCTTTGTACGAATACTTTTTTCTTTCTCTCAGAGTTTCAAACTTTCAATCGTAATCATCTTTATAAATCTTTTTCAAAAAATCAAAATCTTTTTTTAAAAATTAGATCTATATTTATTTGAGCAATGTAATTATTTAAATTGGTGTTCTCAGTGATTTATTTAAACTGTTTTGAAGTTATAAACACTATCAATCTCTGAGTTATTGCAATTCCCCCATTTATATATATATATATAGATATATATATCTCCAAACAGCGGCAGGCACAGGAGAACCAGAGCTGCTTTTTTAAAAAGCAATGTTGTTGTTTAATTGTTCTTTCTCTCTACGCACACGTGTGTTTTGTTTTTTTTATTTTTTTGTTTTTCAGACGAAGGAAAAATGGCATTTTAGTTCTAAATGTATTTTTGAGTGCTATTTTTATTTAAATTAATAAACCATTATTTTTTTCGAAATGACCTTTTAATAGGTCATTTAAAAAAAAACTCATTTTGAAATTCAATAAAATTTTGAACTTTTTAATTTTTTTAATGGACATTTTAGCCAGGGGAAATTCAAGAAAAATTTAAAAAAAAAAAGAAAAAAAAACTCAATAAATAATGTCCATGATGTAAGATTTTTCAAATTTTTTCTTTAAATATATTGCAATTTTTCTTCAAATCTCAAGAAGTCATACGAGGCTACTCTTGTGCCTGGCCCGGAACCAAAATTTGATTTGCCATTATCAAATACTCACTATCCCGTAGATTTTTCATCCAGACCAACAATAGGTCAGCTTATATGGTCGAATAATTTAAAATTACGTACATATTTGTTCAGAACATATCAGACAAATAGATGAAGACAAATAACCTTAAATCGTCAAATAGATATAATCAAAAAAATTACATCGTCCGTATAAGTATACACGTTCATTAGATAAAAACTTTTTTACCACAGAATATTTACAGTAAAATATTTAGGGTCCGTTTGGGAACTTTTTGGAATAAAATTCTTGTTCACGATGTTTTCTTTAAAGAAATTTAATTTTTTTTCTTCCATTCAATTCTTTCAATCCATTATTATTTATAATTTCTTTTATTTGAGGATTCTCTAATTGGAAAAAAAAACTTAAAAAATTTGGGTGCTCATACAAATCATAATATTAAAAATTTGGATTAAAGTTGTTGAAAATCAAATTAAATTTATTTATACTTTACAATGACTTAGCTCGCAAGTTAGTATTCAATTTAATTTACACATTAACGTGGAAGACTTGGTGCTTAACATCTCAATTTTTTTATTGAATGAGGTACAATTACAACATTAATAATTGTCGGGACCTACCGAGATTAATCACTAAATATGCGGTCCGAATATCTATTTTCATAATAAGAGACATCTACTCCCACAATAAGGGGAGAAAACTACCCATATATGCGGGTAAATCAGCATGGTGGTAATTGAACCCTTACCATTGAAGTGGGATAGAGGTGCACTAACCACTTTACAATAAATGAATATGCCTCAATATCTCAAATTTTAATATCTGACTTAATTTTATTTATTTTAATCATGTTATTTTATATGCCTAAATAACAAAATCTAAAGATTGAACTGATAAAAATATAAAATAGTACAATTTATTTGGTCTGAACCTTTAGGTATACTTTTTTAAAAAGAAAAATTAATTAATTAATATTTCATATTTACACATTCACGTGTGCATGTATGTCGTTTTCTGTGTTCATGTTTCCATGTTCTTTCTCTCACACAAATCTATCGAACCTTCAATTGTTTTTTAAACAATTGTCTTTATATTTACTATTAAAAGTGGGAAATTAGGAAACTTTTGGACTATTATATACAATGAAGACAAGGAAATGAAAGGAAAAAAAAGAAGATTAATTATTGTGAAAAAATATGATTGGTTTTGTGAGACCAACTAATTTCCTCCACTTTCTTTCCAATTTCTAAAGCTCTCAATAGTTAATTATTTGCTTTTTTTTTTAATAACAATAATAAATAATAAATTTTTTAAAAAAAAAAACCCTATGAAAAGAGAAATAATTTGAATAGTTCCTGCTTTATATATTTTAATATTGGAGAACTTGCATATGAAGCTTAGAGAGGATATGATGAATCTCAAATTGGAAAAATATAAAGTAATAAAATGGTATATATATTAAGAGATGTTATAACCCTATTGGATACTGATGCAAAAGTATAGCAAATAGTGTCCGATTGAGGCGATTAAAAAATTGGTGGAAAGAAGAGATCAAGACGAAGACAACAGCAGAAAAGGTGTCAGAAGAGGAGGCTGGACGTGCCCTCACACACCGTTGAAAGTGGTCGATTGTACAGGTCTGAAACAGCGGATTGCGACGACGATTGGACTGTTTTAGGAAGTGTATTATTTCGGGATTTCTTAAGTTTTTGGATTTTTTAAGTTTCTGAGATCTGGTTGGTTTAAGAAGTGTCTTGTTTCGGGATTTTCTATTCCTAATAGGTTTGTGGGAATCTGGTTGGTTTAGAAAGTATATTGTTTTATAACTTCCTATTTATAGTATGATTCTGATTACTTTGAGACTAAGAATACTGAGCCTATAAATAGAAGAGTTATTCTTTGTTAAAGTAACCAGAGAGACCCCTAGAAAAACATCAGAGAAAGAGCTCAGTTGTGTGACTCGAGGAAATCTGGGGGAGACCTGGGGTATCTAGGGAGACCCGGGGGATATCTAATCTGGGAGACACTAAGAGAACTATAAGCTTGAACATTATTGATTGTAATTAGGGTTTGGGGTTAGAGAAAGAATATTGAGTGTGTATTTGTAACAATTTTCTATATAGTTATATTTTTCTCTTATCATCCTGACAATCGTAGTTTTTTCTTATTTTGGATTTCCACATAAATTTTGTATTTGTGTGATTAGATTGTACTTCTTTCCTCTTATTTATTTATTTATTTTTATTTAAATATTATTTGTTCTTATAGTGAATATTAGACCGTGTTTTCGCATTAATATTTTTTTTCCAACAACTAGTAATAGAAATTGCTTGAGGTCTAACAAACCCAATAAGTTAGTGTTTTGGATTATAAGAGTATAAAACTATCCACAATAAATGTGTATATATATATATCATTTCTTAAACGTCGTATGTTAAATTATAATAAGGCAAATAAAATATCTAAATAGCAAAAGAAAACAAAGTAGTAGAGAACATAAAGTTAGGCAGGTGCAGCCTTCACCAGTTGTTCATACTCTAATTCTCTGTTGTTCTTTTGAGTAATTATCTAATTCCAATAAGAATATTTGGTTAAAACAGACATTATATATTTATACACACTATCTCTCTCTCTCTACATGACAAACTAACTTTATTAATTACCCGTTCCTCAATTATCAGCTGTTAGATACGTTTATTATTGTATAGTCAATGGTTCACAAGTCTTATCCTCATCTCTACTAGAGTTAATAATTGATAGGAAACTCCATGGGCTTGAAGCATGAAATGGTTGGTCATGATCTTATCTGGATATGGTGCTGTTGGGAAGCAAAATTAAACAAAGACAACTAGGTGACAAATTGACAATAACATTTATTTATTTGTTTATTTTAATAAATTAATAGAAATGCTTAGTGACATGAATTGATAAATAAATACATCAAGCCTCCTAACCTAATACACAAATAGCATCAAATTAAACTTTTAAGAGCAAGTGGGGATAGTAGATATTCATCGATTTGACACAGCTTATAACTTCTATTTGGCCTTACTAGTTGAATTGAGAAAAAAGTTTTTGGTTTTTTTCCTTTTAAATAATTATAAAAATAGATTTGAGAAAAGGAAAAAAAAACTAATGGTCCAGATGTTAATTTTTTAAAATCTGACATTTATGGGTTGGAGGACTATCGGAACTTATCGAAATTAAACTATACGAGTACGGTGCGAACATCTACTTCCATTTCGAAAGTTATATACTTCCAACAACGGGATGGTCTACTTCAACAGGGGAGAGAGCTATTCACATAATTGCCTTTTATGGGTAATAGTGAGAATAATATGTACACTACATAGGTATTGAATTTTAGTAAATTGAAGGAGTATGAGGTTTCTCTAATCACCATGATAAGGAACCTTTGTAAGGTGTTACTGATTTATCTTTAAAAGGCACTTATCAATAATGCTCTATATATGCTTATAATTTATGTATGTGTGCATGCACATGAATATATAAACATCTTCCTAGTCCAAACTTTCTGGTTATATATATTTTTTTTTCTGGGTATATTTCGATAATAACCGTACCTCTTAATAAAAAAAAAAAAAATACTACATAAAAAAAATTAAATTTACTTAGAAAATAAATATGTTATAAATATTAAAAATTTAAGTTTTTTTTACAATAGTTATAATTTGAGGTAAACCTTTCTACCATAACAATATTTACATTATTCATACCGTGGATTGTAATATATTTCTCCTACGGTAAATGATCATTTTTTTTAAAAAAAGAATTCTTAATAATTTATATATTATAATATAAGAACAGAAGACTCAGGCTGCTAGGAAACAACACATACCCCTGAATACCACTGTCACCCCCTTTTAATAAATAATATTCATGGAAGAAACTTCTTCACATGCAGAGAATTTCAAGAACAAATTCTATTTTATTTTTCCTTTAATGGAAAGATCATGTCAGGAACTAGGAACTTTCAATGTTAATTTTTTCTTCTTAATAAAAATAAACAATATTACAAATTAAATATTAATACTAGATTTTCTTAATTAATGTAATTAAATAATTAAACAAAGACAAAATAATCTACCAGCTTTATTCCAGCTGTAGCCCAACCCAAACTTTGTTGGTGGTTTTGTTTCGTTAATATCTTAAGCGAAAGTGCCAAATTAGCTCAACATGACCACTGAATTTTACCTCTATTTAGGTTAGTTTATTTGGCTTGCAAGCAGCTAATTAATTAATTAAAGTTCTAAATATTATATATATTTTTTAAAATTTAATAATAAATGAGTCATGAACTGTCGAAATCAATTACTACATGTACAGTTTGAATAACTACTTTCACAATCAAAAGACATTTATTGCTAAAATCAATTACTGTAAACATAGTCTATATAGCTACTCCTACAATTGAAAGACATTTACTAAGATTAATCACTACATGTGTGGTTCGAACAATTAATCTCACAACCGAGAGATATTTAATTTTAAAATATAAGGAGAAAACTCATTATACATACTAGTAAATATATATAGTCGGACTTGAATATCATTACTTGAATATTCATTCTTCATCTTGACTTAATTAACATTTTTCTAACTAGGAAACAAAAGATAGTCCAAATAAAAATATCTTTCTGTCTTCCACAAAAAGTATACTAGTTCAACTATAAAGAAAATTTTTTTTGTTTGAAATAGAAATCATAAAGAAATTTGTAATTGAATATTGATGTCAAAAATGTATATTTGCACTTATATATCCATAAACACTTTTTTTTTTTTTTTTTATGTGATAGATGTTTAAATTCTATTTTAATTTTGATATATTCAACAGACCCTAATTCGGATTATATTTTAATGTTATTTCAGTATTTCACCATAAATAACCGTTAAATGGTTAAAAATATTCTATATAAAACTGTGTTGAGGGCTTCTGATATGCTACTGGTATTATTTTTCTCCTAGATGTAAAATAAAATTGTGAATTTCGAGGTGTGCTGGAGCTTGGCAATAGTCATCTCCCTTTCTTCAAGCGCTCCTGCTGACCCCAAAACAGCTCACAAGCAAGAGGGAGCCACCTCCTACTACATGAAGGAGCCTCAGGCTCCTCATCTTCCTATGATCCTATCCAACCGTTAGATTATCGCCACCTGTTGATCAACATATTCTCTGATGTCCGATTTGCTTTTCAAACGTGTGGAGATATAATTCGCATTGAAATTTGAACGTGCCAGCTGCTTTCATTTTCATTTTTTTTAGTATTGATTTATTGTTATTATTAACATATACTATTTGATTTGATTACTTGATTTTAAATTTTCAAAGCGGTCGTGGACTCGTGGCCTGCTTTTCTACTTTAGAAGATGTCACTTTTCATGAACAGCTTTCAAATGACAATTAGGCCGCGTTGGTATCAATTTTAAAAAGGGATATTTATAATTTTTCCTCTGACATTTGGATTAACATCAGTTTTCTCCTCTATTTTTGAAATTATCCATTTTTTCTCCTGCTGTTATCAAACCATTTAAAAATATTAAGGGCATTTCTGTAATTTCATTAACCAATTAAAATAAAAACTGATTTAATAAAAAAATAAAAAATCATTTTAAAAAACAATTAAAAAATATAACACACTCTCTCTCTCCCACTTATCTTCTTTCCTTTCATTTTCTCTCTACCGTCGCCATCTCTCTTAAACTCCTATTTCTCTTTCATTTTCTTCATCTTTTTCTCTCTTTCTATCTTCTCCTCGTCTCTCTCTTTCTCTTATTTTCTCTCTATCTTCGACAATCTCTTCTCGCGGTAGATTTGGTAGTGTTGTGTCGACGTATTTTAGAGAAGAGAAAATCGGGTTTTAGAAGGTTTTGAAGGTGTTTATGGCGTTGGAAGAGGAGATGAGAGGAGATTTTGGTGGTTTTAAGGGTGTTTTGGTATGTACACTATCTCTAAGTGTTAAAAATTAACTTTTTGGACAATTTGATAATAGCGGGGAAAAACAGATAATTTTAAAATTTGAGGAGAAAAACTAATGTTGATCCAAACGTTAGAGAGAAAATATAAATATCCCTTTTAAAAATAAAATTATATTTTTTAAAAAAAATTTTAAAAGGGGGAATTGCAATAACTCCCGTGTATATAAGTGAAATTGTACAAAAATATGAAATTATATGATAATAACACAAACCCCTTTTTGACCAGTTGACCGACTGTTGGAAACCGTTTAAATTGGACGAAAATGGTGTAATATCTATTTTACCCTTGTGCACTATTTAATTTTTTTTTTTTTTTCAGATCTTGTTCTTCTTGTTCTTCTTCAAATAAAAAAAAAATTAAATCCAATTTTTTTTCAATTATTTATTATTCATCATCCTAATCACCATCAACTCAAATTTTTTTTTTCCAAATCATCATCATCATCTTCTTGCTCATCTTCTTCTTCAAAAAAAAAAAAAAAAATTAAACATAATTTTTTTTTCCAATTCTTTATTCTTCATCAACTCAACCACCATCAACTCAAAATTTTTATTTTTCAGATCATCATCATCATCATCATCTTCAAAATAAATAAATAAATAAATCCAATTTTTTTTAGTTCTTTATTCTTCATCAATCAACTCAAATTTTTTTTCCAAATTTTTTTTCTTCTTCTTCTTCCTTTTTTTCGAATATTTTTTTTTCGGATTCTTCTTCTTCTCTTTTTTTTTTCAAAATTTTCTTTTGTTGTTCTTCTTCTTTTTTCAGATATTTTTTTTTCTTTCTTCTTTTCCTCTTTTTTTTCATATATATTTTTTTCTCCTTCTCCTTCTCCTTCTTCTTCTCCTTCTTCTCTCCTTCTGCTTCTGCTTCTCCTTCTCCTTTTTCTTCTTCTTCTCCTTCTCATTCTCTTTCTCCTTCTCCTTCTTCTTCTTCTTCTTCTACTTCTTCTTCTTCTCCTACTTCTCCTTCTTCTTCTGCTTCTTCTTCTCCTTCTTCTCCTTTTTCTCCTTCTCATTCTTCTCCTTCTTCTCCTTCTTCTTCTTCTCCTCCTCTTTTTTTTTTTCACATTTTTTTGTTTTTCTTCTTCATCTTCATCTCTTTTTTTTTCCAACATTTTTTGTTTTTTTTTTAAATTGTTAAATATAAGGTATAAAGACGATTCTTCTTCTTCTCCTCCTCCTCTTTTTTTTCACATTTTTTTTTATTTTTGTTTTTCTTTCTTCTTTTTCTTCATCTCTTTTTTTCCATCATTTTTTGCTTTTTTTAATTGTCAAATATAAGGTATAAAGACGATTTTACCCATCCCCCCTTAATAACTACCGTTACTTAAACGGTTTCTAACAGTCAGTCAATGAATCAAAGGGAGATTTGTGTTATTATCATATAATTTTAAATTTTTATATAATTTCATTTATATACACAGATAATTATTGTAATTTTCCCTTTTAAAATATAAACGTGTATAGAAGAGTTTATTAAAAGTTGCTTTTAAAAACTGAAAATTATGTAAATATATTTAAGGAAAAAGTTGTAATTTATTTTGAAACTTCATTTTGAAGACGATAAATTTTAGATGTAAATTTAAAAACATTATTTTTTATTTTTAAAAACACTTAAAAATAGACAACTTTACATTTGTTAAAAACATACAACAGATTTTGAAAATGAAACCAAACAACACATTAATTACTTGACTTTTACACATTTTGTTTGTTTAATGAGGGTTGGATGGGTCATTTTCGTATATACTCAACTATGTAAGTACAACAATGCAAATCCTATTTATTAAATATATTTTCTTACAAATTATGTCAAGGAAGCCTTAAAATTAATTATCAGTACCGATAATTACATAAAGATAAAATTTTATAAACTTTGTAAATTTGAGAATATTATATTTAATCTTACAGATATTAATAATTAACTCTTTTTTTTAAATAATATAATTACAAGATTAATAATAAATCTATATGGACCTCCGAAATGAATTACTAAATATGCAGTTTGAATATCTACTCTCATAATAAGGGAGAAAACTATCTGATAAATACACATAGTAAAATTTAAATTTTTATCACTAAAATGAAAAAAGAGTGCAGTAACTACTTAAAATATGAGAGGCGTACATAGTATTCTTACTTATACTTGAAGCATAAAAAGATTTTATTAATAAACAACCCAAATTATTTAATTAATGCTTTAGGCAGTGTTCACATATTGCAACAGCTAAAATATCAGGTTTTGTAAAGCTTTTTTGTAATATTATGTCTCTTTCATTTTTTTTTTATATGTTTTTGGAGGGGCCACCACTTTTTTCTGTTTTTTTTTTTTTACTTTCAAAAATAGAGATTTAAACTCACGACCTCAATGTCGTTAAGGAATGTAATTACCACTAGACTATATCTGCGATCACTTTTTTTTTTCGTGTTTGAATATGTTGAAAAAAAGCCTATTTAAGAAGGAAGTAAGTAACTTTTTATAAAAAAAATCTATGTTAAAAAAAAATAACTTTTTTCTATGTTTTTTTTTAATAAAAATTTAAAATTATTTCTTGATAGTTGAAATGTGTAATTACCATCAGACTATATCTGTAATTATTATTTTATTTATTTTTGTGTTGAGAAAAAAGCCTATTTAAGCAGGGAGTAAGTAGAAGAAAGTTTTAAGTGAGCTTATGCCTTTAAAGCCTTTTCTATTTGGTTTTTAGAAGGCAAGAAAAGAATCATTTTTTGTTCACCAAGGAAGCTCCTTTGCACCTTCTTGGTTACCTCTCACTGTGCCTTATTATTATTATTTTTTTTGGCTATAAATTTGGCTCAGACATCTCCAGAAATTAAACACCATCAGGTTTTTTTTGTTACTTCTCTGTCATTATATTACAAGTATCCTGAAATCATAAGAAATGGGAGTTGGAGGCACTTTGGAGTACCTATCTGATTTGATGGGAGGTGGTGGCCATGGACACAAGAAGAAGAAGAAGAAGCAGATGCAGACTGTGGATCTCAAGGTCAGAATGGACTGTGATGGCTGTGAACTTAAGGTCAAAAAAGCTCTCTCTTCTTTAAGTGGTAAGTCATGATAAATTCCATTCTGAAAAAAAATCAGAAACGTCAAATGCCTGAGAAAATCTACTACTCTTCATATATGCTTATGTATTTATTTATTTTGGGATGTTTTCAGGAGTGAAGTCTGTGGAGGTAAACAGGAAGCAACAGAAAGTGAGTGTAAGTGGGTATGTTGAAGCAAACAAGGTGTTGAAGAAGGCAAAGTCAACAGGGAAAAAGGCAGAGATTTGGCCTTATGTGCCTTACAATTTGGTGGCACAACCTTACATTGCTCAAGCTTATGACAAGAAAGCTCCTCCTGGTTATGTCAGGAAATTGGAAAACACAGCAACTAGTGGCACTGTCACCTCTTATGATCAGGATCCATACATCTCCATGTTCAGTGATGATAATCCAAATGCTTGTTCAATCATGTAAATTTTTTTTTTTTTTTGTAGAATTCTAGTACAAAAATGATCATGTAATTCTTCTCCTGTAGGCCATTGTAAAATTTCTGATGTGGTGTACTAGCTTTTTCCATCATTTTTTTGTTTTTTGTTTTTGTTTGTTTTAGGGTTTTCTTATAATATTTATGATGAAGAGAAGATTGGAGTTTAATGATCAATGTTTTGTTTTGGTTGTTTGTTAATTTTCATGCCCTGAATTGTCCTGTTTAGTACCTTTTTTTTTTTTTTTTTTGTAGCCTTGCAATGACTTAATGATGAGGGGTTAATGTGGGCCAAGAGTGCTCTATAATTGTTTGTATAATAATCTAATAAGGGTACATTTCATTCACCTAAATAGACTCAAATCTTTTTCTATAGACAACATTTAAAAAAAAAATCAAATTCTTCATAGAAGTCTTTTAACATTTTCTTTTTAGAGAAAGATTAAAATAATTTTTAGAGGAAATGATGATTGCCTTCATCTTATGGAGGGTCAGTGATCACCCTAAACACTTACGGTTATATATGAGCGTGATATTAGTGTTTGACTGTGCCAACCATCCTGTGTCAAGTGGCAATGTGAATCCCCTTAGGCCCATTCACAGCACATACAAATGTGGAGCTCTATACTACCATCAGTATAAGAAAACAAAGTATCTTCCTTATTAATAATTTAAACTTTTGGTATAGTAGGCATCATATGTAATAAAATTCAAAACTATTCCTGAATTTTTGAACACCCAAGTGAAGCTCAATCAAATTGTCCACTCAAATACACAATATCCCTTATTTTGGTAGTTGGAGGACTAAACCCCTTCAGGTCACCAAGGTACAACACCTAGTATATGTAAATATACATTCCCACTAAGGATGATAACGAATCAGATTGGTTTCGGATCAGTATGCTCCAAACCCGAAACCCGCTTTGGACAAGATGCTTCAAACCAGATCCATGCCCCGTAAAAATTTTCATTTGCCACTCCAAATCCAAATCCATTCGGAGCGGGGTGATTCATACCCGACCCTAACCGACCAGTTTCAATTTATATTTTGTTAGGAAAAAAAATGTTTAACTTACTAATTAAATAAATTTTCACATAAAATTAAAATTAACTATCAAGTATAACTAATACACGTTACGACATTTAAGTGCAATAAATCATACAATACTTAGTTCAATAAACCAAACAATATTTAAGTTTAATAAACCATATAATATTTAAGTTTAATAAACCATACAATATTTAAGTTTAATGAACTTTAAATTCAAATACCAAAACAATCTAATGACATAAAATTCATTAACTTCTTACAATATTAGCAATATATATAAAATAAGGAAGATTCAATTAAAAAAAGTTACTAAATTGAGTAATTAACATATAAATTTTAAGTATAAAATATTAGGTAAAGAGATAAGATACTAGAGTTTTGTTTCTTCTTTTATATTTTTAATAGTTTAAAAAATAATTAAATAAATATCGGATTAAACGGGACTGGTCGAGGTATAATCATTTAATCCAAATCCGACCTGCTAAAAAATTGGATCACGAAAGTTTGACCTAAATCCGACCGAGCCCTATTTTAAGTGCTCCAAACCCGCCCCAAACTGATCAGAACCCTACCGGATCGGGCGGATCGAGGATTTTTACCATTCCTAATTCCCACCATTTTCTATAAAATCGTATTTGTGTGGGTAGCCTCATTCCGTTGCTGGGAGTAGTTGTTTGGACCGTTGGTCCTGGTAGTTCTCGTTTTCCATTATTGGGAGTAGTTATCAAAATTATATTTGTATGATTTAATCTTGATTGATCTCGATAGTTATATAATACAGAAGGTGTCAAATTATAAAATAAAAAAAAACTGTCCACTCAAATTATATGAATTGGTATGGGCCATCATCTTGTCTAAGAGCAGTTCACTTTCTGTTGATCTGTCCTTGTTCATGATGTTATAGCCTGATAGGTTTCATCTTTTTATGCATATGATGACTTTGGCTTTGAGCACAGCTGTGTCCTCAATCATAAAAATATAGCTGCAAGCTGGCAAGAACCAAAATGGGTGCTATTTTTAGCTCTAGACTTTTCTCACATTTCAAACCTGATTTCACAATCTTCTAATTAGAAAATTACATGTGAGTATGTGACATACCAAAGATTCTTAAAGATTGAAAGCTCATACCATCATTCATAAAATGGATGGCAAGTTCTAAATTATGGTGTTTATAAGTGGAAAAATTCTATTCACGTTCATGATATTCAATCCAATTCAATCCAAGAACGAAATCAAGTTTAAAATTTAATATTCACGGGAGCAAACTAAATTTTTACAAAATTTATTATTAAATATAAATTTTTTTTAAAATGTTTTAATTATACTTACATAGACTTATTTGGTTTCGAAAATATGTAAGTACTTATATAAGGTATTGAACATTTTTAAGTTTGGTTACATTTAAGTTGAAACTTGAGAGAGGTCGATGAAATCATCCGAATCCAAAATATTCAATCATAACGGTCAAATTAATTCAAAACACATTTGAATTCTAAAAAGCGGTTAGGACAGAAAAAGTTTTTAAAAAGAAAAAAGAAAAAAAAGAAAGTGAGAACTTCCCATAGAAGCAAAAAATGGGAAAAGAAAATTCCCAAGAAAAGCACAATCTTCTTTTATTCCCCCTTGAGAGGCAAAAAAAAAAAAAAAAAAAAAAAACATGACAAGAGGTAGAGAATCAACTTTCTGTTTCTTTTTTTTTTTTTGTTTTTTTTACTTTTTCCTCAAACTTTTTCTATGAACAGAGGATTCATGTGCAATAATATATACCTAGAGTTTCCAAAAAGCATATCCACTACCCTCAAAACCCACTTATAATTTGAAGGACTTGTAACAAACAAACAATGTTCAAAAAGTGCTTCTACTACTGTTATTAGCAGTAGTTATTAGCTTGATTGATATGTCTTCGAAAGTTTGGAATAAAATCTAGAAATAAATCACTAACATAGCCTTAATCTATGTATTGACTAAGGAGTGGATTGTTATAATTTTATGTGTAAGGTAAGCTTTTAGGTGATGAGAAACATACGCTCACATCAATGAGATTGGGAGTTCGGATCACATTCTCTTCCCCAACCCCATAAGTTGCGGAAAAAAAAAAAAAAAAAAAACTATAAGCTTATAGGACCCATATTTACTAAAGTGTCGAGATATTTTGATTTGAACTTAGTTCATAAGGACTAAAACCCTTTATTCTTGCATGTGAGTGAGTACATGATATTTATTGACAATTCACGTAGAGAGAGCAAATATAAAATTTAATTATATTTTTCAATAAGGGGAAATACAATTGGGTTCCTAACTTTTTTCAAAACATTATTTTTTTACTTATCTTTTCATTTTTAGTTTATTGGATCTCTAAATTATCATAAATGAATTAAATTGGTCATTTTATTAATAAACTGTTAGTCACACCTAATGGTTTTAGAAATATTTTGGTTTTATTATGATCAAACCATTAAATTGCCACATTTCAACAATAAAAGAAAAGAAAAAGTATGCTGGATATCTAGATCTATCAATGGATCTATTCTGGATATCTAGATCTATTAGTGGATCGACAATGGAGATCCAAGTGGAAATGGTAGGAGGAAGCCATTAATGGAGATGTCCATCCCCTGGCCATTAACCATTAACCGTTTTTAAAAGTTGATTATTTTTATCAAATTTTAGGCATTTTGGACAAAAATATCTCATAGCCACGTAGACAATTTGTCTGAATATTTTGAGAAAACTTTTGAAAATATTTTTTTAACTAGTTTTTAAATGGGGCGAGAGAGAAAGATAAAGAGAGAAATATACATAAAAAAAAAATTGAAAATTAGAGAGGGAATGAAAGATAGAGAAAGTTTCAAAGACTTAGAAGAGAGAAAGTTGTTGAGAGAATAAGAAAAGAGAGAGAGTTAGAATTAAGAGAGAGAAATCCATTGACGAAGAACGAAACTTAATTTCAATCCCCAGTAATTTTATATGCTGAATTTTACACGCTGAGTTATATAAACTCAATTTTACACACTGAATTTTAAAAGCTTAATTTTACACGCTAAGTTATATAAGCTTAATTTTACACGTTGAGTATTATAAGCTCAATTTTACACGCCAGTTATAAATGAAATTTTACACACCACTATAAATTTTTTAAAAATTAAAACGAACGAATTTATCAGTTTCTCTCCCTAACTTCTAACTTTCTCCCTCTTCCAATTCTCTCAATAATTTTTTCTCTCTAAGACTCTATCTTTTATTTTTATCTCACTTCCGATTATCTCTGTAACTTTTTCGCTCTAAGTTCTATAGTGTTTTTCATCAACATACTATTTGCTTATTCTACAAATGATAAATAATGACATACCATAACAAAACTAAAATGTTTTGGTGTGAAATAAAGAAAAATACATATAGAGAATTAGAAAAAGAGAGAAGTGAAAGAAACCTTATGGAAAAGAGGAAGTAAAAACATAAGAGAAGAGTAATGTTAGACTGACTAAAAATTTGTTTAAATGATATGTTAAGCTGATTTGTAACAATAGTAGGATACTAACGTGTAATTAAAGTAAAATTTATGATATTATTACAATATGATCAAATATTAAGATGTTATGTCACAATTTGTCAAAAAAAATTAAAAAAAAAAAAAAACAGCAAGTAAGCTCACAAAAAAGCTGGTAATCTCTCCTCCTTTCTCTCTCCTGATTTCTCTATTCTTTCGTCAGTTTCTATTCCTCTGTAAATAAAATCTCTCTTTCTCTCTCCTCTCCTCTCTTTCACTCTCCAATTATTTTTTTTCATTCTTCACAATGCTGTCATTATAATGTTTTACTCTTTCTATGCTCAGATCATGTTACTACTCAATTCACAATTTTCGATCATTTTTTATTTATTTATAATTTCTTCATTTTTCACTTCTTAGGTTTGGATCTGTACACCTATTTTTTTTCTCTTTTTTAACAAAAAATTTCAACTTTTAAATTATATAAAATAATTTAATTTAATTTTTTAAAAAATATTTAATACAATTTTTAAGTTTTTTGTAGTTTATATTAAATTATTTTATTAATATTTTTATTTACTAATTATTTAATTTATTTTTTAATATATTTCAAAAGATAAATCTTAATTCATTAATTTTTTTTTAAAAGGGTATAATTACAATATTAATAATCTGCCGGGACCTGCCAAGATCAATCATTAAACGTGCGGTCCAGAGTAGACCCGAATATCTACTCCCATAATAAGGGAAGAAACTACCTATACAAGTGAGTAAATGTACATGATGGGAATTGAATAAAGGAAGGTACACTAACCATTTAAACTATAAGTGAATGTGCTTAATTCATTAATTTAATGATACGCAAAATAAATTTTTAGCGGCTCTACCACGGTACCACCGTTGCCTCAAACATTAGAGGGATCAATCTCAATCATTTATAATAATTTAGAGACCCAACGAATTAAAAGAGAAAAAATAAATAAAAAAATTAGGAACCAAATTTAAATTTCCCCTTTTCAATAAGATAAGTATACCAGCAGATTTAGTAATGGGCGGTAAAGACTCAAAAAAGTATTTACAACCAATCACACACGATGGGCAATCACATATGGTTGTTAATAAAGAGATTAGTTGTGGCCATGTATCTCTCTACAGTCCAGCCCGCCATACCCATATGCGTCGGGCCTTGTTGGCACTTGGGTCGTGCTGGACTATGCCCATGACTGTCACGCCAGCCCTCAGGTCCAGCCCAGCCCAGCCCGGCCTTTTACATGTCCTGATGTAATACAACAATGGTACAGATATGCCACATTTCTGGCAACTAATAGTACGTTTTTTCAGACAGCACATAACAGAGTGAATGTAATATATCTCAACTAGACAACAAGTTTGCAGATGTATTAACTTTCTTTATCAATTCCCAACTGATATGAAAAATTTTCCAAGTGATATTTATCATACATAGTGCTGGGTGGATCCCTCCACATGGAGGGCACCATAACAAATTAAACAAACAACTTTCTCATGTGGGAGACAAGGAGCCGAAAGCAAGCTCAAGTGCAACATGGAGGTTGCTCTCTTTTTCATTTGTTTAATTTGTGTAAAGCAAATCTATCACCTATAAATAGAGTGCCTCTTGGCATTCTATTATATCAAGCAAAAACACAACAATTAAGAGAGTGTGTGTGTTGAGAGATCCTCAGAGAAAAATAGAGAGAGTTTTCTGAGAGAGAAATTGTGAGCCAATTTGTGAGGTTCTATCCACAAATTGAAGTTACATTATTATTGTAATTTGTGAGAGATCCACCCAAGGGTGAAGTTTGTAATCCCATTATTATTATAGTGGAGTTTTTAAGCGGCCTACGGGTCCCGTGGTTTTTACCTTCATTTTCTGGAGGGTTTTCCACGCTAAAATTGTTGGAATTATTTTTACTCTATTTGTTTTGGGAAATTATCCTGGGGCCGTAAAATTTATTATTTTACAAACACATTTTTCCCAACAAAGTGGTATCAGAGCCTGTATCAGATTCTCTAGAAAATTCTTAGTATGCTCTGTGGTTGCAGTATTATCTGATCTTCCACATCAGAAAAGAATTATTCTTGAGTTTACTGATTTTTGTGATTGCTGGAAGTGTGGTGGTGCGGAAAGTGCATGTCTAGGAAAGATTTGGTATTTAAGTGTGTCCGTTGTGACCCACCTCTCTTTCCTGGGAACTTACCTGGTATACTGTTCACGACCACGTGCACTATTCACGCATACGAAGTACTATTCACGAAGTACTATTCATCGCTGAAAAATATCAAACTCGGCGAAACTTGTTGACTAACGATCCAAATGGAGGAGAGCACAGGCAACATGATCAAGTTAACTGCATTTAATTATGCAGTATGGAAGCCAAAGATGGAGGATCTTTTATACATTAAAGATCTGTGGAAGCCGATTGTAATGCCGAAGGAGGAAGCAGTGACTACAGCTTCGACGGATGCCAAGACATCCAGCACTTCGACGTCCACATCAGACGTTGAGTGGACTGTGCTAAACCGAAAATGTGCTGCTCAAATCAGACAATGGATCGACAGAAGCATTTTCCAAAACTTTGCTAATGAACACGATGCTTATGTTCTTTGGCAAAAGTTGGAGAAAATGTATGCAAGGACAACTGCACAGAATAAAGCTAATCTGATGCGACGATTAGTCAACTTGAAGTATAAAGATGGAAACAGCGTGTCAGAACACATGAGCGAGTTCCAAGGCATCGTAGATCAACTCAACTCTATGAAAATGACTGTAGATGACGAGTTGCAAGCATTGTTGATGCTGAGTTCTCTACCAAAAAGCTGGGACACTCTGGTTGTGTCAGTTAGTAACTCTGCTCCTGACGGCAAACTTACCATGGATATGGTAAAAGACAGAATGCTCAACGAAGAGTCTCGACGAAAAGACGAAGGGCATACCCCTGAAAATGAAGCACTTGTTACGGAGAAACAAGGCAAGCAAGAATGGAGGGGAAGGAGTAAAAATCCCCATAACCAAAGTCAGCAAAGAGGACGGTCAAAGTCCCGATCAAGGCATGACAAGAAGTGTCACCACTGTGGTAAGCTCGGACATTTCATTCGAGAATGTCGAAAGTTAAAGGCGGAGCGAACCAGAAATCAGGATGCACAAACCCTAACAAATGACACCGCAACAGTCACCGAAGAAGTTGTCGTTGTTCAAGCTGAGGATTATATCAATCTTGCAAGTCAAGATTCTACATGGGTAGTTGACTCAGGTGCATCATACCATGTCACTTCACGACTGGAGTTCTTCTCAACCTACACTCAAGGTGATTTCGGACGAGTGAGGATGGGAAATGATGATGTCTCCAAAATTATCGGCATCGGAAATATCCATTTAGAAACTAACCTTGGATGCAGGCTAGTTTTGAAAGATGTGAGGCATGTTCCTGATATCCGCCTCAATCTGATCTCCACCGGAATACTTGATGACGATGGTTACAGCAATTATTTTGGTGAAGGAAAATGGAAGCTTACCAAAGGCAATTTGGTAATAGCAAAAGGCAAGAAAGATACATCCCTCTACCACACAGAAGCCAAGCTATGTAGAGGAGAAGTAAACACCACCAGGAAAGAAGTTCCCACCGAGCTATGGCATAAGCGGCTCGGCCACATGAGTGAAAAAGGTCTCAGTATTCTTTCCAAGAAGGCGCTTTTGCCAGGGATGAAAGGTACATCATTGCCTACTTGTGTTGATTGTATTATGGGAAAACAACATAGAGTTGCATTTCGTAGTTCCCCACCATCTAGAAAGGCGAATATTCTAGATTTGATACACACAGATGTCTGTTCAATGAGTTGTAAGTCACTAGGAGGTGCTACTTATTTTGTGACTTTCATTGATGACCATTCTAGAAAAGTATGGACTTTTGCTTTGAAAACTAAAGATCAAGTGCAGGAAGTTTTCAAGCACTTTCATGTAAAAGTTGAACGAGAAACTGGCAGACGTTTGAAGTGTGTACGTGCAGACAATGGCGGTGAGTACCGCGGACCATTCGAGGAGTACTGCAGAAGTTTCGGCATCAGGCTGGAAAAATCAGTACCAAAGACACCTCAACATAATGGTGTTGCAGAGAGAATGAACAGAACCATTTGTGAAAGGGTCAGATGTATGCTCTCAAATGCAAAACTGCCAAACTCTTTTTGGGGGGAGGCAATGAGAACCGCAGTCGACTTAATCAACCTTTCTCCATCAGTTCCGTTGAACTATGACGTACCAGAAAGAGTTTGGACGGGGAAAGACGTTTCTTACAAACACTTGAAAGTATTTGGGTGCAGAGCATTTGTCCACATCCCAAAAAACGAGAGGTCCAAGCTGGATGGAAAAGCAAAACAGTGTATCTTTGTGGGACATGCCCATGAAGAATTCGGCTACAGACTTTGGGATCATGTTAGCAAAAGGATCATCAGAAGTAGAGACGTGGTGTTTCTTGAAGACCAGACGATCGAGGATTTCGAGAAACCCGAGAGGCCACAGTCAGATGAAATTCCAGTTAATCTGGAACCAGTCTCTCCACCAACAAATTCTGATGAAGGGGGAGCTACACCAGATACTGATGATGTTCATCCACCAGCTCGCAGTCCAGAACCAGAACAAGTCCAGCCAGAAGTACAGTTGAGGAGGTCCACTAGAGAGCGACAACCAAGTCGTAAATATTCTCCTAATGAGTATGTGATGCTCACTGACGGGGGAGAACCAGAGAGCTATGATGAAGCTATTACTGACCAGCACAAGACGGAGTGGTTAAAAGCCATGCAGGAAGAAATGAAATCCCTACATGAGAACCACACATTTGACTTGGTGAAATTACCACAGGGAAGGAAAGCTCTCAAGAACAAATGGGTGTACAAAATCAAAAGTGAAGAAGGCAACTCACAACCACGTTACAAAGCAAGACTGGTTGTGAAAGGATTCGGGCAGAAGAAGGGTGTTGATTTTGAAGAAATATTCTCACCAGTGGTAAAAATGTCTTCAATCCGAGTTGTTCTTGGCTTGGCAGCTAGTCTCAATCTGGAGGTTGAACAACTTGACGTAAAAACCGCATTCTTACATGGTGATCTTGACGAGGAGATCTACATGGAGCAGCCTGAAGGTTTCCAAGTCAAAGGGAAGGAGAAATCAGTATGCAGACTAAAGAAGAGTTTGTACGGTCTGAAACAGGCACCAAGGCAATGGTACAAAAAGTTTGACTCGTTCATGGAGAAAAATGAGTACAACAGAACGACGGCTGATCACTGCGTCTTCATCAAGAAATTCTCTGATGGTGATTTTATCATTCTTTTGCTTTATGTTGATGATATGTTAATTGTTGGCCAAGATATCGGCAAAATTAACAAGTTGAAGAAAGAGTTGAGCAAGTCCTTTGCAATGAAGGATTTAGGACCCGCTAAGCAGATTCTTGGCATGAGGATTACCCGCAACAGACAAAATCGAAGAATCTGGCTATCTCAAGAACGGTATGTTGAAAAGGTTCTTGAAAGATTCAACATGAGTAAAGCTAAATCTGTTAGTTCTCCACTTGCAAGTCACTTCAAGCTTAATGCAAGTCAGTGTCCTTCTAGCGAGGAAGAGAAATCAGAAATGAGCAAAGTTCCTTATGCATCGGCGGTTGGCAGTCTAATGTACGCTATGGTATGCACTAGACCAGACATTGCTCATGCTGTTGGTGTTGTGAGCCGATTCCTATCTAATCCTGGAAAGGAACATTGGACAGTAGTCAAATGGATACTCAGGTATCTCAGAGGTACTTCCAGTCATTGTTTATGTTTTGGTAATTGTAAACCTGTATTAGAAGGATATACAGATTCAGATATGGCTGGTGACATGGATACGAGAAAGTCTATATCCGGGTACCTAATAACATTTGCAGGGGGAGCTGTCTCATGGCAATCACGGTTACAAAAATGTATTGCCTTAAGCACCACAGAAGCAGAGTACATCGCAATTACTGAGGGTTGTAAGGAGATGCTGTGGATGGAAAAGTTCCTACAAGAGTTGGATCAGAAACAGGAAAGCTATGTTCTCTATTGCGACAGTCAGAGCGCAATTCACCTCAGTAAGAACCAAACCTTTCACTCAAGGTCCAAGCACATCGACGTAAGGTATCACTGGATTCGTGATGTGTTGGAAAATAAACTGTTACAAGTTGAGAAGATTCATACCAATGACAACGGCGCAGATATGATGACGAAAAATCTGCCTAGAGGAAAGCTTGCTGTATGTAGAGAGATTGCAGGTGTGGTGGAGCCCTCCATGTAATCGGGAGGGGGAGATTTGCTGGGTGGATCCCTCCACATGGAGGGCACCATAACAAATTAAACAAACAACTTTCTCATGTGGGAGACAAGGAGCCGAAAGCAAGCTCAAGTGCAACATGGAGGTTGCTCTCTTTTTCATTTGTTTAATTTGTGTAAAGCAAATCTATCACCTATAAATAGAGTGCCTCTTGGCATTCTATTATATCAAGCAAAAACACAACAATTAAGAGAGTGTGTGTGTTGAGAGATCCTCAGAGAAAAATAGAGAGAGTTTTCTGAGAGAGAAATTGTGAGCCAATTTGTGAGGTTCTATCCACAAATTGAAGTTACATTATTATTGTAATTTGTGAGAGATCCACCTAAGGGTGAAGTTTGTAATCCCATTATTATTATAGTGGAGTTTTTAAGCGGCCTACGGGTCCCGTGGTTTTTACCTTCATTTTCTGGAGGGTTTTCCACGCTAAAATTGTTGGAATTATTTTTACTCTATTTGTTTTGGGAAATTATCCTGGGGCCGTAAAATTTATTATTTTACAAACACATTTTTCCCAACACATAGGTACAAATTCATGTTGCTTTCTATATGCAAAAGATCGATGAGCGAACTGGTTCAATCAGTTAGCACATAAGAATATAGGAGCACTTGCTCGAAAACAAACCCGGGTGAGTTTGCCAGCCACAGGCAATTCTGAGAAAGGGGACCAGTGTTAGCCATGGGATGGGATGCTGCCAGCCTCACAATTCGACCCATGATCCTATGCAGATTCGCGCTTCCTTGCTCTGAACTTTAAAAGCAACAATCCCTTTTGAGGTAGATTCAGTGTATCAGAGAATATCAATATCAATATTGCAAGTAGATTATTGTCATGTGAGATCTTAATTGGTAGAGAAATAACTATGAAAATCGAACGAGAAAAAAGGTTGATTGATTATAAAGTTCTAAATATTCTGCACTCAAATATTTGTCTCAGTTTCATGTAAAAAATGAAGAACTTCGTATTCAGGAAAGTCAGCAGACTCACTTACCAACACAAGACTCTCATACATTTTCTGACATTTGGATTTGGATCCTCTTCACTTACGATTCCCCGAGTAGATACCAATAAAATTAATATCATACACGAGAGTTGCATTGGCAGGAATATTGCAGTCGCCTACATAAACCACATTGTGTCAGCGTACAAATACTTGTGCAACAATGACCAACTGCATCCAGTTCTTATTATCGTTATAGTATTTTCTTCAATAATGAACCTAATATTCAAGATTTGTATTTAATTTGAGGCAACTAAACATACACGCCTTTCCTGTGTACATTTTGAACCCTTTGTCAAAAGCCTAGAATACAAGAATTTACTAGTATACATAAACTTTACCTGAAAAGCATCCAGCTGGTTCTGGTCCGTATGCTAACTCTGGCGGAATCTGAAGCTTACGTTTTCCACCTGAATCAAATAACTAGTTTAACGTTTTGTAGGAAATTGTGAAGCAATATAAAAAACATACACTATTGGAAGTACACTTACTGTATTCAAAATCATACCTACAAGCATTGGAGGTACTCCTTCACCTCCTAGAATTCCCTGATCCAATCCTTTAATGACCTGGACGTGACAAGAAGGGGAAAATGAAGAACTACATGATTAATGTGGTTCGGACATAACACCACAACATCCACCGACACTGCCTATGGGCTACATTAACATATTTTCTTCAACTTCGAATGGATTATTACTTATGGAAGCAATATTTATAATCAACATAACACAATACATTAAAATAAATCATGAGATGGAGAAGATTTAGACATTAAAATATCAAGAAACTTAAATGCACGTCCTCTGTTCCCTATTAATAATTACATTAACTATACTTCTACTACAAGCACAATCACATACATAACTGTGTTACATATGGATTCTATGTTACAAACATGCATAGACTTTGTTCTTTTTTGTCTAGTGTTCAGGAGTTGTGTCTAGCACCTACTATGGATTCTAAACGGTCATAATTCATTTCTACGCGGTAAAATAAAAAACAGGAGCTGCTAGAGAGCATGTGAAGAGACATATTGACACTCCAATTATTACCAAGTAGAGTGATTGAATCACTTATCAATAACTAGGAACATGGAGTACCTTGCCAACTCCAATACGCATAGTAAGAGGTCTACCACGTTTATAGCTGCTGTCAAAGACAGTTCCATCAGCAAATCTTGCAGTGTAGTGAACCTATATACAATAAAACAACACAGTTAGTCTATTAGATTGTTGTGGCTGATTCAATAGTGAGAAATTTAGTAATATTATCGACCATTGAGATTAAACATGGATCCAATTTCAAGCGAAATGATATCAAAAGAATGTTCAAGAGAGACCTATATTCGCTGAAGTTGTATAATGCAAAACATTTCAGACAAGCTTGTGACAATTGGCCAAAAATTGACACTCCGTAAACTAACTGCAGTCAGGGCATACTTGAAAGATTATAGTAGAGTAAAAATACAAAAAAACATTTAAGACTTAAGTGATCGATTAGTTCTTTTTTGCCTACATATGAGTCTTTGCTCAAACATCACCTGCAGCCTCCATAGAATCAATCAGTGACAAAACAACCAATTAGTTCCCTGTTGAAAAAACCATGCTAATTCTCAAATTGGCCAATTATGTTCACAAGCTCAAATGCAAACAAAGAGAGGTATGACATTGAAGCAGTAAAAAGAAAATCAAATCAAATGAAGCACAATCAGAGCAAAACCAACCCAATATGAATTCAAACCAAATTTAGAACAACCAACCAAGGAAGTAAATATCAGTTTCGATGGATATATCCGGGGTCCAAATTTATGAAAATGTCCAGATATATAACGAGACATCTTTATGGAAATTTTACACTGACCAATATTCGATATTTTAGACAATATTTGTTTCCCTAAATTCGATAAAAATTTCAAAAATATCGCGTATATTATCGATATATACTACATTGACCAACGCAACAAAAAAAAAAAAGGAGTTTTTGAGAACTCACATTGATAAGCTCAGCATAGGGGGCCTCTACACCAGACCCAACAGAGAGATCACAGAAACCGAGCCCGGAGCGAGCAAAGCTGAAGTCACATGGAGGATCAGCTGTGGTGGCGTAGTACTCGATCCTGGTGGCATCGGCTTCCAACGGCGTCAGAGCCATGACTGAAGAAGCTAAAAGTCCCATACCCACATCAACAATCCGCTTCTTCGGGTCAAAACACAGCTTCGTGTTGTGTGAATTCGACGACAAACCGGTACGAGAACAGCAAACAATTGCTGGGTTGAAGGAAAGTGTCGAGACTGCCGCCGCCATTTTCTTTTTCTTGTTTTTTGGGTGTCTCTGTCTCTGGCTTGCTCTGTTTTTCTTTTGTTGGGTGTGCGTGCGCGCGCGTGTGTGTTTTTTTTTTTTTTTGTTTTGGGTTGCAGAGGAGATGAGGCGCGAATGGCTTCAAGTTGGGGGATGAATTCGGGCCGTAGGATATGGATAAGAGAATCATTAATCTTGAATGATGAAGTGATGACTTATTTATTTAAGCGCTAATTATACAAACACCCCTGAATTTAGGTAAAATTACACAAATATCAAAGTATAGGCATATCAACACAAACTTCCCCTAACGTTTCATAAATGTTGCACGGACATCCCCTACCGTCAACTCCAGACCATTAGTCTCTAACGGTCAATGGTCAATGGTGCGAAAAGTTTAAAATGCCCTTACTTAATTAAAATAATTTTTATTATGTTATATTAATTTAATAATTTATTAAAAAAATTTTTAAAAAAAAAACAATGGACCAGATGAGATCTGGTCCATTGGATCCATTGCAAAAAAAAAATAAAAAAAAATAAAATAAAAAAACTGATGGTTCCAGAAATCTGAAACCATATGCACTCATAGAGCTTTGGCTCCAACTGAGATGGGAAGTGGAGCCAAAGCTCCATCTTCTCAAGAGAACGCCGGTGCACGCTCGCCGGAGCTCGCGCCAACGATTATAAAAAACGAAGAACCAGATCGTGAGGGTCTGTTCTGTGCACGATCTTAAGTTATCGAATTTGAAGCTCAAAGTGAAGAAAGAAACAAAACAGAGGGAGATAGAGGGAGGAGTTGTGCGCTTGCATGTCATGTGCTTTTGCTTTTGCTTGCGCTTGTGCTTTGCTTAATTAGCTCAGTAAACACACCCGCCTTTTAAGTTCTCTCTCGTCTTCCTTATGTGACTCTCTGTTTCTCTGCCCCTTTTTTAGCTTAAAAAAAAACCCTAACAAAAGACTCCATGAATCTCTACTGTTTTTGGGCTATCTAGATTTGGTTGGGCAGTGAAAGATCGAATCTTGACAAATGGGGTGTCTTCATTTCGGGTGTTTGCTTCACTGAAGAGTCCATTGTTGTTGTTGTAGAGAAAGTGAGAGCTGCAAAAATGAAGATGGTGTCTTTTGTTGTAGCTGTTATTGTTGTTGTTTTGGTTTCTCTAAGCTCGAATTCTGCTTTTTCTCCAGATGGACCCACCAGAGATCCTCTCAAGTTCATTTTAGGTAAAATTTCCAATTTCCATCTTGATGTGGATGTTGATGTTGATCATGACAATAGTTTTTCATTTTTGTATCTGGGTTTTTGTTTAATTTCAGTAATGCTTTTGGATTCTGTGATCTTGGTTTTGTTTGGTTGCTTAGAAAACTGAACTAAAGCTAATGAATTGATTTGGTGTTTTGGAGCTGTTTGATGATGGAGCTGTTATGGGTTTTCTGTTTGTGTATTTTTTGGAGCTGTTTAAGTTTCTGGTTCTGGATTTCTAGAGCTGTTCTGGGTTTCCTATTTGTGTATTTTTTAATTTCTGGAAAATGTTGAATATTGATGATATTGAATATTGTTGTTGTTGTTGGTGTGATGTTTGTATTGAGATGTGTTGTGATGTTGTTGAATATTGATGTTGAAGAAGATGGAAAATATTGATTTTTTTTTTTTTGTGAAATTGAAAAATGTAGATGTTGTTGAAGATGATGAAGATGTGAATTGATGCAGATGAACTTGATGAAGGTGGATAAACATTAATTTTTTAATTTTTTAAAAATGGAAAGAAGGGTATTTTAGGCATTTTAAAATTTTTTGCACCGTTGACCATTGACCGTTAGAGACTAACGGTCTGGAGTTGACGGTAAGGGATGTTCGTACAATATTTATAAAACGTTAGGAAAAGTTTATGTTGATATACCTATATCTTGAATATTTGTATAATTTTATCTAAACTCAGGATTGTTCGTGTAATTAGCCCTTTATTTAATTGGTGCGGATTCTTAAACTCAAAATATTATAAGATTGAATAAATATTAAATTTAAAATATTATAAGATTGAATAACTTTTTTTTTTATTAGACCACAATACTGTAGCCATCTTACATATTAAAAAGTGTTCGGGTGATGCCAAATATTATAAAGTTGAATAAATATTATTTATTAATAGACGGGGGTCCATATGTTTACTCTTATTTTGTCAAATTAAAAAATAAAAAAATAATTATTTTAGTTTTTAACTTTTTTAAATTATTATTTTGACTAATATTTATTCATTTGGTTTGTATAGTTTTTAACTTTTTAAAATTAATTAATTTACTTCTTTTGTTAGTTAATAATTAATCAATTTTGATGGTGTTAAAGGTATTTCAGTCTTTATAATTTAAAAACACTATTTATATTAAAAAAATAAAGAAATTTTTTTAAAAAAATTATATTATCTAATAAATTTTGAATTTTTTTAAAAAAATAATGGTGATTAAAAAAAAAAGAAAAAAGAGAGACCAATTTTTATTTTTTCTTTTTGTTTTTATAATTTATAATTTTTTTAATTTTTTAAGGGTAAAATAATTAATATGTAAATTCTGTTAGGTTTGATTGTTAAAAATCTAGTTCAAGGGACTATTTTAATTAATTTGAAAATGTTAAGGATCACGGAAGATAAAAAACAAAATATCGGGTAAAAATTAATATTTTAAATTAAATTAAGAACTAAATTAATAATTACCCTAATTAAAATGAAAATCTTGTCGCGGAGCAGCTATATGAGAAAATAGATTCAAGAATTCACTAAAAGAATTAACAAGTGTTTGAATGCATTTGTTAAATACTTTTTTTGTTTTCAAAAATAAAAACAACAGAATAATTATTTATTTGTGTGTTTTTAGAAAATAGAAAACAATATTTTAAATTTATAATTAAAACTTAGAAGAATAGTATTCTCGGTAGTGTGCACAAATAAATAATTTTTCAACGTTTTTAAAATAAGTTTTCAAAACAAAAAATATTAATAAATTATTTTTTTTCCCCAAAAATTATTAAATTAGTTTGTGTTTGTTAGAACGAAATATATATATATATATATATATATATACATATATGCAGTAAATTTTAGGTACAGGATTTTGCACATTTTTTGTACGGAATTCCTCACCTAATTTTATATATATATATATATATATATATATATATATATTTAAAATTCTATTTAAATTTATAACTTCAACATCTATCAATTGATTTTTTTTTCTCAATCCGATAGTGGAAAAAAGTAATGAATTAAAAGTTAATAAAAACTCCTAAATTCAAAGAAAATTGATGGATGAATGTTGAAGTCATAAATTTAAATTTAAATTTTAAGTTGATATAATTTGACCATTAGTAAAATGATACTTAATTAATGTATTTTAAATAACGTTAATTTTTTTTTATTTTTTTAAACATTCTAAACTTTAAATTCGATTTATGCAAATTATATTTTCTTTGGACGAGTTCAATGAATACCTTAGATGATATTTAATTTAGAAATTTAGCTTTTAATATTTCCAATGTTAACAAAATACTTGGACTTAATTAATTCCTTATCAAACAATTAATCAAATTCATTCAATCAATTGTGAGGCAAATTTTATGTAATTTGGATGCAATGAATTTTGTCCATTTCTCTATTTTCAAAACCAACATTTCCACCATTCAAGGTATGATTTTTTTTTTTTAGATTTAACCACTCATAATCACCCCCTTAATATCTATACACAAAATGTTATGAGCACTCAAATATGTTGTTTCTTTTCATTTAGTAATATTAAACATCCCACGGTTTGTATCTCAACTTATTCTAATTTATGATATGATAATTAATTCATGACATGTGGTAAGTGAATTAAATCATCATTAATATCTATTTACTTATAATTTTGGTCATTAATTGTCCAAATTACCTTCACTGTATCTTTATGAAAGTTATCAACAAACATACAAAAAATGATAGGGTCAGTTTGGTTTGACCTTTTTTTGTTGTAGCCTGATAACGATCGGATCAGGGGTCTGCCAAGACCTAACAAAATCAATCACTATAAGTACGATCTGAAAAATAACTTCCACCTTAAAGAAGGGGTCTCTCCATATTTTCACAGTTTATTGACAAAAGTGAGACTTGAATCTTCACGGATGTCAACGGAAAGTATATTAACTACTTGAATTACGAGTGGGTGTGCGATTTGACCCATTTTTAAGAGAGCGCAATGACATTCAAAATATCAAATACACATGTAACCTAATCAATAAAATTACATAAAAAGATTAATACAAAAATAATAATTATATTTTTACAATATGATATATAATTAAAATCGCTCAGATTTTAGTTTTTTCAAACTTTTGATGATATGAAGAAATTTTCTTCTAATATGTTCTACGTCACATGTTAACATCGTTCTATATTTACTTATTTTATAGATAGAAATATGATGAAACCCTAATCAAATGGATGGTATCAACCAACTCTTTTAATATCTCTAATTATCAAGAAAAAGAAGAAGAAGAAGAAGAAGAGGAGAGCTAATACTAAATACTCCTTGTTTGCAATTAGAAAATTTGGATATTCAATTACACGTAATTCCTTGTATTTCTCCTTTACTCTCGCATCTCCTCTTTTCATCTTCAAATTTCTCTTTCTCTCTCTCTCTGGCAAACCTTAGACAAACAAGGACTTTTACATTGCTTTCTTTGATCACTTGATATTAAGATATCAAATAAATAAATAAAATGGGTCGTGTAAAACTCCAGATAACCAGAATAGAAAACAACACAAATCGTCAAGTTACGTTCTCAAAACGAAGAAATGGACTCATCAAAAAGGCTTACGAGCTCTCGGTGCTTTGCGACATTGATATTGCACTCGTCATGTTCTCTCCATCAGGCAATCTCAGTCACTTTTCCAGCAAGAAAAGCAGGTACAGGAGATCTATCCTCTCTCTAATTTCATCTTATGTTTTTGTTTCTCTCCGTATAACGTTGAGAAATGAACCGATCGTTATATAAATGTGTTAGGAATTCAAATCCTGACCGACTGTTACAGTGTTTAATTTGATTTTTTTGCAGAATTGAAGATGTGTTTGCACGATACATAAATTTGTCAGATAAAGATAGAGGATGGTACGAGTTCATTATCATGGATATTTTTTTCCTCCTTTTTTCTGAGATTCAGTATCCAAAATATTGACATTAGGGTCTTTTTTTTTTTTTTTAATGCAGTGTTATTCAGAATAGAGAGGTAACATAATTAATTACATTAGGTTTGTCCTTATTTATTTATTTTTTTAACATAAATTAAAGAATTTATACCTCTCTAATAATTTTTGAAGAAATATAATTAGTTAAATTATATATTGTTTAATTAAATTCCATGTATATTGATGCAGTATTTGCTGAGTACCCTGAAGAAACTTAAGACAGAAAATGACATTGCTCTTCAGCTTGCCAAGTATTGTATTTCTCTCAAATATATTCCTCATGAAGTAAAGAAATTCATTTTTTTTTTAAATAAAAAAGCAACAAAATTGTTTTTACATTGGCATGTCTAATTGAAACATTTTCTCCCATACAGTCCTGAAGCCATTAACAGAAATGAGGAGGTAATTTTTTTTATTATTTAATTATTAATATTGTTAATTCAATACTTCTCAGGTTTACAAATTTTATTTAGCAGCTAATTATAAAATAATTCTAGATTGTAAAAATAAAATTCATTATTATTATTATTTAATTAATATTATGTTATTTAGGAACTCCAACAAGAAATGAGAAATCTGCAACATCAAATTCAAATGGCCAAAGAACAACTAAGGTAAGAAAAAACTCTATTTGGTTTTAAAAGAGAATAAGAAATGATAAATATACAGTACTAGGGTTGTGACAAAAACCTAGCTATTTGGTTTTTGAATAATTCAAAGGACATATGAGCCTGACCTGCCAAAGTTGACATCAATGGAGGAGTTTGAATCATGTGAGAAAAACCTAATAGAGACATTGGCACGCGTCGAACAGCGAAAGGTGATTTTTTTTTCTTTAAATTAATTTACATTTTCCTATTAATAATATTTGATTCATTTTCTGAAAAGTTTTTTATGCTAATAAAATCATGTTTCTGTTTGCAGAAATATCTTTTAAGCAATAATGCCTCTTCCTTTGACCTATCTGGTGTACAGGTAATTGAATAAAAAGGTTTGATTTTTAATTAGGAATGTTTATTAAGTGGAGATTTTTATCTGCAAAATTTTCAAGAGATGTAGCATGTTTTAGTGTTCATGAAATAATATGAGATATTGAAAAACAGATTTATCTGGACACACAAGAAGGGCTATCAAACTCATTTATTGTAAATGAAGTTGGTAATTGGTTCCCAGAAAATACAGTCAGTGAACAAAACCCGACCCGAATTTGCTCAGGATCAGAATCATCAAGATCCATTCCCATCAGGTATGTATATATATATATATGTGTGTGTGTGTGTGTGTGTATAATGTATGTATATGCATGCATTATTTTTCATTTTGTCAATAAAAGCTACAACGTCTGGCACTCTAATTATAATTTAAATGGTTAGTACATTTTCCCTTTACATCCGTGATAGGGGGTTCGAATTCTACTTTTATTAATAAACTAACAGAGTGTAGGGAGACCCCTGCCATGTATGATAATTACATTTTGGACCATACTTATAGTGATTAATCTCGTTAGATTTCGACGGACCTCTGACCCGACCTGTATGAGCAAACTTCAAAGATATATATATTTACGATGAAATGTTTCTCTTTTTTTCATTTAAAATTTTTTCAAGTTCTTTCAAATCATTAAATTGAATATTATAATGATTGTTAATGCCTCAATAAAGTTACTCGATCTGTGCCATTAATTTACAGGAATCATTTCTCTACAATGTATGATTCAATCACAAATGAGACAAATATGAATTTGAATCCATATAATTGCAACTTGGGAGGATATGAAATTAGCAACTCAAGCAATGAAAGTCTCCCTTCATGGCATTATAACTACTCTGCAACAGAGCTACTCTATTCTTTCATGTCTCCAACCTCTTTCCCTCATATTAAGGTATACAATTCTATGGTTATTCAATTCTCTTACAAAATTCTGTTCAAATTGATCATCCGGACAGTTATTTTTCTCAGAAAAACAGAAAAAGAAAATGAAAGTCATGGAAGATTTGAATTGTTTTCATTGCAGCATGAAATTGGAGGTCAACAAATTCCATCAATGGTGTCAAACCAGGAGGTTGAGACTACATCAAACTGCCCTCATCAAGTGCCATCTAGCAATGAAAGTACTGCAAATATTTGTTAGACAAATACACCTTAGCTTATTGTAGAAGAATGAAAGTACTGCAAATATATAATCATTGATATATAATTTTTTCTATTTATATGATATATGCCCTATTAATAAATACATATAAAAATACACGTATATTTGTCGATGACGAATATGTTAAAATTTTCATGAGGATTTCAAAAGAAAAAAATCTAAGAAATAACAGAAGCATTAAACATATTTGTAGAGTTATGTCTCACTTTCAGTACAAAACACACAAGAGAGAGTTTGCCAAAGCAAATTAAAAAGGACAAAACTGAAAATCAAACACTGTATTATAATATTATTTTATCAAATTCTATTCTAATAAAGATGGGAGTTCATCAAAGTTCAAGCCTTCTGCCCACTGGAAATCATCCAACAGTCCCAAAGGGTCATCCTCCTGCTTACAAAAACACAAAATTAAATAAATAAAACAAAACAAAAATCATCCCTCAACTACTTCAAACAAAAAGAATAACAAAATAGGGATCATAGAAAAAGATTGTGATGATCATTTGGGATTAGGTGACTTGCCTGCGGAGGAATGACTTGACTAGGACCGGTCCCATTATCGTTGAATGTGGCAGCCACGGAGGCGGCTGATGAAGCAGCTGTGGCGATACTATTGGTGAATTGTGGTCGATGACTTTCATAGTTGTTGATGGTGTTTATGCTGGTAAAGGTATTGGTTATTTCAGTTTCATAGCCACCACACGATAAAATTCAGAAAATTATAATTACATAGTAATAAAATTGGTAATACTACAGTATGCTCACGTATATCCGTTCAATAAAAGTTATCACATGCATAAAATATATTTTTAAAGTTTCCACTGGCAACATCCCAACAATTACTCATATGGAAAAATTTCTCCTACATAACATACCCGAGATTGGAACTCGAAGGCAGAATAAGATCATTGACATTTGAGTACTGGTACACTTCGTTGGGATTTGCTTGAAACTGAGAAGTTGGTGCCACCATATTTTGACTGCTCAAATTGTTCTGCTTTGAG
The DNA here is from genome assembly GCA_003430845.1 of Xanthoceras sorbifolium. Lineage (NCBI taxonomy): Eukaryota > Viridiplantae > Streptophyta > Magnoliopsida > Sapindales > Sapindaceae > Xanthoceras > Xanthoceras sorbifolium. Next base: position 927,526 of record CM010609.1, on the reverse strand, counting down.
AAAATATTAATAATAATAAAAGTTCAAATTTAATTAATAAATATAATGAATTTGGGAATTAATTAGATACTAACCCAGTAATAGCTACATGTACATGTCTGAGGGGTTTGATAGTTTTGAATCCAAATTGGTGCACCACCATGCACCATATTTCCCTGCAATAATAAAATTGCTTTAGAAAAAGTGCTTTTAAATTGATAAAACCATATCCATAGGTATCATTATATTTAGGAGGTCGAAAATGCCATTACTTACAGTAGATGAGCTGCCAATTAACCCTCCAAGCTGCTGCATTGGAGTGTCAAATGTCATTTGATAGGCAATCACCGGTTGACTCTGTGATTCAATTTCAAGCGTTAGATATTAGACAGCTATTATACATAAACATGCATGACGTAAAACTTATAACGAAATATAATTTAGCAGATCGTTACCTGAACTGAAGAGTAATTAGTTGGTAGAAATTGTGTTCCCGGACAATCACTGCAAGGAAGGTGGCCTCCGTAATTATTCAATGCTCCGGCCCATGTTCTGTTAGCTTGACCATGAATGTCTTGAGATTTGGTTCTGCGACCATTTGCTCTAATAGAAAATATATATGGCATAGAGTTTTAGTATCAATTTATAAACTAATTTTAAAATAAATATATGTAAATGCATTTCAAATTTAAAGTACTGATGACATTATAGATCGAAACAATAACGATAAACCTGAATTGATCCTGATCGGTAAAATTGAGGCTTCTCTTGGTCATTGCAATCCCCTTCAAGTTGAAAGAAAATGAAATTATATCATAAATAGATATGTGACAATATTAATTTTGTATACGTTGAAATAATTGAAAACTTTTGTCATAATTTATACCTGAACATTAGAATTATTTACGTTGTTTAGTATCTCTCTCTCAAAAGTGGTCCTCTGAATTTCTAGCTCCAAAAGCTTTTTAAAAAACACAATCCAAGTAATTATTAACTTGCACTATTTAATCCAAATATCCTCATGTTAACAAAATTCGGAGCTTTGTAATCTCAATCATTACATACATTTGCTGTATGGGAAAAAAAAAGAGGATAGAACAGTACTATTTTACACGTTACCATACGAATTTTGAAAAAAACAGACCCTATTGATTTGATAATAATTTATATAGTTAAATTAAAAAAAAAAATTAGATAATCAAAACTTACTCTGATCCTATAGTAATCAGTTGACGAGGAGAAGCAAATCCAAGTTGGAGCAAGAAAAAGATTACATGATAATCATGTATCAAAAGTAAAAGGAAATCTCATTAGAATGCATTCAATTTAATTTCAATGCAAACGGACACAATAAAAAAAAAAAAAAACACATATGAAGTTAATAGAAGGTATGATGAATTCCACGTTAAAAAAATATAAAGCTATAAAATGATATATATCTTGAGGGATTCTACAACCCAATATGCTAGTCTTTGTACAAATTTAACATGATATTAGTTGTTAGGACCTCCTTAAGCTCTAATACCAGTTGTTAGGAAATATGCCGAATTCCTCTTACAGCGGAAACGATAAAACTACAAGCAAACACACACCAAAAACAAAACACACACAAAAATACATGAACAACTCTCACATTGTTTTCTTTCTGTGTATACCCATTGTTAATCTCTCATTTCTTTCATTAGTATTTCTTCTTTTCTCTCACCCTATTTTACCATTATACAAAATCCTAACATTACATGGGCATTTATATGGAAAAACTAGAAGAAAATCGACCTAAAAAATACATCCTAAACTAGTTAGGTTTCATAATCAAAACAGAAGTCTACAATAAAACATAAAACCTAGATTCACATGCGCGACTTGTGGGTTGCACGAGTTACTGCCACGGACTATGCGACCTGTGGGTCGCGCGACTTACAGCTCATTCTTCACTTTGGCACGACCTTTCACTAGACCCGACTTTCTACTGCTTTTTGCCACTTTGCTCTCGCGACATTTTCTGCAACAAAACTCTACTGAATTGCGGATCGAATCCACTCTTGATTCAAGTTTCAGAAAATCCAATAATCTCCCACTTGAAGATTGAAGCATAAGAAAACATGCTCCTCTGATGATCAACAGAAATAATGCAGTCAAACAACATGTCTTCAACATCGGAGACCCACTGAAGCTGCCTTTCAGCTCCAGTTCCTCTGCTACAACTGGTTTGGTTAATGAGCATTCGCGAGTAACAACGCAAGCCTCCTACCGTGGTTCTTGATCGCAGTTTTCCTTCACTGGTTCACATCACTCTCTTGACCTGCCTCATTATAGCATCCGAGTTCTTTTACTTAATCTTATGGCTTTTTACTCGCGTTGATCTCTGGTGGCTGATCCGCGACTTCTAGCACTGTCTAATCTCGTAGCCACCTTCTTACATCGATCTCTAGTGGCTGATCTATGACTTTTGATTCGTCTTGATCTCGCCGTCACCTACTTATGAGATATCTCGGACTTTGTCTTTTGACATATACTACCAATTCTGGTGGCTAACTCGCGACCTCTGACACGTCCTGATCTCTTAGTCCTTTGCTTGTGAGATACCCTGGACTTGGTCTTCTAACCTATACTGTCAATCCCATTGGTTGAAACTTCTTTCAAAGTTATGCCAATTTGTTGAAAATTCACTCCTTTTTGTTCCCCAAATCACTACTGTAATTAGGCCGTTGTCACCTGACTTCAAATTTACCTACTTCCTATCTGAAAGCACAATTTCTGGCCCCTTCCTATCTCCTGGCCTCTGGTGGTTGATGAGAGTTATTGTCATCTCATGACTCATCCATTCTTCTTTTTTCATGTCTTATGGCTTTCTACCACTCATCCATTTTTTTTTTCATGTCTTATGGCTTTCTACCACTCTTCATTTCTTCTTCTTTCATGTCTTATGGCTATCCCTCTGATTCCATGACTTCTGCTGAAATCGAGAATGTTGAACTATCTCATGTGTTTGTAAATCGTAGACTCAACCTGAGCTCTGATAAAACCTAAACCCGGACTCTGATACCAATTGTTAAGAAACTAATACCAGTTGCTATGACCCTTCTAAGCTTTAATATCAGTTGTTAAGAAATACATTTAATCCCTCTTATAGCGGAAACGATAAAACTGTAAGAAAACACACATCAAAGACAAAGCACACACAAGAGAAAGTAAGAATAATTAAGACAATAATTTTACGTTATTCCAAAAAAAATTTCTATATCCGCGGAGCGCACCTGCACTTATTAGTTCACTATGAAAAAAATGATTACAAATAGACTTAGAAAACTCTTATATTGTTTTTCTCTCAATGTATACTTTTTGCTATTCTTTCTCTTCTCTCACTAGTGTTTCTACTTTTCTCTCACCCTATTTTACCACCATACAAAATCCTAACATTACATGGGTATTTATATGAAAAAACTAAGACAAAATTAACCTAGGAAAGACTTTCTAAACTGGCCATATTTCAGACTCAAAACAAGAGTCTAAAATAAAATAGGAAACTCGGATTCGCAGGTCACACGACTTATGCCACAGACTAGAAGACCTACACGTGACCTGTAGGTCGTGCGACTTACTGCCATCTCCTACTTCACTTTGGCTCGACCGTCCTAAGTCGCGCCACAGGTTGCACGACTTTCTGCCGCTTTCTACCACTTTACTGTTGAGACGTTTTCTGCCACAAAACTCTACTGAATTGCAAACCGAATCTACTCTTGAACTTCACAAAACCCACTAGGGAATGTACAGTAAAAGCTCAAAATGCATACAGGGTTTAATATAAAGAAGATTTTTTTTCTTCTTTTAAGTAGCACTTATAGGACCAGTGTTTTGATATTGGCACCAGATTATTATTTTCACTTAAAATAGCATCTAAAGATGGACTGAGATAAAATTGCCCCTCAGTATAAAAGAGAAAATAAAAAAGACCAACACTTTTAAAACTATTCAAACACAGAGAGGAGAAAGATGGAAAGAAAAAAAAAAGGAAGATTGACCGAAACGTTTCAAAACTTTTCAGATCGTGGGCGACATTTTGTAACATTACCACAACTCGTTTTCCGTTCAATCGAAAATTGAATCAAAACCAATCCCCTCCCTCTTCATCACCGCTCATTTTCCGTTTCTTTCTTCAATATCCACTTCGATTCATGTAACAAATCTCTCATTCTCTATCTCTTTCTGCTTAATTTTCATTTTTGAAAAACCAAGATCTTGTGCTTGTCTTCTCATTTTTCTAAACCTGATTCGTGAGTGAGTAAGTGATTTGTGAGTGAGAGTGGGTTAGAGAGAGAAAGAGAGAGTTCGTGAGTTTTCAGACAGAGAGAGAGTTTGTGAGTTTTCGGACAGAGAGAGTTTGTGAGAGAAAGATAAGATATGAGAAAAGAGAAAGAAGAGAAGAAAAAAAAATAACCAAGAAAGACATAATTCAAATTTCATTAAGGGTATTTTGGGGTTTTACTGAAAAATGGTGCTATTTTGAGAAAAAAAAAATAATCATGTGTTATTTCTATAAGTATTTGTTCAAATTATGCAATTTGTCACTATTTTCTTTATAAAGAATATATTTTTAGTTAATTAGACTGACGTCAGCAATAAAATGGTTGATTCTCCGTTGTGCACGTGCTCTGCTAACTTGTGTGCAAGTGAGTGCGCATAGGAGAGAGAGAGAGAGAGAGAGAGAGAGAGAGAGAGAGAGAGAGAGAGAGAGAGAGAGAGAGAGAGAGAGAGAGAGAGAGCATACTGGTTCTTGAGAAAATGGAGCTTGTTTTCATCACCTTCGATATCGTTTAGCTGCTTTAGCTTATAAGGCTTGTTTGATTTGAAAGAACAAGAAGTCATAATCAATAATTAAACATATCAAGATCAAATATTTAAAGAATTAAACTCAATAAACATGTTTTTATAAAATAAAAAATAAAAACTTTACCAGAAATTTTTGTAGAAATCTGCTGTCACAATGTCACAGTATCATTAATCAACATAATAACCCCACCAACCAAATCAAAATCAGAAAACATAAGTCAGATTTTGAGATACAATTTAAAATATGAAATAATAATAATACTAATAATTAAAAACAAGTTTGCATACAAGTATCTTTTCTTTGGTGGTCGGTCAAGGTAACGTTTAATTAGATCTTCAATCCTGTAAAATCAAAACAGAAGAATAAATAAATCACGAATGAAACATATAAGCAAGAGAGTTAATTACATGAAACAAATCAAGATAATTGGGTTTGGATTCGAACTTTTCATGATTGCAAAATGAGCTGACACGACCAGTAGGGGCGAAGATCACGAGGGCAACATCAATGTCACAAAAGATGGAGATTTCATGGCATTTTTTGAGCAAACAGTTTTTTTTCTTACAATATGTGATTTGACTACTCGTTGTACCTTTTATTTTCTTGATTTCGGCTCTTTTTCTCATCATTTCGAGATAAAGATACAGAACAAAAAGAAGGAGAAGAGAAGTTAGAGAAAATAGAAGAGAAAGAGAAGGCAAAAGATGCCTCTGCTTTTGCTATCCATAGAGACTTTGCACTTGGACTACTTTATAGCAAAAATCATACGTTAGTTTTTTGGTATTCAATGCGGGTGTTTTGCCACCTTTTAAGAGGTTTTTTTCCTCTGTACTTGATACTTACTATAGCTGCTTAGAGTAGCCAAAGAGAAGATGACAAAAATACGCTTCCACATGAATGTGGATCATTTTGGTAATTGAGTAAATACCTTATTGATGAGGTGGTTTTGTTTGATTGGTTGGTTGATCAATTGTTGACCATTGTTAGATATGTGAGAAACAAGAGAAATAAACCCCCTAAACAAAGTTAGGCCACGCGGTAGGATTTTATTTGTTTAGAAATTAATTACATGATTCTAGCATTATCTTTAAAATTAAAACACATAGTGATTTACGATATAATAAGGTTGGTCCAGCGGTACATCCATCACACTTAAACCTAGAGGTTGTGCATTCGAGCCGTATCTCCTCTCCTAAATATCAAATTAGTTGTTATAGCTCAAATAAAAGAATACCTAGTCACTTGAGTCTTTCTTAAAATGGCTGTACTTTGTTGCAAGATGAGGTAGAGACACAACCATACTCTTTTGTGTATTATTTTTATATTAATCATTAATTTTATTTTATTTTTTGACGAAGGGAATCTGGATAAAACAAAACAAACAAACTACAAACGAGATTCAGAAAGAATCAAATTCGCCGTACAAGGGGAATTATCCTCAATCCAAACCAAAACATCCGGAATCGAAAGACCAAACCTAGCAAGAGCATGAGCTACCCCATTACACGAGCAAGAAACAAAGTTAATAAAAGAAATAGAAAGCGAAGAAACTAGCTAAATGATATCATAAACAACAAGGCTAACATCCGAAAGCGGAGGGTCCTTGTTAATGATCAAAGAGATCAAAGACGAGGAATCAGATTCAATTCCAACCGACGAAAAGCCAAGCTCCATAGCGAACTGAATGCCACAGTGAATAGCCATGGCCTCCGCAACCAAAACCGAAACAAGCAAATCGAATGGTTCAGTAAGGGCCGCCATAACTTGACCACAACTGTCCCTAATAATAACCCTGAAGCTCACCCTTTAACTGGACGAGTCCACGGCGGCATCCGAATTGATTTTGAACCACCCTGGAGAAGGCGCAAGCCAGCGAGGCGAGAAAACCGGTCGAGAAGCAACAGAGTTCGGCCGAGAATTTGCAGAATGATAGTCTGCCAGAAACGAAGCTGCCCAGAGGACAATATTAGCTGCGATGAAATGCGTCCCTGTAGAAACGAAGTTGTTCCTACAAAACCAAACTCGCTAGATGGAGATGCAAAAAATCTCGAACTTATCAGCAGGGAGAGACGACTTACACAAAGAGAGGAAGTCCAGCGGTGACCCAAAGAAATCACCAGGTAAGGTAGAGAACATGGGGCGAGCTTTGCAAACCGGCTTAAGATGAGGACACCCCCAAAGAGCATGAACCGAGAATTCAAAACCAGAGGAACACAGTGGACAGTGAGTATCAACAGCCATATGTCGCCGCGCCAAGGTACCAGCCGAAGGGATCCAATCATGACAAACTCGCCACAAGAAGAGCTTGACCTTAGACGGACATTAACCTGCCAAAGGGATCGCCACTAAGTCGAAACAGCCTTCGAAGAAGAGCTGCTTGCAAAGATAAGATCCTGAGAAGCCAACCAATACACGCTTTTGACTGTAAACTTGCCGAATTTATCAAAGTGCCAGCAAAGAGCATCCGGTCTAGAGGAGGCAGGGATAGACAAAATGAGGTCCACATCATCAGGAGGAAAGGAAGCTCGTACAAGTTGAACATCCCAATCACCTGAGGCCCCCTTGAGAGCCGCAACCCACTTATCAGAGGGAAGAAGGAAAGGCGGCCTGGCTTTAAAAGCGAAAGGACGCAAGATCCAGTTATCATGATATAAGGAAACGGCCTCGCCTCCTTCGGTACGCCATCGCAGACCTTTGTCAAGGAGAGCACGGCCCCACAGGATACTACGCCAGACAATCGAAAAAGGACCTGTGATTTTAGCCTGCAAAAAAAGAACAGTTAGGGAAATACAAAGATTTCAGAACACGGCTCACCAATGAATTTGGGGAGGAAAGGATCCGCCATCCTTGTTTAGCTAACAAGGCTTGATTAAATCATTAAATCGTAAAAGATTTTCTTTACAGTACAAGTCGGTATAAGGAAATTTCTTTTGTCAAACTAATAATCCACATTTACTTTTTAATAATCTTTACTATTGATGAAAAAATGATTAATGATGTTTGTTAAATAAACAAACTTTATAGTTAGAAGTCATTATAAGAGAAATTTTTATGTCAAACACACTTTTGCGGTAAACATAAAATCATCTTGAACTTCATAAATGTTTGTCAAATGAACAAACTTTATAGTTAGGAGTTATTATAAGAGAAATTCTTATATCAAATAAACTTTTGTTGTATACATAAAAATCATCTTGAACTTCATAATTGTCATATCAATTGACGACAGAAGAAAGTTAAGAGTTTTCCCTCATATTAAGGGTATTAATGTCATACCATAAATATATCTCTCCTTTTAAAAAAAAAAGAAATTTTAATGGAAAGTATATATAGTACTTATTGAATGTGAATAGTTCACATGTTTTAAAATACAGATTGACAGTACAGTTGTTTACGTTTCATATCTTAGTAGAAACTTAGTATCATTGATTTTTATAAATAAAACTATATTTTGCTTCAAAAATAAAATAGTAACAAGTAGTTAATGCAACCATAAAATATATGTAAATTAATGCTTGAGTGAATGACATGTATTCAGCCTCTGTACTTAAACGGGCTACCATAATTTGTTTCTTGAAACTCCAGGTTATAAGATTGCCTCCAAGAAACACACATCAGCTGCTGGTAGAATTTCTATTATCAATAGAACTGGCAAATCTGCTTCACAAAATACTTCAAGATGAAGAGAAGAGGAAGGTCTGAATACAAGACCAAAAGTGGTTGTCCTTTCAAGTACCTCAAGACCTTTTTACATGCCTACCAATAAACATTTGTTGGAGCTACCAGGAACTGACTAAGATTGTTCATAATAAAGCTTATATCAGGTCTGGTATGAGTCAAAATTAAAGAGCCCCACCCACACTTTTATAGAGTATAGGGTCTGAGAACTTGTCTCCAATATATAAAGAAAGCTTGGTGCCAATAGTTATTGGAGTAGAACAGAGCTTGCTAGTGGTCATACATGTTTTAGCAAGGAGATCACTGATATATTTTGTTTGAGTGAGGAACAAGCCAGCTGAATTCCTATAAGCCTTAAAGCCTAGGAAGTAATTCACATAACCTAAAGTTTTGAGAGCAAACAAGAATTTTTAATTCTGTAATGACTTGTTGAATCAGTTGAGGATCACTTTCTGTTAAAAATATATCATCAACATACACTCGTAACAATATGACTTAAGAATCATTTGATTTGAAGAACAAGGAAACATCTGATTGGGAATTAGTAAACCCTCGTTTCAGCAGTACCAGTTTCGGCTTTATCCTTATTCTAATAAAGATGGGAGTTCATCAAAGTTCAAGCCTTCTGCCCACTTGAAATCATCCAACAGTCCCAAAGGGTCATCCTCCTGGTTGCCTTCACTCCCACCCTGCTTACAAAAAAGCAAAATTAAAATAAATAAAACAAGTGAAAAAGGATTGATCAACTTCTTTGGACAACAATATTTATTTGTTTTGTCTCAAAACTCACCTGGTCATTAGATAGGTTATGATGATCACTTGGGATTGTGTAACTTGCCGGCGGTGGAATGACTTGACTAGGACCTGATTCAGAACCGCCGCAGTTGTTTGCACCAGTCTCATGATTGTCAATAGGAGTGGTGGCGGCGGCAGCTGAGACGACTCCACTAGGAACTGGTTCAAAATCACCGATGTTGTCATTGTTGCCGGTAGATGTGGTGACAGCGGCTGTAGCGATGCTATTGGTGAATTGTGGTTCATAATTTTCACCGTTATTGATGGTGAAATGTGGTTCATTGCCAGTAGAGGATAAAATTCTGAAAATTATAATCGCAGAAGAATGAAACGGGCAATACTATATTATCTATACATTCGCTCAATCTATGGATGTATAACGTTTAAATACGAGAACTCAATATGTCCATTTCACAAAAAAAATTCTAGTAAATAACATACCCGGGATCGGAACTCAAAAGCACAGTAACAGTAGGGTTCTGGGAAGTGTTGTGTGTAACAGTAGGAGTCCAGTACAGTTCACTGGGGTTTACTTGAAACTGAGAAGTTGGTGCCACCATATTTTGACTGCTCAAATTGTTTTGCTTTGAGAAAAAATATAATAATAATAATAAAAGTTAAAATTTAATTAGAGATCAACATAAAAAAGAAATACAATGAATTTGGGAATTAATCAGATACTAACCCAGAGATAGTTACATGTCTGAGGGGTTGGATAGTTTTGAATCCAAATTGGTGCACCATGCCCCATATTTCCCTGCAATATTAAAGTTGCTCTTAAATTGTTAATTAAAAAGAAATTTTAAATAGTTAAAGCGATTCTGTATTTGTTTTGTAATTATTTACTCAAATAGACAAAAGTAATTTTAAGCTAAATTGATTATAAAAGTACTTTGAGAGTGTTTTCAAGAAGCAGTATTTGATAGAATTAAAAGTTCTAGAAAACAGTAGTTGCAGGAATAGTTTGATGATAACCACACGTCTTAACGAGGTTCCGGATTTGAATGGCCCCCTCCCCAAGTCAAAATATATATATATATATATATATATATATATATATATATATTCTAAAAATCATTCTCAAACTCAACATGAAGCCATCAATCACAAAAGCAAGTCTACAAGGATAAAATTTTGGAAGGGCTTTCCTAATAAGCGCTTATTACTACACAAAAACTAAATACTGAAACGTTTCTTAATAATTTCAAAATTTCTTTTAACAATATCGAAATCGCATCCAAACGTACCATATCGAGAAGGCCATTACTTACCGCAGATGAGCTGCCAATTAACCCTCTAAGCTGCTGCATTGGATTGCCAAGTGTGAACTGATCCGTAATCACCGGTTGGTTCTATGATTCAATTTCAGCCGTTAGATGTTAGACATTTATGCATAGACAGGACGTAAAACTTATAATGCAATATAATTTAGGAGATCATCACCAGAACCAAAGAGTAATTAGCAGAATACGATCCCGGACGGTCACCGGAAGGAAAGGTTGCCATTGCCGGATGGTGGGCCGCGTAATCATTCAATGCTCTAGCTGAAGTTCGGTTAGCTTGACCATGGAGGTCTTGAGATTTGTCCCCACGACCTTTTGCTCTAATAAATAACACATATGACATAGTTGTTCAATATTATAAAATTATTGTTAAAATTATTTATTACAACATATCTTAAACTAATTTTAAAATTGTTATATATTAATGTATTTCAAACTTTAAATACCTAATAACTAATAGATAGATACAATGATAAACCTGAATTGATTAATCCAAGCTTCACGTCGCAATCGACTCTGAGTAGAACCACGGTTTCTCCTCGTTTTGGTAATTTCAATACCCTTAAAATTACTTATGTTTGATAACAAGGGTGTTGGAATCAACTGACTCTGCAAAAAATAAAAAATAAAAAGATTAAAATGTAAATCATATAACATAATCTACAAGATTCATTTAAAGAAAAGAAAAATGAATGCAATGAAAATAATACAAAATAATTAGAAAGAAAAACCCACTTTTCTTTGCTTGACTAGTTCCAAAGAAGCTTTGAGTTTTCTCTCAAACCATGTAACTTCAGATACTGTTGGTTCCTCATCTGGGCTCTGCTCAAAAAACCTTTCATTTGTTTCAAGAATTAAATTAGAAAAAATAAAATCATATAGAGATTATTTGCCATAACAATTAAAAATAATAATCTTACTTGAGTTTGTTGTTCAGAATCTCTCTCTCTACTGTGGTCTTCTGAATTTCTAGCTCCAAATGCTAATTAAAAATACAATCAAAGTAATTATTTAAGTAAATAAAACCATTAACCATAGGTTCTGATTTAAAAAAAAACGATAAGATTTTATTAACAACCAGAAGAGTACAGGAGAAACAGAAAGAAGAAGACAAATCGAAAATGGGAAGAAAAGAGAGATTAGAAAAAAAAACATTGCATGACAAAGTTAAAGATGCTACTGATCTGATAATTATTTGTATAGTAAAAAATTAACCAAAATTAAATTGGATAATCAAAACTTACTCTAATTCTGTAATAACCAGTTGACCAAGAGAAGCAAATCCAAATCGGAGCAAGAAAAAGATTTATGTGATAATCATGCATCAAAAATAAAAGGGAAATCTCATTAGTTGGCATTCAAATTAATATTAAAGCAAGCAAAAATCCGGTTTAATTTCAACGCAATCAGCACAAAAACTTAATAAATCATATTTTAAATAAATAAAAAATCTTAATAGATCACCACAAGAACCCAGTTTATATATATATATATATTGAGAAAGAGAGAGAGAGAGAGAGAGAGCATACTTGTTCTTGAGATAATTGAGCTTGTTTTCGTCACCCTTAATATGGTCTAGCTGCTTTAGCTTTTCAGGCTTGTTTAATTTGAAAGAATAACAATTAAATAATCAATAAATAAATAAATCAAGATCAAATTATCTAATTAATTAAACTTAATAAATCATATTTAAAATAAATAAAAAAATTACCAGAACATTTTGTAGATAACTGCATGTCACAGGCTCACAGTATCATTAATGAACCCAATAACCCACCAACAGAATCCAGAACAGAATACATAAGTGAGATTTTGGAAAATTATTTAAAATATGAACAAATAATAATGATAATTAAAAACAAGTTTCCATACAAGTATCTTTTCTGTGGTGGTAGATCAAGATAACGTTCAATTACATCTCTCATCCTGTAAAATCATAAATTACCGTACATGCAAGAGAATTACCACATGAAAAAATCAAGATAATTGGGTTTGGATACAAACTTTTCACGACTACAAAACGAGCTAACACGACCATTAGGAGAGAAGACCACGAGGGCAAGATCAATGTCGCATAAGATGGAGATTTCATGGCTTTTTCTGAGTAAACTATTTTTTCTCTTGCAATATGTGATTTGATATCTCGTTGTAGCTTTTATTTTCTTTATTTCGGCTCTTTTTTCCATCATTTCAGGAAAAAAAAAGGCACACACGCGAGAAGAAGAAGAAGAAGAATAAGATGAGAAGCTTGGGAAAATCAGTCAAAGAAAAATAGAAGAGAAAGAGAAGGAAAAAAATGCTTTTGGTTTTGCTGTATCTACGAAGACTATTTTTATAAGAAAAAAAATGATACGTTACATTTTGGGTATTTAATGTGGGTGTTTTGCCAACTTTTAAGAGGTTTTTATCGTCTGTACTTGATACTAGCTATAGCTATTTAGAGTAACTAAAGTGAAGATGACACACACACTCTTGCACATGAATATGGGTCATTTTGGTAATTGAGTAAATTCATTATTTTGGATTTATTTTCATCATTATGAGGTGGCTCTGATTGATTGGCTGGTTGGTTAATTGTAGACTGTTGGTGTATATGTGAGTAACTGGAGAAATAAACCCGTAAAAGGTATAGGCCACGTTGTAGAAATTTGTTGGTTGAGAAATTAATAACATGATTCTAGAATTAAATGCAGAGGATAAAATTTTATCTTCAAAATTAAATCACCTACTGATTCAAGTCTTGCTTGAAATGGTTGTACTTTTTTTAAGTGACGGGTACAAGCCTAAGACACAACTAAATTGTTTGGTTAATTACAATGGATGACAAAATAATTAACGAACTTTTGTTAAATAAATAAATTTTATTATTTATTGTCAAATAAATAAACTTTATGGCTATAACAAATGTCTGTATTTCATACAAACTTAGAATTGAGATATGCATTGTTAAGGATAGAACTCTAGTGTCACCAACTGATTCATCAAGCATTTCATCATATGCTAATCATTGTGGCTGGAAGAACTGCCTGCAACTTAACTGCACCTTGCCACGTCACGTAACTACCAGAGCCACGACAGCCGTACGATCAATCTGATCATTCAAGATACTACCTTCGAAACTCGTTTTTCCTTTTCCCGCCAAAACTAACGGAATCGACACCTGGGAAAAACCCACGCGAACGTCATTTCATGATTCTACCACCTACGCGCCATGTTCCCGCTCGTTTACCACACCTCCCGTAACAAACCTCTCCTTCCATTATAAATATACCCGCCATTCCCACTCTCTCGCTCTCTCTGTCACTTCACTTTCTACAAATTTCAATTTCCTCGTTGGTATTTTTTTTCTCTCTCTCTCTCTCGCGCTCAAATGGCGATTTTTTTGGCTTCTCTGCGATTCTTCTCGATCCTTCTAGCGATTTCTCTGCTCTCCGTCTCTCGAGTCGCCGCCACCAGCGACCTCGAGACGCTCTTGTCGTCCGCTCCTCCTCCGCAACACCAGCAACTGCTGTGGACACCTCCTCCGACTGCGGCGGCTGGGGCGCAGGATCTCCACGAAAACTCTTTTTTCTCTCACACGGCTCTGCTGGCGCCGATACTCTCTCACCTCGGCTTCAACGAGCTCTCCACGGCGGCTCCGTCGCTCTCCTCGGACACCACCAGCGGCTGGTCCGGTCCGTCCACGCTATTTGCGCCGTCGGACTCATCACTCCGCACATGCTTCTCTTGCTCCACTCCTTCGCTCCTCCGCGAACACCTAGTTCCCGGTCTTTTCACCATCGACTACCTCCGTAAACTCGCTTTCGGTACCAAGATCGAAACTCTAAGTCCCGGCCGTTGCATAACCGTCACTTCCGCTAGGAACCACAACGGCACCATTTCGAAGGTCTTCATCGGAGGCGTCGAGATCACTCATCCGGATCTCTTCAACAACGGCCTCGTCGTCATTCACGGAATCCAAGGCTACATATCTCCTCTCTCTCCGTTGTCTTGCGACGTTGAGAGGATGACGTCACTCTCATTCCCTTTCCAACCGGACCGGACTCACGTCCAGATCCAGAACCAGCCAGCGATCATGCGGCTGATGATCCGAGACGCAATGCTTCGGCTCCGAAACAACGGTTTCAGCATCCTCTCTCTCGCCATGAAAGTGAAGTATCCAGAACTCATCTCTCTCAACAACATGACTATTTTCGCTCTCGATGATGTGTCGATTTTCTCCGGATCGTATACGTATATCAGCAACGTACGGTTCCACATTGTGCCGAATCACTACCTGACGGTCGGCGAGCTCCAGAAGTTTCCGGTGGGAACAACGCTGCCGACGCTGGAGAGAGGGGAGTCGTTGGTGGTGACGACGGCGGGAGGAGGCCCGTTGACGGCTCCGATGAGGATCAACTATGTGAGAGTCAAGGTTCCGGACGTGATGCGCAACTTAAAGATTGTTGTGCACAACGTTTACTTGCCATTTCCTCACATACATCCCGCGACTGCGGCATACGATGGAGTGTTGGGAAGCACATCTACCGGAGCAGAAAGTGGAGATCAGACGGTGGAGGGCGCATGTTCGGTGATGGAGGAGCAAGGCCAAGGAGGTTGCGCTGACGTGCAAGTCGAACCCATTAATTCTCGAGTTAGTAGGCCAACGGTGGCGATTGAAGATCATCATGGGCTGTGACTGATGAGGTGGTTTTTTTGTGTTGTTTTGATTTCTCAATCTATTATACTACTATTGATGACTTGAGCCATGATAAGTTGACGTGCTGTTTCTGTTGTGGCTTGTACGGCCTGCTCTAATGATTGTTGTTCTTGTGAATAAATAAAGATCTATCGTTTGTGTGCTTCATATGAGTTATTTGTTATTGTTGATGGTCTTTTGCATCACATATTGGATTAAATGGATAAACGAAATTCATCATTTGATTTTGTGTGACTCTGATTAATTCATTTTGACAGATGTTATTATGTTAAAGAGGACGTCTGTTCTTACTCTAGAAAAGCTAAAAACAAATTAGCAGCCCTGTTATTACCTCTACCAAGTTACTAGCATTTATTAGCATGGAAATAGAGAGAGACTACAAATACTGCTTTACCAATACAAAAATATACAATTTTAAGGGAAGGAAGAGAGAGAGAGAGAGAGAGAGAAGAAACTAACAAACTGTTGTGTAACTTCCAAAACTCATTTTCAAATCCTATGGACTCAGCCCATGATAGAAGCCCAACCTTTTCAATTCCTTCTTCGAATACAACTGCCATACCCTGATACCCATGAAAAATGTGAGCCACCATATGCAAACTAGGCAGGATTGACCTGGCTGGAAAGTTGTTATTATAGTGTGACTAGTAGTGGCAGATATTTGTGCCTTTTGTGTCTTTTTGAGTCCAAACAAAGGCCCAAAGTTAGAATCTACAGTCTAGTAAGTTTAGACCATCTTGTTTGATCGTTAGTTCTGTGTGTTTTATTATGAATACGATTGATTTTGATATATTAAAAAACAATGAATAGTCAAAACTCATGGTTTGATTATATCTAGAGATACCAATCAGATTAGAATACCTGTTGGCTGTTGAGGTTGATAGAAGCGATACAGTTGAATTTTCTTTGCTTTGTTTTGCTTTGACGTCAAACCCCCACAATTTCGGAGAAAGAGAGATTAGATTTTTATATATTTTGACTTTTGTTAGATTTTTATATATTTTGACTTTTGAAAAATACAATGATTAGAATTTCCAAGCAATTACAACGAGCAAAAATGTACCGATAAATAAGATTTTCCAATTTCTCTATTCTAACAATTGGGAAAGCAAGTAATTCAAATCTTTGATTAACCAGAATGTTTTTGAATAAAAAGCAGGACTGATCTTCCAGGTAAGCATATAAAAGGAAAAATTGTAAAAAATGTTGGTAAGGCTTTTATTGATCTTCCAATTACCAATTCAATAATAATATACAATTCCAAAATAAACAAAACAAGGAAAATACGAAAAATTGTTATAAACAGAAGTTGAGGTGACCTACAACTCATGACTTCAAGGCCGTGTCCTGAAATTCTACTAAGGCCTGTGGACACAGCCCATAATAGAAGAAGGCAACTTTCCAACCTTTTCAATTCCTTCTTCAAATACCACTCCCATACCCATGAAGAAATGAGACTCAATGTGGCAGTGAAAAGCCCAAACTCCCGGGTTATTCGCCCGGAACCGCAAAGCAGTCCACCCGTAAGGATGAACCGGAACAGTGTTCTTCATAATCGGATCCACCAGATTGAAATTTTTCGGGTCATTGTAGATGTCAAACTTCCCACGTCCATAGCCCAGTACCCAGAAATCATGCCCATGTAAATGCCACGGATGAGTTTCACTGTTGTTCACATTCATGGTGTTTGCATTCTGAAGTATGATATCCACCGTTGAATTGAAGTCTAGCCTGTAGATTCCACTACTTGTAGTGGCATTTTTGTTCGGGGCAACATCGAAAATGTTATAGTTTTTGAAATCATATCCATCTGGAGGTGGGGTCTGATCAAAAGCATGGAGCAAATTCTGTTTCAATGCAATCAGATAAGGGGTGTGTGGGAGGTTGAAGGAGACATTGTTGACGGACCAACGGACAAAGCCATTGAAGCGGTTCTGGGTGTTGAGGAATACTATCATTCTGTCAGAGATTTTGGGTGGTGGGGTGATGAAACCCTGGCGGGCTTTGATGGCTAGAGATTGGTTTTCACGGGGCGAGACGTGGTCCCAGACAGGGCCTGGTGGTGGGATTGTTGGAGGAAATCTTCTCGGATGGTTTGGATAGTAGTTCAGGATGGCGAAACCTGGTGGAGTAGTATTGGGGTTTCGGCTCACAATATTGGTTGTTGCCCAGTAATTCCTTGAAGGGTCCTGGTCAGCTTTTACGAGGACCGAGTACGTTTCTCCAGAGTATATGAACAGGTTTTGTACCACAAATGGCTTCACATAGTGCCCATCTGCCTCCACAACTGTCATGTTATGTCCCTGTAAAAAAGTAAATTGTGTCAGGAATATTTCTCAGGTTACAGGATTAAGCAATCAAATGCATGTAATAATGGAAACTGTAGCTAACAGTACCTCTAACTGGAAACTAAGAGCTGACAGAGCGGTCAAGCTGGAAATTCTGAGTCTGTAAGTTTTTCCAGGGATCACTGTGAGTGAATAGGGAGTGCATTGAGGATTTGATTCATTACAAACAGTGGACAAATTCAAGCTTGGAGAGGCCAAACTAGAGCATTTGAATCTTCCTCTTCCATTTATCAGAAGTGACTGCAAAAAAGTGAAAACCAGAAACAAATCCTCAGAATAACTTCAAAGAAAAAGCACATAATCTGTAACTTCTCTTGGTTGATTGCATCAATTAATTACCTGAGGCTCCCCAACCCATTGAAATGCAATAGAGGCCAACCCAGCAGCTTGTTCATAAGCACTTTTGTGGTACCAATCCATCAGCATGATGCTTCGCTCGTAATCGTATTCAAATGGCTCTGAAATTCCTGCAGGAAGAGAGACACGAATCGATCCATACAAACCAGCTTCTCTTTGCATTCCATAGTGAGCATGGTACAAATATGTTCCAGGCTGCAATCAAATAAACAAACAAACAAATAAATAAATAAATCTTATTCTGTAAACTTAAAGCCTTCTTTTGATTCGTGATTCAAAAACAGTTACATTTTGAAGAAATGTATCCGGAATTTGTCCTTAAAAAAAAAAAAAAAGCAGAGAAAAGAAGCTCACCCTGTCAACAACAAATTGGTAAACGAAAGTCTCTCCAGGGAGGATCGGGCACTGAGTGACCCCTTCCGTGCCATCGAACCAGGGAGTTTCAATCTGTCGGATTCCATGCCAGTGAATGGCTGTGTTCTCAGTCCACAAGCTGTTCTTGAGCTCAACAACGATGGTGTCACCTTGCTCCGCCACTATCGTCGGCCCTGGAGTCCCACCATTGATGGTAATCACAAGCTTACTGAAACAATCAGGGGACCTGTACTCGTACTTCAACTCCCATTTGTATCTCCTCACTCTGGCCTCAGAAAAAGCTGGGAAATTCATTACACAGACGAACAAAAACAGAATAGTTAACAAGTTCAAAACCATTCCTGTCAACTTTACAGGAACAGCCATGGTTGTAACTTCACTTACTAAAACTAGCTCCTGCTCTCTCTCTTTTTTCAAGTTTTGAATTCAAATTCTCAACTGGGTCTGGGTTGTTTATGCTACCAATTGGTGATGATTGTGCTTGTGTCTCTCTCTCTCTCTCTATATATAGTGAAAATATGTTGAAAACTTCTTGCTAATAATCCAAGGTCAATGGCAGACAATCGGAGACTGGATCAAAGCATGTTTTTACAATTTTTATATTTCTAGGATTTTAATATTCATTCAAATTTTATTGATCGGAAAAAATGAGGAAATATCTTGAAGATAGATAGACACTGTCCTACTCTACATGTGAGTTCTATTAAATTTGACTTCTGTTTTTTTTTTTTTTAAGATTTTGAAAAAGCCGTCATGTTTTTATATTTATTAGAAATTAATTATCTATGTTAACGATAACTTATTTTTTAACAAAATTTTAATCTAATCACATTGCCGTTTAAGAAGTTGAACATAAAAATAAAAATTTATAAAATTTATGTAAATTTGAGTCTTTATAGTTTTTATCTCAATTATGCATTATTAGTCCCTTTTTATAAAGGTAAATTACAAATTTAATAATTTGTCGAGACCTGATAAATTTATCACTAAACGCGTAGTTCGAATACCATAACAAGAGACATCTACCCTAAAATAAGGAGAGAAAACTACCAACACATACTGATAAATAAGTGTAGTGCAATTCAGGGCTAAATCGTAGTTTTTTGTGGCCCTAGACAAAAAAAAATGTGTCATTTATTGTATTACAAAATTGTTGGATCTAAAATTAAGAGTATTATATTTTATTGTATTATAAGATTGTTGGGTCTGGAATGATGTCTATAAGAATGTTGTGCCCTTTATTATATTATAAGATTATTGAGGCTGAAATGAAGAGTATTCTATTTTACTGTATTGCAAGATTATTAGGCCTAAAATGGTATCCAAAATTGTTGGACTCTGAACAATCGCCCAGCTTGTCCTAAGTCAGTGTCGGTATAACTTGAACTCTTATCATTAAAGTGAGAGTAAAGTGCACTTAATTATAATTTTAATGAATTATTGATCTTAAAAGGATCTTATTACCGGTTTTAGTTAGTTAGTGGGCGTCAAAACATAACATGCACAAACAATGATATAAATATATGTAACAATACTTGTTCAATTTAATGATTTCTTTTGGAAATATTTTCCAAAATAGATTAATATGAGCATTCAAAGTTTTGAAAGATGTCAAAATCAACATGCTATATGCAGGCATTTGCATGCGCAAGAGGGTGGTTGAAAATTTACCAAAAATCAAACAAGTGTATTTTCTAGTTGTCATGTCAGATGCAGCCCTTCTTTTGACTATGTAATTAATACAGAAGACTTTATAATTTATTTTGGTTTGCCTTCAATCAAGAAACCGCGTCCACTTTTTCTTTTATATAAAAAATAAATTTTTTTTTTATGAGAAAAATATGACACAGATAATTTATCGAGATCTAACGTTATAACTTCAGTTTATGGATGATAATTTTTATAATAAGAAAAAGTCTTTTCATACTTTTTAATTTAATAAATAAATATAAAATTTAAACTTCTATTATAAAAAAAAAAATTTAATTACTTTATTATTAATAAATATAAAAAGTAAAATTATATTAGTTATATTTTAAAAAATTTATAATTTAATTTTAAATAAATAATATAAAAAAAATATCACATAAATTTTTATAAATTTTAATTATTAATATAATTTAAAATATATAAGATATATTAATTTTTATTTATTTATTTATCTTTACATTCGCTTTCACTTTACTTAGCTGTCACATCTTATAATCTTAGTCCACTTTTAATTTTCTTTATAAAAGTAATCAACGCGTTAACGTAACTTTTTATCTATGATATATATAATAGTCTAAGGGGTGGGGACTGGGGACAAGAACAACTAATAATAAATAATTTAATAAAATTTTAAACTATTTTTATATAAATATTAATAAAATATTATTCATTACCTTTTCTTTTTTCTTTTTTTTTAACTAAGAAAAAATATATTAAAATCAACCAAACCTTACAATTAGAGCGAAAGTTCCGTCTTGACTAAAGCCGCAATACAAGAGAGATAATCTTTCAACTAATACAAAGGTTCAATTAAAGACAAACTAGACCTAATTAAATCATGTGCAAGCGTGTTACAAATATAATGAACAAAAATAATTTAAATAACAGATAACTGATTAAGAAATTAAAAAAATATTAGATAATTTTATTTTATCTTGTAAAATAATTTGATAATAATATTAAAAGTGATACCATGAAACTCTATATATTATAAGTGAATTCTACATTATTAATTTTTATTAATTTAAAAGATTAAATTTAAATAAAATTTAATATGAATAATTTTTTAATATCATTTATTATAAGTAATATATTAAAAAAAATTGTACTATATAAATTTATAATAAATTAAAAATATGTTATTTTGAGAATGATTATTTTAAAATAAAATATTTTAAATTAAGTAGAAAGTTGGTATTTTTATTTTTTTTAATATTTTTAAGTTGTTTAATTATTTTAAAAAATAAATAAAAATAATTTAATAAGTTCAATTTATATATAAACAAAAGAAAAATCTAAACCGTGGTCATGAACTGGAAGTGCTATTATTAAAGTACTTTCCAGCAAAAGTCCATTATTATCATTATTGTACTTAAAAGCATTTAATAGTTTGTTTATAACCATTCGAAAGTAATTTTGGATGATTTAGTTATTTAATTGCATAGATGTTTTTATTTTAAGGTACAATTACACGCGGATAACAAGCTTGTCGAAATCTGTTAAGATTAATTATTAAAGGTAGGGTCTGAATATTTACTTCATAATAGAAAATATATACTCTCATAATAAGAAGATAAAATTACTCTCATATACTGATAAATGCATAAATTAGAACTTAAATCCTTACAGTTACCATTAAAATGGAATGAAGGGGTACAAGGCCGACTCATAATTTTTTGAGGTTCTGGACAAAAAAAAAATATATTGGGCCTAAAAAAAGAAATGTTGCTCTTAAGATTGTTGAGAGAAAAAAATATTGGACCCTTAAGATTATTGGACAAATAAAAAATATTAGACCCTCAAGATTAATAATATGTGTCCAAAATTATTAGGTCCTAGGCATTTATCCTATTTATCTTAGACCAGTGTCGGATCTAAAGAGATACTAATCACTTGATTTATGAGTAGATGAACAACTATATTTTCATAAACATTAAAGTTAAAAAAAAAAAGTTAAAACAAAATATAAAAATATATGATTACATAATCAAACCAAATGGAAAAGGTCCAAATGGATATTATTATAATATAAGATTGCTTAAGGTTACAATCATTTACGGTAAGATAAGTTTGGCAAGTTTTACTAGAAATGGAAAGCAAGGTTTTTATTATAAATTTTTTAAGTTCAAATCCCGCTCATGTCTCGTGCTAATAAAATATTAATAAAAAGATAAAAAATATTTAGAGTATGTTTGGCAAAGTTTTTAAAAATCTACTTTAACTTTTTGAATCCAAAAAATTATTAGAAGTGTTTGGATATTCCCATAATAGAATTTTTAAAAACTCTTCCAAATAAAGTTTTTTTTTTTTTTTTTCGATTTCAACAAAACTTCTATTACAGAAGACCAACAAGAAAGTTAGGTTCAGGATTGAACCAACAAAATTCCTCCTTAGAGGCAAAGGCAAGGGAAGCAAGAGAATGTGCCATTCCATTCCTTGAACGAGGAATAGCATGACAGTTGGAAACTCCCATAACCCTAAAAAGAGCATTGATATCAGAAACAATAGGGTCCATAAAGGAACTAGAACAAGAGTTAAAAACCCTAGCCACAGCATTAACAGCATCTAACTCAACCCACTCAATAATCAGGCTCAACTCCTTAGCTACCAGTAACCCCTCTCGCAACGCCAGCAGCTCGCCAAGCTCAGTAGGAAAGAACCCCAAGAGGGGCTTAGCAGAAGCTGCAACAACCTTGCCTTGAGAATCACGCACCACAGCACCAAAACCCATCACAGAAAAATCAGACTTCACTGCTGCATCGGTGTTCAACTTCAGGGAGCCTGCAGGAGGAGGCGACCAAATAAAGTTAAAATATATAACTTTGGCAGAAATAACTTCTAAGAAGTTAAAAATTTAAAATAAAAACTCTATCAAATACGATCTTAATCCCGTATAACGAATGTTATTGATATGTCATAACTCATAAAACTAATCAATGAATAATAATTGCACAATCGCTCCCTAAAGGAGTGACATGTGGAATAAATTTGATGACACCAGCTTCGTTAGTTAGCTGGTTCCATGCATTCTAACATAAACTATTTTCTTCCTATTATTTAAAATATTGCCATCCAATTCCATTTACTTTTTCCTTCCCATTTTTTCACCTATTTTTTCATGCCAATCGCTAAATATGCGGTCCAAATACTTACTTCCATAATGTAAGATATCTACTCCCATAATAAGAGAAAAAAACTACCAACATATGCAGTAAATGTGTATGGTGGGAATTGAATCCTCACCACTAATTTGAGAAGGAGGTGCACTAACTATTTAAACTACAAGTGGATGTAATTTGCTAAAGTCATTTTCTAGTCAACATTCTCAAAGTATTAATTTTGATTCATCAGTACAAGATATGGAAAATGATATGTCTTTTAAATACAATTATTAATTTGTATTGAGATATTAATTCATATTTTTAAATTAATATTGGTCAATAATTTGTGTTTTATAATAATAGGTTCAGACAAATTTATATTCAGGAACATGATACCTTATATTGGATATTTTAATATTTAATTATATTTTTGAGGTATGATACGTTGAATTGGTATTGTTATTTTTTTTTTCTTCTAAATTCATGATATGATCATTTCAAAAATGCATTTTGTATTATCTTATATTAATTCTTTATTTTTAACATTGTAAATTCAAAATTTAGAAACGATCAATGAAAGAATATATTTGGCTATTATTAAAAGATCAAGAATTATTTTGTTTTCATTATTAGTATTTTTGAACATATGAGAAATATATTATTATGTTTTTAGTTAGTATGTTTTTATTTATTGCTAATATAAGTATTATTAGATAAATGAGAATTTTTGTTTAGTGTATATTATTTTATGATAATTTTAATATGAATTCAGGAGCCACTTTATTTTAATACCTTATATACATTCTAGTTAATTGTGATGTAAGACTAATGTGTAAAATAAAAAGAAGTAAGTTTGCATATATATATATATATATAAAGGGAATGGTAATATTGTAAATAATAGGAAGAAAATAGTTAATGTTAGAATGCATGGAACCAAGTAACTAAAAGAGCATCTCCAATGCAAATATGTATTTTTGAGTATCTAAATAGTGTCACATTAACATTTCTAGATAATATGGATCCATCTTGTCAAAAAATTTATAGAAATACATATTCACTTCTCTAGTATAAATATCTAAATAGTAATTTCGAACCAATCACCATAAGCCATTTGTCATACACTCTCTCCAATTCAATATGACAATTAAATGCATAATGTTAAAATTATTTTGGTGGGAAACGTTATTGAGATATCAATAGATCAATTAAATGCATTGAGAAATCATAGTCAGCATATCAAGGAGTATATCGACAATTAAAAACTCTGCTTGATGTTCTCTAACTTTTTTTTGCCACATCATATCAGTATTGAAGTTAAATAATTGCATTGGAGAAGTTTTTTTTTTAATTTTTTTCAATATATAAATCCCATGTGATACTCAATTTTCTCCAGATGCATAATAGCATTGGAGATGCTCTAACAAAGCTGGTGTCATAAATTTTATTCCACATGTTGCTCCCTTAGGGAGCGACTGTGCTCCAACAGTTGGCGACTGTCGATAGCATTTCTCTTTGATCTTATTAAAGATCAGTATTATCAAAATGCAGTCAAAATTATGCAACCAATTAAGGAATGGAACATCAAACATGCATGCATGCGCGTATCTATGTATACTTTAAACGGTTAGTGCACAGTCCTCCCACTTTAGTGGTGAGGGTTCAAGTCCCACTATACACATTTACCAGCATATATGAGTAGTTTTCTCCTTTTATAGTGGGAGTAGCTATCTTCCGTTATGAGACTAGATATATGGGTTGCACGTTTAATGATTGATCTCGGCAGGTCCCGACAGTTGTTAATCTTGTAATTATACCCTTAAAAAAAATAATACATGCATGCTAGGTTAGATTAGTCAGCTAAGCTAATCTAAAAAATATCCAAAAATCACATGAGAAGAACATTAGATACCAATATTGAATAATAGAGTGCCTATATTACCACTCATAAATAAAATTTATACCCCCTTTCTTATTAAAAAAAATTAATATAAAGATATCGTAACACAGAATAACCAATAAAGGCAAATCTATTTTAATTAAAATTAAATAAAATACTATGTTTACCCATTACTTATATCCATTTTATTGTAACTATATTAAATTATTTATTTTAAAAAAAAAGGAACGAAAGAAGTAAAGAAAGAGAACTTATGATAAACCCAAATCAAATCCCTTAAGAAAATATGTTGTTTGTTTCTTAAAAAGAAATTAATATTGCGACAACTTTTTTAAATAACTAATTCCTCTTTTTATTTAAAATATTGAAGTAATTTTCAACTAACATAATTAAGGCTTAAATTAAATATATTAATAATTTAAGAAGTTGTATGAGAATAAGTAAATTGACTTTAATAAGAATACGGTTGGCATTAGAATATGTGCTTATAGATTTATAGTAATGATTTAATTTTTAAATTTTAAATACATGTATATTTAGAATACGGGTATGTAAATTATAATTATGGATGATAACATCCAACCTATAAAAATATTGTTTAATGAACATGCACACAACTAATTCAGAATTTGAAAAAAAAAAAAATAGCTTGAAATTAACTATGGATTCAATGTGAAACGTACTTGACTCTTTTTTTTTTTTTTTGAAGGGATGGAAACTGTCAAATTTACATAGTTGACTGACATAAATTTGTACCAACTTACTAGTTTTTTAGGTTTTTTAATTCTTACTAAGCATATGAAGAATTGTTCAACACAGACAAGATCTACCTAATGGACTAGAATTATTAGTAATTTTGTATAAAGGTTGATTGATGAGTAAATTATAATTTATTATGCTAATCATACCTAACATCTTTTTTTTTTTTAAACTAATTTTATTTGTTTATTCTATTAATTCAAAATTTTACTTTATATGTCTTTCAAAATGAAAGACCGTTAATGGACTTTTAACTTTATATTTCACTATAAAAAAAATTATATTATTTGTCACGCTTTTTCTTATCGTTAGATACAAACCTATAATAAATATTTAAAATTTTAAAAAAAATTATCGTAAATTTAAGTCTTTTACCGCAAAAGATCAAGTGACAAATTTTTTTTACAAACGGTTGTAACCTCAAATCTAATGTAGTCAAACCTCAAATCTATAAGGATTATTATTTCACAATATCTCGATGAATTTAAGAGGATGGTATCAGTAGCTATCCTTTTCGGTAACCTGATATTGAATCCTTACTCAATCGTTCAATTGTAAATACATTTATTCAGTTTAGTAATATTTTAGGTTCGAATTGCCGTACAGTAAATATATTATATATATAATTTATAAAGTGATTCAATAATAAAATCTTCACGTCTATATTAATAAATTGTAAATTTAAATTATATTCTCATTCTTCAACGCTTAAAGTTGTTTTGTAGTGGTTTTAAATAATGAATAAATAAATACGAATGGTGTTAGATTGACATATAAAGAAGATTCGAGGAAGTTTGAGAGTTAAGACAAGAGAAAAATGGCAAGTGTCGAAGAAAGTTACAAGATGTATTAATATGCATGTTTTATTGACTAAAAATTAAGAGAAGGAGAGAATAACAAGCAAAACAGGGAATCAATATTGATGGCTTTTAATTTGCTTCACATGTTCAGTGTTGTTAAATTGCTTTCAATATTCTTTTTTTTTTTTCTTTTTCTCTTGACTCCATCAAGTTCTTGTCTTGGTCCTACAATATTTAGCTGGGGGGGGGGGGGGGGGGGGGGGGGGGGGGGCGGGTGGGGGGGTGGGGGGCTCTCTCACCATTTCTGACATCACAAGCATCCCCGACAAGAAATTTGCAACCCCCATTTATCCTAAATGAACTCTAATAACTCTTATTCAATTGATTTAAAGTCTCATCTTAATTATTCGTTGAGTTCATTGATCTCTTTGCTATAAAACATGAACTTTTAAACGTCTCGAGCAAAATCTATAGCATTTAATCTTTATATCTATTCATACGGGTGGGTGTTGGTTAGTTCGGTTCGGTTTTGATATGAACTAATAAAAACTAACAGTTGACCGATTCTTAAAAAAGTGAACCGAATTAACTAAAATTTTCAAGTGAACTGAACCGAATTAGACCGGTTTGGTCAGTTCGGTTAGTGGATAGCAAATTAAAAAACAGTAACCATTCAACCAATGTGACAAAAAACAATTTTGGGATATCTTTAAAAAATAAATAAAAACAATAATCATTCAAACAAAAATAGCAAACACAATTTTCTATATCTTTAAATAACATAAAGTTAATTTGCACCAAGCACAATTATATTGGTTGTGCACCAATGTATAAACAGTAAGTATAATTTGCGTTAATGTATAGGTTGTGGGAGGGAAAAGTGAGTGAAAGAGGCCGATTTGATTGATTTGATGAGAAGATTAAGGAAAATGAGGAAAACAAAATAGGTTTTTTTTTAATATATATATATATATATATATTGGTTTTCTGGTTCGGTTTTCGGTTTGAATTTTTGAACCGAAAACTGAACCAACTTTTATCGGTTTTTTAAAAAATTAATTCGAACCGAACCGATTGAAAAGTGTAAACCGGTCCAAAACCGGTTGAACCGATTCAGTTAATTAATTCGGTTCGTTTTTTGGTTTTGCCCACCCCTATCTATTCTCGGGGACTTTATTCTTTGTAATTTCTATTATACAGATTGTTGGGGAAAGCAAAAAATTAAAAAGTTCTAGTGAGAGAGTCACTTGGTAGAAAGTGGTGTATGAATCACCATTAATGTGTTGTGAAGAAGTTTGGGTTTTAAGGAACTTTGATAGTGGAAGAATTATGATATGAAAGAATTTGTTTTAGATAGAAAGAAGAAAAGAAGAAACAATGGAAGTGTTTTAATTAATCTCTCATGTTCGACTCTCCTACAACTTGGCCATTTATAAGCCTACAAACTAACAAACAACGACTAACAAACCCAATAAAATAAGACATAGTGGTATATGGAAGCTGAAGTAAAGCAGCACTATATACCCATTATCTGCCCACTTACATACTAATTCAATACAACAACTTAAACTAATTCAAAGCAAAACTTGAAACACTACTAACTAGAGTACTAATAACTCGGTGCATGCATGAATGGACCATGTGTGTATGGGATACACATCACTCCTTCCCCCTTCAAATTATCCTTGTCCGTAAGGATGAAATTGGGATATTGGTTCAGTTAGAGCAGACTTGAATTGGGCTTTGTTAGTAAAAAAATAATCAGAATGTGAGGAATCATCGATCATAAAGAGTTGCGGCCGTTGGCAGTGATGATCAGGTACATATTTCTCATCACAGTAGTAAAATATGCCTTTCTCCCTACGCGCTCTAGCCTCTTGACTAGTGATCCGTTGGAATGTGGTAGGGGTCGTATTTGGTGGAGGGCCTATTAGGCCAGCGGTTGGGTTCGAGTTCGCCTTTAGTGCCACTAAATTTGGTTAGGAGCAAAATGGTTGGCTTGGTGTCTTCTGTAATTGATTTCATTCCTCGATTAGCCGAGTGACTCCAATAGTATCCGCTAAAGTGCTCGATTGTTTAATTTTCACATCTAGGCGAATGTCGTCTTGAAGTCCGGCAATAAAACAATCAATGAGGAAATTTTTCGGCAGGCCATCAACTTGGTGGGAAAGCTTTTCGAAAGCTTCCTAGTAAGCTACTACATTTGTGGTTTGCTTAAGCCGAGATAGCGCTTCCAATGGATCTTCGTAATCGATTGGACCAAAATGGAGAAGTACGGCTTTGGTGAACTCGTCCCATGTTAGTGATCCGCGAAATTTCGTCAACCACAGGTGCCATTGCAGAGCGATACCTTCTAGATGGAATGATGCTAGTTGAACTTGTTGGTTAGGTGCAATATTGTTGAAGTCAAAATATTGCACTACCTTGTTAACCCAGCCAGTTGGGTCTTCGCCATTGAACTTGAGAAAGGAAAATTTGAGGTATTGACGATGGTAGCCATGGTTGGTGTTAGAACCAACAGCATTTGGCGAATGAAAGGATGCTCCAAAGGCAAATGGGTTGATTTCAGGGTGGCTAGTGGATGGGCAAGCTCGGTTAACAACGTTTGCAGAACATCATTAATTTGACCAAAGCTTGATTCGTGTCGTGCTAAGGCTTCACTGACCTCGTTGATCCGCATTTGTTTTGCCGCGAGTGTCCATGGTCAAAACCAGTTCTGATACCAAATGATATGAAAGAATTTGTTTTAGATGGAAAGAAGAAAGGAAGAAACAATGGAAGTGTTTTAATTAATCTCTGATGCTTGACTCTCCTACAACTTAGCCATTTATAGGCCTACAAACTAATAAACAATGACTAACAAATCCAATAAAATAGGATATAGCGGTATATGAAAGCTGAAGTAAAGCGACACTATATACCCACTATCTGCCCACAAACATACTAATTCAATTCAACAACTTAAACTAATTCAAAGCAAAACTTGAAACACTACTAACTAGAGTACTGATAACTCGGTGCATGCATGAATGGACCACGTGTGTATGGTATACACATCAAATTAATCCTAACGTGGAGGTTCATAGTTTCAACAGCAAGGGGGGAAATTTCAGGGGCATTTGGTTTAGGGTAATTTTTCAGAGGGACAGTTTCCTGTAAATTTTCGCGGTAATCAAGCAGGCTTTTCATTAGGCTTTCAAGGGAATTACCAAGCACACTATGGACAGCCCTCGGCAACACCTAAATTAGTCTTAGACCCGGCCTGGTATACAGACTGTGGAGCCACCACTCATGTAAGTTCTAATTTGGGTAACCTCTCAACCTTCTCTAATTACAAAGGCTCAAATAAATTGGTAGGTGGTAGTTGGTAGTGGTCAGTCTTTACCTATTTGCATTGTTGGTAACTCTTTGATTAAATCACACACTATACCTATACAATCTTTACATATGAATAACACCTTACATGTGCCTAAGATTACAAAAAACCTTCTTAGTGTATCAAAGTTTACTAGAGATAATAATACTGTAGCTGAGTTCTATGACACCTTTTGTGTTGTTAAGGTCAAAATTTCCAAGAAAGTGTTACTTCGAGGCACACTTAAAGATGAACTATACCAACTACAGCTTCAAGAAAATAAGCTCAAGATACTTGATCATTGTAGTAGCCAAAATATGTCTGGCCCAAAGTATGGCCCAAAGACAAAGCCCATAGCTAAAAGTGGGACTACACTCTCATGTAGTACGACGGTGGCTCAGCATGAAGATCAAGTCGCACGACATGAAGTACCATCATATAAACGTACTAGTACGAAGATCTTGTCGTACGACATGAAGCACTCATGTAGTACGACGACGTACTAGTTCGAAGATCTTGTCGTACGACATGAAGCATTCATGTAGTACGACGACGTACTAGTCTGAAGACTATGTCGCACGACATGAAGCACTTATGTAGTACGACCGTGCTACATCACCCAATCGTGGTCCAGATTGACAAGAAACCTACATGTCGTACGATATAGCATCTCCGTCGCTCCGAGGGAGACCAGATTGTGATCTACTTTGAAATAGGTCCTACAAAGTCATAATGACACTTGATGGCAGCCCAATCAAAAGAAGCACCTAGATGCTTTCTTGGTGGAAGACAGAGAAAAGAGAATGATGAGATCCCTCAAAAAGAAGAAGCATCAGTCTCCTATAAAGAGGAAGATAAATCCCTCATGAAAAGGACGGTCGAAAAACTGAAATCCAGAGATTACTGAAAAAGAACCACACCCTCCGGCCATTGCTCATCTTCTCCGATCACCCTCCGACCTTACATCTCCTTTAATCAAAGAAACCCCAACTGTGAAGATAGCAGGAAGTATTTCTCACCCATCTACGTTTACAAACATTACACTTTTACTAGCACTCGCTAACTTGATCGTCGGAGTGACTTTGGCCGGCACCACCCCGGTGTCCCAGACGTCCTGCGGGTCACGTGCGTTTTGTCTTTGCAGGTTGTAGTGCCCCGTGTCCCCGAGTGATTTTTGAGGACTACAATTTGGCGCCCACCGTGGGGCACGACAATCTCTAAGCAAGCAAAGGTAGAACGCGGCAACCCCGACTATGTCATCTGACGATTTTCATCACGACGCGATGGAGGTTAGGGTACAACTCCTCATATCCCAGATGCAAGAGAATACCCAAAGGCTCCAAGCACTCGAACAAGAGAATCAACGAGTGTTGGCAGAGAACCAAGAATTGCAGAATAGGATCAGTTCGCTCACTGCCGTACGACCGTTTGGAGACGCTTCGACGTCCCAACCCGTGCCATTTGAGCAAGCCACTCACGCTACTTATTACGCGCCAGTCCGCCCGGACGAACATGGTACTACCGTTAGAGACCTCGATCCAACCCACGTGGGCTCAGAGCCCAACATTCGAGTTACTAGTGGACCCCATATCGTCGCACGACATACGACAGAGAATATACCAAATAGGATGGGAGGACATCGATCAGACGACGTGGCAAGAGCAATACAAGGGGTACCACCTATATCCACTCCCAATGGCAACGTCGGCTCAACCCAACCTACCATCCCGTTACAAGGAACGTCATCCGGCCCTTCGCATTCAGCGCCGTCAGACTCAAACCGAGTGAGCGCCGAGCCGACCTTGGCCAACCAAGACTTGGCACGAAGGTTCACAGAGATGGAAGCACTCATCCAACGCATTCCGGGAATGCCCACTCCTATAAAGAAAAGTGCGGCCAATAGTTTTGCCGACTCTCCCTTCGTCGACACAATAGCATTGGTGGAGATGCCAAGGAAGTTCAACTTTCCAGGTATGAAGCAGTACGACGGTACGACGGATCCCGACGACCACATTGCGCAGTATCGACAACGGATGTTCACAGCCGCCGTCCCGCGTGACCTTAGGGAAGCATGTATGTGCAAAGGTTTCGGTTCAAGCCTCGTAGGACCTGCCCTACAATGGTACACCAACCTTCCCAATGTTTCCATCAACTCTTTTGCTCAACTCACTGACACCTTCGTAGAGCAGTTCGCTAGTAGTCGGAAGTTAGAAAAACAATCCGACGACCTTTACACAGTCAGCCAAAGGAGGAATGAACGCCTACGTGACTTTGTTGGCCGTTTCAACCATGAGAAAGTGTGCATCCCTCATTGCAACCAGGCGACAGCCATATCAGCCTTCCGCAAGGGTCTACTCTATGATTCCGATCTGTACAAGGAGCTCACCAAATACCCTTGTAAAACCATGGAAGACGTCCTCGCCAAGACATGGGCACAGATAAAATGGGAAGAAGACGAAGTAAACCATAAACCTAATACAGCGAACTACAAGGAAGATAAGTCGGAGAGGATGGTCGAACAACGAATCAACACCCGACGCAGCGGGCCATATTCAGCTGTACCCCGAAGGGACAGCCGTATGATGTACGAGCGCCGGCGCGACGACAGACCACCAAGGCCGTTCGTTCGTCCAAAAAACATAACACCAGAATACAACTTGAACATCAGACCAACGGAGGTAGTTGCCATACTGAAAGGAATGGGTAGGTCGGTTCGTTGGCCAGACAAGATGATGAGCCCGCCGGATCAAAGAGACAACTCTAAATGGTGCGAATTCCATGGAGACCACGGCCATCGAACTGAGCATTGCGTGGCGCTACGATTGGAAGTGGCCGAACTACTCAAGAAAGGCCACCTTAAAGAATTCCTGACCGATAAAGGTAAGCAAACTTTTATGAATAAAGAGGGGTCGCGCGACATTGCTTCAATACCACCACCAGAACCTCCCAAACACGAGAGAACTGTGAACGTCATCTCTGGCGGGTCTGAAGTGAATGGAGTAACCTACTCGGAGGCAAAGCGCCACTCACGACAGGCCGGTCGTACGAACATCCAACGAACTCGTACGGCGGATCCCACATGTAACTACCCAATCAGTTTCAGCAGCGATGAGCACATGGATTTATTCAATCCCCACCACGACGCACTAGTCATCTCACTGACGGTGGCCAATTGTTTGATCAGACGGATCCTAGTGGACAATGGAAGCTCGACAAATGTACTCTTCCTCGACGCATTGAAAGAGATGCATATTGACGAGTGTAACATCATACGTCGCTCTACAATCCTTGTAGGATTTAGTGGGGAACACAAGAATACTCTGGGAGAAATCACCCTTCCAGTATACGCGGAAGGTGTCAACTTAAACACACGTTTCCTCATCCTGGACTGTCCGTCGTCCTACAACATAATCATGGGTCGCCCATGGATTCATGAGATGAGGGCAGTGCCCTCAACATATCATCAGGTCATCCGTTTCCCTACCAAATGGGGAGTCCACGAGATCCGAGGGCAGCAAAAGATCTCGCGTGACTGCTACCAAAACACTCTTAAAAGCAGGTCGTCCGACTTATAGCAATTACAGAATGAGAGCACCCCCACCAACAGAGACGAACCTGATATGGAAGAACTCGACGAAGTGTCCATACATCCCGATTTCCCAGACCACAAAGTTAGTATCGGATCTCGCCTTCCACAAAATATCCGAGCAAGACTACTCAGCTTCTTGACAGCGCGGCACGACAGCTTTGCATGGTCGCACGCAGACATGATCGGAATTAGCCCAGAAGTCCTAGTGCATAAGTTGCAAGTCGACCCGGATCATACACCTGTGAAGCAAAAAAGGAGGAAGTTCGCGCCCGAGCGCAACAAGGTTATAAATGAAGAAATCCAAAAGCTAATCGACATTGGCTCGGTGAGAGAAGTAAGTTACCCAGACTGGCTCGCGAACGTAGTGGTAGTGAAGAAAAAGAATGGAAAGTGGCGAGTTTGCATCGACTTCACAGACCTCAACAAAGCTTGTCCAAAGGATTCCTTCCCTCTCCCACACATCGACATGATGGTAGACGCTACGGCAGGCCATGAACTATTGAGCTTCATGGATGCATTCTCCGGTTACAACCAAATCCTTATGCATCCAGATGACCAAGAGAAGACTTCTTTCATCACGGAGCGCGGCATTTTTTGCTACAAAGTAATGCCATTCGGTCTCAAGAACGCTGGGGCAACCTACCAAAGATTAGTCAACAAAATGTTCGCAACCATGCTTGGACAGACTATGGAGGTCTATATCGACGACATGCTAGTGAAGTCATTAGTAGCAGACCAACACCTCGATCACCTCCGGCAGTCGTTTGACATCATCGACGAGTACGGGATGAAGCTTAATCCAACCAAATGCTCCTTCGGCGTTTCCTCGGGAAAGTTCCTTGGCTATTTAGTAACCAAGAGAGGCGTCGAGGCCAACCCAGATCAACTCCAGTCCGTCATGGATCTAAGGTCCCCCAAAAGCATCAAAGACGTACAAAAGCTAACTGGACGGCTCGCGGCCCTCAACCGATTCATTTCAAAGTCGTCTGAAAAATGTAAGCCTTTCTTCGATGCTCTAAGAAAGAGCAAGTCATTTGATTGGAATCAAACAAGCGAGGACGCCTTCCAAAATATAAAAAGGTATCTAGCAAGCCCGCCTCTACTGTCCAAACCCAAGGAAGGCGAGACCCTCCTGCTCTACCTCGCTGTATCCGAAACGGCCATTAGCGCTGTATTGATAAGGGAGGAAGATGATAAACAACTCCCCGTATACTACATCAGCAAGACTCTACTCGATGCAGAGACAAGGTACGCCCAACTCGAAAAATTAGCCCTCGCACTAGTCACGGCCGCAAGGAAACTACGACCGTACTTCCAATGCCACACTATTAGTGTACTCACTGCCTTCCCCTTGAAGAGTGTCCTACATAAACCTGAACTATCCGGCCGTCTAGTGAAATGGGCCGTAGAGCTGAGCGAGTACGACATCAGCTACCAACCTCGCACGGCGATCAAGTCGCAAGTACTAGCGGATTTCATAGCAGACTTCACACCAGGGATTCTACAACGAGCGGAGGAAGAACTTTGCACTATGTCGTGCGACACGCCAAGGGAGGAGTGGAGTTTAGCAGTTGATGGATCAAGTAACGCTAGAGGCAGCGGGCTGGGAATAGTACTCACCTCCCCTACGGAGCACGTCATCGAGAGGTCCATCAGATGTGGATTCAAGACCACCAACAACGAAGCCGAGTACGAAGCCCTCATAGCCGGGCTCACCTTGGCAAAGGACTTACACATCGAACGAATCAAGGTACGCAGTGACTCCCAATTAATTGTGAGACAATTGCAAGGGTCCTATCAAGCCAAAGATTTAAAAATGTCGGCCTACTTGACCTTGGTAAAAGAGTTACAAGCTTCATTCAAGTCATTCGACATCGAGCAAATACCCAGATCCGACAACGCGCATGCTGACGCACTGGCCAATCTTGGGTCCGCACTAGCTACCACAATTGAACGAACTATTCCAATGGTGTTCGTCCAATGGCCAGCCGTATGGAAGCCGACAAAGCTGGAAATCAAACCAATTTCGGACAAGCCCACTTGGATTACCCCGATCCACGACTATTTGAGGGACGACACCCTCCCATCTGACAAGGTAGAAGCTCGAAGAATTAAAATCAAAGCCGCCCGATTTTCTATAATAAAAGGTCAACTTTACAAGCGATCCTACTCCGGGCCCTACCTCAAATGTGTCGACCCAGTCGAAGCTCAGCAAGTACTCAAGGACTTACACGAGGGACAATGTGGAAATCACTCGGCCGGGAGAAGCCTAGCCAATAGAGCAATCACGGCCGGGTATTACTGGCCCACCATGCGATCCGAGTCGCACGACCTCGTCAAAAGGTGCGACCCCTGTCAGCGCTTCGCCCACATTTCACATCAACACCCGGAAAAACTCCACCCCATCTCAGCACCATGGCCCTTCATGAAGTGGGGCATGGACATAGTAGGGAAATTGCCTGTCGCTACCGGAGGAAAAGTCTACATGCTAGCCGTAACCGACTACTTCACAAAGTGGGTCGAAGCCGAATCATATGTAAGAATCAAAGACGCCGAAGTAAAAAGCTTCATTTGGAAGAATGTCATATGTCGCTACGGAGTTCCACAGGAAATAGTCACCGACAATGGCTCACAATTTATTTCATATGATTTCCAAGACTTTTGCGACAAGTGGAGCATCAAACTAAGCTATTCAAGCCCAAGATACCCTCAAGCTAACGGACAAGCAGAATCCACTAACAAGACAATCATGTCCACCCTCAAGAAGCGACTCGACCAATGCAAAGGGAAGTGGGCCGATGAGCTACCGGGTGTGCTATGGTCTTACCGTACGACGGTCAGGACGTCAACAGGAGAAACACCATTCTCTCTATCTTACGGCTCAGAAGCCGTCATAGCAACAGAAGCTGACTACCCTTCTTATAGGATACGACACGCAACAGAAGAAACAAACGACAGAGAATTACTGAGTGAACTCGACACAATCGACGAGCGCCGCGACAAGGCCGCAATCAGATTGGCCGTATACCAACAACGAGTCGCCCGCCATTATAACAGAAGTGTTCGTCTCAAGTCATTCCATATTGGAAATTGGGTTCTTCGCCGCGTCTTCCAAAACACAAAAGAAAAAGGAGCAGGCAAATTCGGTCCTACGTGGGAAGGACCATATCAAATCACCAATGTATTTGGAAATGGAGCCTATAAACTGCGATGTACAGATGGCATGGAGATCGGCAACAGCTGGAACGCGTGCCATCTAAAACAATATCAGTTTTAGAAAAATATATATATATATATCTATCTATATATTTCGAATTTTATCACTCTACAATATTTTTTACGCAGGTCAGCATTGCACAGTCTATCTTGAAACTACATCACAAGTTGCAGTGTGCAACTGAGCAGTTACACACTCCAACTGGGGCAATTCAATATCACAAACAACAGAATCTACGACAAAACTCGACCATGACCCGCACTCAAGGTCATGGACCACGACCTGCATTCATGGTCGCCATCTCCACACGGTCACATGACCCGCACTCAAGGTCATGAACCACGACCTGCATTCATGGTCGCCATCTCCACACGGTCACATGACCCGCACTCAAGGTCATGGACCACGACCTGCATTCATGGTCGCCATCTCCACACGGTCACATGACCCGCACTCAAGGTCATGAACCACGACCTGCATTCATGGTCGCCATCTCCACACGGT
The DNA here is from genome assembly GCA_003430845.1 of Xanthoceras sorbifolium. Taxonomy (NCBI): domain Eukaryota; kingdom Viridiplantae; phylum Streptophyta; class Magnoliopsida; order Sapindales; family Sapindaceae; genus Xanthoceras; species Xanthoceras sorbifolium. Next base: position 890,246 of record CM010609.1, on the reverse strand, counting down.
CACATGACCCGCACTCAAGGTCATGAACCACGACCTGCATTCATGGTCGCCATCTCCACACGGTCACATGACCCGCACTCAAGGTCATGAACCACGACCTGCATTCATGGTCGCCATCTCCACACGGTCACATGACCCGCACTCAAGGTCATGGACCACGACCTGCATTCATGGTCGCCATCTCCACACGGTCACGTGACCCGCACTCAAGGTCATGAACCACGACCTGCATTCATGGTCGCCATCTCCACACGGTCACATGACCCGCACTCAAGGTCATGAACCACGACCTGCATTCATGGTCGCCATCTCCACACGGTCACACGACCCGCACTCAAGGTCATGGATTTTCCATCTCCAACAGATCACGCAATCAGAAAAAGAAATTACTATCATAAAAAGCATACGACATCAAGGAAAAATTAACATACTTCATATATTAAGAAAAATTGTTGTTTAAACAGAACATACATTAAAGCAAAACTAAATAAATACGTTCAACAAATTTTTACAACCCCTTATGGGGCAAGGTCATCATGCTCTCCAGTCGGCTGGGCAGCCAAGGCTACGACGGCCGAACCTTCTGGAGGAGGAGGAACAGGCTCTTCGCCAGGCTTATCATCTGCTTCATCCTCATTATAGCGCGACAGCTCCTCGTGGTCGGCAATCCAGCTGTCAACCTTCCACTCGGTCGCACGACCGTCCCTGTACTCCCTCATCAAATCTGCACGAGTCTTGATGACTGCATTGAGGACGTTATCCTCTGCCTTGTCGTACAGGGAGTCATAATCTGCCTCTTTAGCCTTCAGCTTGGCCTCCAGCAAGTCAACACGCGACTTCAACTTATTTAATTCCAAAGTGGCCTCCACCGCCCGACTGGAGGCCTCAAGAGCAGTCTTCTTGGCTTCAACATTCGAAGCCTTCAGCATGTCATTGTCAGCCTTCAAGCCCTGGTTGCTCACCTTGAGGTCCCTCACCTTCTTGAGGGCGACGCCCAGCTCCTCCTTCAAATGGACGTGCGACTGAAGAGCCTACACAAAATAAAAACACAAGTCAAAACAAATTATAACGCAGTTAAAACAAAATATACAAATGAATATGTCGCACGACCATACCTGGAAGAGGTGACCAAGTCCCCAGTCAGCAGCTTGGGAAAGCCCCATCTCCCTTAGGCGACTCTTGTCCTCAGGCAGCAGCAGCCGCTCGACTTGTGGAAGGATCGACCCCACATTGGAGTATGCAGAGGCATCCTGTGGGAAGACTAGGTCGACCGAAGCGTCGACACCAGATGCCGAATCCTCCCTTCTTCTTTTCTTCCCAGCCGAAGAAACATCTTGGGAGGTCTTGGTACGACTAGAAGGAGGAGGTGGAGGAGTGGAGGCCGCTTGATCGCTCGACTCAGCCTTCTTCTTGCCCTTTCTCTTCTCCCTAAGCCTCTTCATTGCGTCATCAGCAGCAGGTGCAGCGATCTCTCCAGCCATAATATCAACTGCAAAGCGTCGCTCGACGTATAAAATGGGAGTCAGGAATCGAGTGCCGTACAGTCGCTCGACACAATGCCTGACCCTGACAAACTCCACTAAATTTTTGAAGGCAGGGTAGGGAGTACCTGGCTCGTTTATAATGCTAAATTTCCAGAGATGACTCGGCCGCAAGTTCTCCTCCGATAGTATACTCCTCCAACTCCTCTCCTTGACGTCGTACGACAGAACCTTTTCCGTACGCGTCACACACGTCAACCCAACTACTGATTGAGGCGCTCCTGTGTTCACTACAAAACAAACACAAAAGGAGTTAGTAAGAAAAAAATTGCAAAGACAGTCGCACGACGCTACTAACATAAAGACTCACCAGCCTTAGACCAAGTCGCACGGACAACGGTTTCCCCGAGAGGCCAATCAACAAGCAGGCCCCTCGCGAAGAAATACCTGTCCTTCCACAACCTATCATTTGTGGTTAGCTCCGTGATCAAATGCGTCCTGTTAGGTCGAAGGTTTAAATTATAGCGCCCTTTCTCTGTGTCGTGCTCCCGCACGGTATACGAGTAGAAAAGATCGGGAAGCTCGAAGACTATCCCTTCTCTCGTGCACAACAGATCCAGCGCCAGCAGGATTCTCCAGCTGTTGGGCATCAACTGCCCTGGGGCAAGCTCGAAGTGATCTAGCACCCTCCTCAGTAGTCCGACTACTGGCAGCCTGAATCCCACCCGCTGGAACGGGAACTCGTACAAACAGGTCCATCCTGGGACGTCCCAGTCTGGCCTCTCCTCCTTATAAGGTGCCCTCAGCGCGACACCATCAGGAATACCATAGGTGAATCGAAGGCGCATGACGTCGTCTTCAGTCAACACGCTAGCCGGGTTGTTCAAAAGCAACCCTAGCGGCCTACTAGGTCCCATTGGACACGGGCCTGCTGCGTCGCCCGGCAGTTCGACTAAAGGCACTCCCATTGCCACGTCGTCCGTCACTCGCGATGTACCAGCAAGAGAAACTGTCACGGTGTCGTACGACGAGGAAGCAATGGTTACTTCAGCACTCGCTGCCTCTGACTCTCCCCATGAGTCGTACGACAGATCTATTGGATCGTCGTATCCACGCCCAGAGGTACTGGGAGGACTTTCATCTCCTCGACTCGACATCAGACCTACAAGTCGAACGACAGTAGCCAATGGTTAGTATTATAACCTAGATCAAAGACTTGGCACGACCTGATATCAGCTCCCAAGACTGTTAAGAAGGTCGTGCGACCTATACGTCTTGGCTACTGTCGTGCGACCTAGACTCTACAAACAATTTATGCCTAAACCTAACTCTAGATTTTCGATCTAAACAAACTTTAAAAACTTTTTTAAAGTTCTTCTTAGAAACTATTCGAAGAACATAAGAAAAACCCAGAAAAAAGCACAAATAACAGAAATCAAAGTAGCGAAGGAACCAGGAAAACTTACCAAAAGAGCAAAACGACCTCTGCCTCGCCGGAATAAACACAGAAAAGGCAAAAAACGGGAGTAAAGACGCCGGAGAAAACTCGCACAGTTGACTGGTTTTTGAGAGAGAAAACGAGAGAGAGAAAGCAAAGAAAATTGAAAATGAAAGAGAAAGAGAAAGGGCGGCAACTAAAAAGAAGCATATGCTGACGTGTCAGCTTCTCATTGGACACACACTCCCATAACCTATCATTAGCCATGCATGCGTACTGCTCATAATGACCACGTTTATTTTGGCACAGATATCGAGGAGTCATTTAAAGACCAACCGTTCCTTCTCTAAATGACATTGTCGCACGACAAATGGCAAAACATTACGCACTGTCATCTACTCACCAACACTGATACACTCTCTCAGAAGGACAGAGTCGTGCGACAATATCGAACCAGCCTTAGAGTTCACACATACATATCCATGTCTACATGTCGTACGACACAAACCCCTTGGCTTTTTTTTTAAATCCAATGCGTTTGGGGGCAAACTGTAGTAGCCAAAATATGTCTGGCCCAAAGTATGGCCCAAAGACAAAGCCCATAGCTAAAAGTGGGACTACACTCTCATGTAGTACGACGGTGGCTCAGCATGAAGATCAAGTCGCACGACATGAAGTACCATCATATAAACGTACTAGTACGAAGATCTTGTCGTACGACATGAAGCACTCATGTAGTACGACGACGTACTAGTTCGAAGATCTTGTCGTACGACATGAAGCATTCATGTAGTACGACGACGTACTAGTCTGAAGACTATGTCGCACGACATGAAGCACTTATGTAGTACGACCGTGCTACATCACCCAATCGTGGTCCAGATTGACAAGAAACCTACATGTCGTACGATATAGCATCTCCGTCGCTCCGAGGGAGACCAGATTGTGATCTACTTTGAAATAGGTCCTACAAAGTCATAATGACACTTGATGGCAGCCCAATCAAAAGAAGCACCTAGATGCTTTCTTGGTGGAAGACAGAGAAAAGAGAATGATGAGATCCCTCAAAAAGAAGAAGCATCAGTCTCCTATAAAGAGGAAGATAAATCCCTCATGAAAAGGACGGTCGAAAAACTGAAATCCAGAGATTACTGAAAAAGAACCACACCCTCCGGCCATTGCTCATCTTCTCCGATCACCCTCCGACCTTACATCTCCTTTAATCAAAGAAACCCCAACTGTGAAGATAGCAGGAAGTATTTCTCACCCATCTACGTTTACAAACATTACACTTTTACTAGCACTCGCTAACTTGATCGTCGGAGTGACTTTGGCCGGCACCACCCCGGTGTCCCAGACGTCCTGCGGGTCACGTGCGTTTTGTCTTTGCAGGTTGTAGTGCCCCGTGTCCCCGAGTGATTTTTGAGGACTACAATCATTAATCAGGAATAGCTTCTAATTCTGTGTATCTAGCTGATTTTTACTTTGGTACTTGTAATAATTCTGTTCAAACTTGTAACACCCCCTAACCCGACCCAACTGGATCGACCCAGGGAGCGTTACCGGGTTTTTAAAACTTTCTAAATTCACATTTTCCATTTCAAACCATTGAAACTCGTATCAATTAGTAATTTAAAAATATTTTTCTAGTGAGCCCATTGAAATACACTTTTAAAAATTTCGGCAGAGTTCCCTCTGTTTTTCTGATTTCCCAAAACCTGTTTTCCACAAAACTCTAATCAAATAAAATTCACTACAACACTTCAAATATCATTTTCAATCAAATGCGCACTCTGCCGTTTAATGCGACTTTCCAACAGTTTAAAATAAAATAAATCATAACTCAATATTTACAAACATTTTAAAATGAAAAACAGAAATCATAAAATTATTTACAAAACATATATATAAACTCTTCGAAATTACAGACTTCTATATATGCACGCTTACAGAATATATACAAAATATATAACTACCCAACTGTAGTGACTCTGGGACTCTGTCAGCAACTCTCTCTTCAGTCTTTGGCTTCCTCAGTATCCCTGTGACCTACGCGCGATAAAAACGACGCGCTAAGCATATAGCTTAGTGGGCGTACACTAAACTCATTTATTAAAACTCATAAATAACTTTTCATAATAAACTCATAAATACCTTTTCATAATAAAAATATCACAATATACATATTTCAATTCCAAGCATTTACAGAAATAAAACGGGTGAAATTGATTCAAAGAAACAACTCATTTCAATTTATAATTCATATAAAACCAAATCATAAACTAGGTTATAATCATAAACGTATAAAATCAATTCCGAAATTCACTTATAAACATATTATTCAATTCATTTTAATTCTGCCCTTCTAGAATACTCAACATAAACCAGGACTGGAATATGGGTCGTTCGACCACAGTAATTGTCTGTCGAACATAACTCCCACCTTAGGACGAATCCTAAGAGTGGTACGTATCTCCCTACCCTAGGACCGAGGGTTCGGACCCTAGAGAGGTACATATCTCCCTATCCCAGGAACGAATCCTTAGGAAGGTACGTGTCTCCCTACCCCAGGACAAATCCGTGAGGAGGTACGTGTCTCTCTGCCCCTGGACGAATCCATGAGGAGGTACATGATATATCATCAATATCAATCTCAATATCAATGTAGTACTGCTAACAGAACCCAGCTGATATACCAACCTCCTATATCTATTTCTATGTCTAAGTATCCTAGGGCCGTTTCGATAAAATATTTTCAAATATTCACTGTAACTTACAAATTAATGGTCAATTCAATAAATATACTATTCAAACAAACATAGGTTTTCATGGAAAATAAACCATATTCATACGATAGTTGAAAACAAGTAATTTCAACGAAATCGTAATAATAGAAATACGATCAACAATAAAATCATTCCAAGGAAATCATATAAACACATAAAAATAAAAGTCTTCAAATAAATCGCAGATTCAAACTAAAAATACTTAATTCTTTTTGTAAAGATTTCAAAAACAGGTGTACACCAACCTGGATACCGTTTCCTTTCGACTATCGCTTTTCTAGGTTACTTTTTCCTTTTCTTTCTCTTTCTCTTTTCCTTTCCTCTTCCTCTTCCTCTTATCTTCTTCTCTTCCTCTTCTCTTCTTCTCTTCCTCTTCTTCTTCTTCTTCTTCTTCTTTTTCTTCTTCTCTCTTTCTTCTCTTTCTTTTTCTCTCTCTCGCTCTCTCTTTCGGTCTCTCTTTTCCCTTTCTGTTTTTCTACAAAGTTCTGCGATGACTTATTTTTTTTATAAAATTTCGATCATCGCGACCGTCGTCGCGACCTGTGGTCGCGCTACCAGGTCGCGTTGCTATCTGGAGCAACTCCACCGCCTTCATCGCGATCACACATCGTGGTATCCTGGTCGCGATGCTCACTGCCAGGATTTTCACTTTTTCGTCGCGACCCAGTCAGCGCGATCTGTGGTCGCGGTGACCAAGTCGCATTGCTCACTGCTCGAAAATTCTATTTTCTCGCCGCGAGCAGCTCGTCGCGATCTGAGGTCGCGGTGAGGGGTCGCGGTACACACTGTCTCAGTTTTTCACTTTTTTTTCGTCATGCATCATTTCTGGACTGTTCCATCTGGTCCACCTGAAAACCATAAAAATAAACATACTTTTAATTACGTTTTACACCCCTCAACTCTCAAATATTTTATCTACATATTCAAAATTAATTATCCGAAATTTGGGATGTTACAAAACTGATTACTGTTTTAGTTCTGCTCTAAATTCCTCTCAAACTGCATTAAAATCTTATGTTGCTAATACAACTATTGTTGATATTAGTTTAAAATATGATACTGTTAAATATGTTTGTACTTTATGGCATTCTAAACTAGGTTATCCCTCACATTATGCTTTGCAACATATGATGTCTACTTTACATTTATATTGTTCTAAATCTGTCTTTAATTAATGTGATTCTTGTAGATTATGGAAGATGCATCAACCTACTTTTCCTAGGTCTAGTATCAAAACTACCAAACCTCTTGTACTAATTTACTCGGATATTTTAGGGCCTTCTCCAATTATCTCTCTTAAATAATATAGGTACTATATAGTATTTGTGGACTGTCATACTAGGTTCTCTTGGATTTTTCCCATCAAACTTAAATATGATGTTTTATCAACTTTTATTATGTTTAAAACTCAAGTTGAAAAGCAATTTGAATTATCTATTAAGGTTTTACAAACTGATATGGGTAAGGAATTTCAAGTCTTTAGTTCTTATCTTAAACAATATGGTATTTTGCTTTGTTTTTCTTGTTCGTATACACACCGATAAAATGGTGTTTCTGAACGTAAGTACAGGCATATTGTAGAAACTGCTCTTACGTTACTTGCACATGCTAAGTTACCTTTACAATTCTGGACCAAGGCTTTTCAGGCAGTTGTTTTGCTAATTAATAATCTGCCTAGCCCTCTTTTATCTCATAAATCACCTTATGAACTTTTGCATCATTGGAAACCACATTATCAATATTTTAAAACCTTTGGTTGTGCATGCTTTCTTACTTAAAACCTTTTACAAAATAGAAATTTGGTTTTCATTCATCAAAATGTGTTTTTATTGGATATAGTGTGCAACACATAGATTATAGATACTTACATTCTTCAGGTCGAATCTATATTTCTAGCAATGTTATTTTTTATGAATTTGACTTTCCTTACATACATCTATTCTCTTATAAGCTTGGTGCATCTAGTTTTAGCTCTTCTTCTAATATTCCTTTATCTTTGTTCAACAATTTACCTGCTGTTTTTATCCCTATTTCACACACTTTACCCACTGTTTCAGTTTCTGTTCCACATGCATAGTCTTTACAGTCTTCATCTTTTCATAAATATGAATCAAATCAGTAGCATTCTCCTTCAATTTCTTCAACTTCCTCTCCTGTTACTTCACAAATTTCTGTTAATACTTCTCAGCCAGTTTCTTCCACTCATCCAATGGTCACTAGGTCCAAGTTGGGTGATTTCAAACCTAAAGTATATTTAGCCATTTGTCAATCTCCTTGTGCTATAATCAATGAGTCTGAACCAACAAATGTAAAGTCAGCATTAGCTGATCCTAAGTGGAGACTAGCCATGGAAGAAGAATATGTTGCTTTGATTAGAAATAATACTTGGACTTTAGTGGCTCCTAGTCTTACTTGTAATATTGTTGGTCACAAATGAGTGTTTAGGATTAAGTTCAAGCCTGATGGTTCTATTGCTAAGTATAGGGCTAGATTGGTAGTCAAAGGATTCCATCAAACCCCTGGAGTTGATTTTACTGACACTTATAGTCCTGTAATCAAATCTTCTACTATTAGGGTTATTTTTACATTGGCTGTCACCTTTGGATAGGATATTCAACAAGTAGATGTGAACAATGCATTTCTTAATAGAGATTTGCAATAATTAGTGTTTATGGCTCAATAAAACCCTCTATGGTCTCAAACAAGCCCCTCACGTTTGGTTTCACAAGTTAAAAACTACTCTCTTATCTTGGGGTTCTACAAATTCGACCTCTGATATGTCTTTTTTCATCTAAAAATAATAGTATTCTCTTTTATATGTCCTTGTATATGTCGACGATATACTCATAACTGATTCTAGTAGTGCTCTTATTCATCATACAATAGCAGCTCTTAACTCTAAGTTTCCCTTGAAAACTCTTGGATATGTAAGTTATTTTTTGGACTTTGAAGCTTTTAGAAATTCTTAAGGCATTTTTCTTACTCAAATAAAATATATATTTAATCTTCTTGGTAAACTAATATGCTGCTTTCTAAACATTGTGATATTCCTCTATGTCCGAGCACCAAGTTGTCTCCTCAATGTGGGTCTAACTTTTCCAATCCTACTCTTTATCATAACATACTTGCGGTTTTTCAGTATCTTACCTACACTAGGCCTGACATTGCCTTTGTGGTTAACAAATTGAGTTAGTTTTTGGCAACCCCAACAGACATTCATTAGCTGGCTTGTAAACGCATTTTGCGATATTTGAAGGGGACTGTTGGTCTTGGGTTGTTATTTCAATCTGCTTCTCAACTGTATATTGAAGCCTTTACCGATGCCGACTGGACATCTTGTACTGATGATCATAGGTCTACGAGTGGCTGTTGTGTTTTCCTATGATCAAATTTAATCACTTGGTATTCTAGGAAGCAGAAAGTTGTTGCTCGATCTAGCACAGAGGTTGAATATTGAGCTCTCTCTCAAGCCTCTACTGAGGTGTTATGGCTCAACTCTTTATTTAAGAAACTTAGTATTCAACTTACTGGTATTCTTATGATGTGGTGTGATAATATCAATGTTGGTACAATTGCTCATAATCTTGTTTTTCATTCCCGAACTAAGCATGTTGAAGTGGATGTCTATTTCATTAGGGAGAAAAGTGCCCATGGGCAGCTGGCTGTGCAGTATGCTCCTACTGCCTCTTAACCAGCTAATTTGTTGACAAAGGCACTGCCTTACACACATTTTGACTTACTTCGAGTAAACTTAACTTGGCTATTTCTTCCTAGTTCAGTTTGATGGGGCATGTGAAGATATCTGATTAACATTTATAAATTCCATGTGTATTAGTATGGACAGCTATATATAGGGACGTTCCCAGGATATTTTGCTAGGGTGGGATAAAATAAAACTAAATTTTTTTTTTTAGCGAACATCAACTATACGAAGAAATTTCATTCATTGCAAACCAAAGATAAAACAAAATACCTCTCAAAATGTATATATTAAACAAAGTACATTTACTTTCAATGTTGGAGTGCAAATATTCCCAACTTCAAGATTTTCAGATGGAGAAGGCAAACTTGAACCGCTAACATCACACGGAGAAGCTAAACCACTCGATGATTGATAATCTTCCTTTTTTCCAAAGTATGAAAGGAGAGTTTTTCTTGGCTTAGATGAATGATTGTTTGACATTGTTACCTAAAATTATCACTCTTTGATTAAATTAACACGAGAAAGAAAGAAAAGACAAGAAAGAATAAACTACTTATAGAGAAGCGGATAGAGAAAAGCCTATCGGAAGATTGCTTGGTAGACTGACTTATAAATCAACACATAAATTTAAAGTATAAAAAACAGAGCACAATAATCCAGCAACATTCTACAGATAAATACCTATATATATATATATATATATATATATATTATTCTAATTAATTAGGTGAGGAAAGGATTTAATTAAAATTCTAGTTATTCAAATATATAGCAGAGATATTGTCAAAAACTAAGTATAAGGATTATTAGCAATAGTGCATAATGTTTCAATACTCCAAGTTAACATAACTGATAACACATAGAAAATTAATATTTATTCTTACAAAAACCTAAAATATCAAAGAATTTAAGAATTCTAATATTTAAGAGTAAGTTGCAATATTATTAAATTATAAGGACAAAAATATATTATAATTTTTTTTTTCAAAAAGTTGACTTGAGCTAGCGCTCCACATGGACCCGTCTCTGGCTGTATATAATTACTGTGTTATTTTGTCAATAATTTATATTAACCAATCAGTTGCTTCATATGATGTTCACTGAAATTGCTGATTTGCGTAATTGTAAGGTTGAGATCTGTTGTTGTGTTTAGATCTACGGTTGAACTCACTTTGTATATATACCCTCTTGTATTCAGATTATTACTTAGTGAAAAACACAATTGTTTTGGCCATTATTTTTTTCTAGATATAATACTATTCCAAGCCCAATAATATAAACTTCTAATAGGATATTCAATTGGGCTCAACCACTACCAGCATCCAATACAATTATAATTTAAATTTGGAATGTTATGAGAATTGAACTCGAGACCTCCCACACCAAGGTGAGTACTATACCACCAGACCACACTTGGTTATTTTATTTATTTTAACAATAATAGAGTAAAGTGCTACCCAATTTTTTTTAATAAGAAAATTTTAAATTTGGGATATTCTGATAATTGAACTCAGGACTTCCCGCACCAAAAAGAGTACTATACCACCAAACCCAACAACCACACTTGATTATTTTATTTATTTTAACAATAATAAACCATTAGATTAAAGTGCTACAGTATACCCCAGACCTTTAAAAGTTTGACCCCTAGTCAAGGGCATCAAAGGGCCACAAATTTTTTTTTCGCCCAGGGCCTTAAAACTTTGTGAGCCGGCCCTGAATAAGATTTAATGTGATTGGCATCAATTTCTTGCAGCATGTGTATTATTCTTTCTGAAATTTTATGCAAAAAGATATGCACGTATAGGATTGTTCCTCCGACGATGACACTGACGCCGGATTCAACCTCCTCCACTGCCGGAGGGACACCTGCTTCGATGAAGTCAATGTCGTTGGAGGATGTTGGCTCTCTTCCGGCCTTTTATCGAGGCATTGTAGAGAAACAAATAATCAGTTTTTAAAATAACTCTTAAATCACTTCTAAAAAGTTTATTATTAGAGAAATAAATTATAAAATAAGTTGATTTTGGGTATTAACAAAACTTATAAAATAAGTGATTATTTCATAAACTATAGCAACTCCAAATATACACTTAAACTCTAGTTTCTACAATAAAGCCAGAAAAATCATGAGAGATTTTCTGCATTGTAAAAACTCAGCCATGGCTCAAAAGTTATATTATGAAATTGGAATTTTCATTTATTTTTTATTTTTTTTGTGAGAGATTTTGGGTGCATTTATTTGGTTTTTATATAGAGATGAAATGAGTAGTGAAAAAATGAGTCAAAATTAAGAAGCTAATTGGAATTAATTTAATCTAATATTATTCTCACAGTATATATATTAAATATAAATATAATTACTTTTTATTCAATTCCATACAATATCAAAAAAGGACGTGATTATTTTTACTCTAATTATACACTGTACTAAATACTTCACAGTACTATTTTATTAATGATAGCAACTCCAGACACACCTGCAAAACTCTAGCTAGTTTCTGCTAAAGATATGACAAAGATGAAGAAGAACAATAAAGCCAGAAAAATCATGAGAGATCAGCACTGTAGAAGCTCAGCTCAAAAGTTATAATATGAAATTGGGAAATTTTTTTCTTTTTTGGTGCATTTCTTTAGTCTTAATAGCAAGGCTAATGTAAAACCATTTTGGTGTGATGATTTGGTGTTCCACCCACTTTTCAAAAAAAAAAAAAATTAGTGTGATAAATAGTGTCACACAAAATTTAATCAAATTTAATAAAATTTGATGTGATACTATTCATCACACCAAATTTTTTTAACTTTTATAAATTTTCTATTTTACCCTCCTTTAGTTAGTTCAAACAAATTTTATTCCTTTTATATTATTTTATCAATTTAATATATTTATAAAATTTGATAAATAATAAAATTTATAAATTAAAATATTATAAAAAATATACCGTTATTTAATCCATTTTTTTATCTCATCTCTAATTTTTTTTATTTTAAATTAAATTTTTAATAATTGTAATGTAAAAATACAGTAAAATAATAAAAATAATAACATTAAAATTGAGTGAAATTAAATACATATTCGAAATTAAAATACAAAATTAGATGAGGATGAACATAATGTGGACATTAATTGAACATTTGTGGGAGCAATATAGTAATTCAGAAAATTAAATGTGAAAATATTTATGAGTTTTAGTGAAAAATTGAATAAAATGTGTTAATTAACTTAAAACCTTATGTGTTAAAGTATATTTAAGTTAAAGTATAATTCGATTAATTATTAAAAAAATATATATGAAATTTATTATGTGAATAATTATTTTTTAATATTATATAATTAATTATTTAAATATATTAAATAAATTAATTAATTTTATATAAATTATTAAATAAAAATTAATAATATTATATAAAAAATATTTTTTAAAAATACTATTTACACTAATTTAGCATTAATAATATTGAAATAAAAGAAAATTTAATATAAATATATTCTATAAAAATATCTTTTTAACATTAAAATATAGATTGGAGTTGCCATTCATCAAATGAGTAGTGAAAAAATGAGTCAAAATTAAGAAGCTAAATGAAATTGGAGGCACATTGTTGCATGCTTCAGATATGTTACTATCTGATGAATTTTCCAAAAGTGTGATTGACTCTTGGTTTGTCTTCTTGCAATTTATTCAATTGCATGCAATCTGTTATAATACAGGTCTCTTTAGATGAGCATCTCCTACTTAAAATAAGCATTGACCAGAGTCGTCGGTTCGAGTGGTCCATTGTCAGTCTGGTCGACATGATCAGTATGGTCATTTAAACATCTCCTATTTATATGTAAGTTGACTCTTCAACTTTAATTGTTGTCATATTATTTTCGTGGTTATATTTTCATGCAGCCACTTGACATGTTGTGATGTTGGAAGTTTCCTCACTAGATGCTAAAATAATGCAATATCAACATTGCACAATTCTGACTTCTGACTGTACTCTAGTTAATTAAAAAATTGGTGTCATAAATTATATTATAAAAGTACATTTTAATTAAATTTTCACTCAAAACGTGACAAAATGAGTTGTGATCAATCATTGTCGATCATGTGCTGAAGATAAGGTTTCCTGTTTATGGCAAAATTTATTAAAACATATAATAATTGTGAGTTTTTTTAATTTCTGGAAATTCTTTAATGATTTATATTTTTAGACGAATTGCACTCACGTGTCCTGATTTATAACGTAATTGCACGTTTAACACTAATTTTATCATAATTATATTTGAGTACCCTGTAATCTATTGACCGCCGTTAAAGTAACGGTTGACCAAACAGATTCAGAGGTAAATTGGTCTTTTACGATTAAATTTATTTTTAAAAAATTTAAAAAATCATCCAACTAATAAGAACATGTCACGTCATATTAATCTGGGTTCGCGATCGAACCTAAATCTGACTTTTCAAATTTTTTTTTTCCTTTACAGGGGCAGTCTCGTTAATTTACCTGAATCCGTCTGGTCAACCGTCACTTTAACAGTGGTCAACAGATTATAAGGTACTCGAGTATAATTATGATAAAATTGGTATTAAATATGTAATTACATTATAAGTCAGGTAACTTGAGTACCATTCGTCTTTATTCTTTTCCAAAATAGAGATATTTGTAGTGATACAACTCTATACACAATGGGAAACTAAATATAAAAAATGGGAAACAAAATAGTTGTATAATCAAAGTCAACCAATGAGATTCCTATAATCAATTACAATCTTGCTGAATAGTCAATAGTCAATTACACCTTATAACATCTCTTGCATACACTTCCCCTTAAGTTGGAATATATATGTCTATTATGTCAAACTTGTCAATTGAGATATTAAATACCCTTGCTAATACATCTTTTGTGAGTACATCTGTCAATTGATCCTCCGACTGAACAAATAGAAATTGTATGATTTTTCGATCGAGATTCTTCTTGATGAAGTGACGATCAACTTTTACATGCTTGGTACGGTCATGTTGTACTGGATTATGTGCAATTTCAATAACTATCGTATTACCACAATGCAAATTCATGGGCTTCAAGTATTTAAACCCCAAATCTTTCAGTACATTCCTTACCCACAATAATTCACACATACCATGGGCCATGCCGCGAAATTCTGCTTCCGCACTTGATCTTGGTACAACCTTCTGCTTCTTGTTTCTCTATGTGACCAAGTTGCCTTATACAAAAATTAAGTAGCCAAAAGTGGACCTTCTATTAGTTTGATCGCCTGCCAATTAGAATCAATTGATGTCAAACATGTTACCTTTAGCAAATGATAAACCTTTTTCTCAAGCAGTCTTCAAACACCTCAGGCTTCGATATACAGCATACATATGTTCTTCACTTGGTGCATGCATAAATTGGCTTCCAACGCTTACTGCATAAGCTATATTAGGCCTTGTGTGTGAAAGGTAAATCAATCTTCCTATCAAACGCTAATAACGACCCTTGTCTGTTAGAACTTGATCTGGATATTCTCTAAGCTTGTGGTTCGTCTCTATGAGCGTTTCTACTGGTTTGCAAGCAAGAATTCCAGTTTCAATCAGAAGGTCTAACACCTGCTTTCTTTGTGATAAGGAAATTCCTTGTTTTAACCTTGCAACCTCAATCCTTAAGAAGTACTTTAGTTGGCCAAGATTCTTCATTTCGAATTTCGTAGCCAAATATTCCTGCAATGCCTTCATTTCACCTAAGTCATCATCTGTTATCACAATATCATCAACATATACGATAAGTGCTATTATCTTCCCTACTTTGTACTTTACAAACAAAGTGTAATTTGAATTGCTCTGCCTATAACCAAACGCCCTTATTGTTTTTAAGAATCCCCCAAACCAAGCTCTAGGTGACTATTTCAACTCGTTTAGTGACTTCTTCAACTTACAAACCTTACATGCATCAGAAGGCTTACATTTCGTTCCTAGTGGCAGATCCATATATACTTTTTCTTCTAAACCACCATTTAGAAAAGCATTCTTGACATCAAATTGTTGCAAAAGTCGATCCCGATTAGTTGTTATGGATATAAGAATGTGAAATATGTGTTGATCTTGGCTACTGGTACAAAAGTCTCATGATAATCTACTCTAGATTTTTGCGTATATTCTTTGCAACTAACCTTGCTTTGAATCTGTCAATGCTACCATTTGTTTTGAGTTTCACCGTGAATATCTATTTACATCCAACTGTCTTTTTTCCTTAGGTAATGGTACAAGTTTTCAAGTGCCATTCCTTTGCAAGGCCTCTATCTCCTCATCAATCGCCTTTGTCCTACTTAGGGTTTGTCAATGCATCATGCACACTACTAGGAATAGATATAGAGGATAATTGATTAACAATAAATGCATGCGATTTGGACAACATATGGCTAGACACATGATTGTTAATTGGATACTTAGTTTTTTCTTTAGGATCAGGTTCATATGGTCTCTTTGGGACTCATTTGTTTGACCTTTGTGGGTATTAGGGGGCTATGTTTCCTGTAGGATTAGATACCTCATTTATGTTAGACTCATTAAGCGTGGGGTTTGATTACCTGAGGAAGGACATTCTGGGTTGATTCCTCATTTAATGGTGTAAGAAAGGGCAATTCGGGACTTTCTACCAGGAACGTCAGGAAAGTCTGATTTATTTTTGCCTTCAGGAACATTAATGTGACAATGTTGAAGATTTTTTATTAAAATTTCATTTATTCTTCTAACTTCATAAACTCATCTCTGTCGTTCAAAGTGTTATATTTCACTATGTCTCTCCCCCTGAAAAGAAAGCTCAAAACTACCCCTGAATAATAAGATTCTAATTCATAAAAAGAAACATCTAAGGTCACATGTTACTTCTGAGTCTGAGGATCATAACATCTATACCCCTTCTGAAACTCAGCATAGCTAACAAAAACACATTTTCTAGCACAAGGATCAAGTTCATTGCGCTGGCACTTGAAAACAAATGTACTTGCAGTTTCCTAAGATAACCAAAAGAAAGATGAACTAATCTCCGAAGACATAACCATATAGTAGCTCTAGCTTTGTCTACTTCGCCAATTTGATTTGCCCATCTCATCTTTTGTTCTTCATTCCCTGTCAGATCCAAATAGTAAAGTCTGCCCTGTCTAACACCTTAACCAAGAATCTTCCGAGTTAGAATGTACTGAAAAATAGAGAAAGAAAGCCAAAGAGTTACACTACATGCTAGAGTTAAGGTAATTTGACTAACATATAATAAATTATACTCAAGGGATGGAACAACAAGGATTGTTTCTAATGTAAGTGCATTAGATAGAATGACAGGGCCCTCTCCAATAACGGGAGAGGTACTACCATTAGCTGTGGATATGACAAACTGAGAGGAAGATAAAATGGACTGTAACTGGTCATATGATCGGATGCACCTGTATCAATAATCTATGTATTATTCTTAGAGTTTGCAGAAAACACAGATGTCTTACCAAAAATACATGGGTGAGCGACAGTCGCCGTAGGCTGAGGGCGCTTTTCGTCTGTAGTGGCCACGAGCGCTTTACCTGCTAGCTATTTTTTTGGGGTTTCTTGGTGAAGTCCCACCAATCAGGATAGCCTATAATATCATAACATCAATGTTTTGAATGTCCCACTTCACCGCAATTAGAACATACCAGGCCCTAGATTTTCCATATAAACTAAGATCGAACCACAATTCAGATTTCGATTTGTGTTGAGAGTTCTTTAAGATCGCACTTGCTCTGATACCATGTAAACTAAAGGGTCATTTGTTTTTTCCACTTAATACTTAATGGGTCTGAATTGAACATATTAAGTTGTTTTTATTTATTTTTTAAGTTGTCAAAGAACTTAAAAATGGTAAAAAATCACTTAAAATAATAAGTTAAAAATAATGACTTATCACTTAGCCCATAATCAATTAATTATAATTACAACATTTTTTTCCATTATATTAATATATTTTTAAATTTATCTTTATTCAGATATTTCTATCTTTAAAAAAAAAAATCAACACTTTTATTCAGTAATTAGAACGATATAAACAAACATGTCATTTAATTTTTAGGTTTCAGCCCATGTCATTCTTTAGACCAATTCAGGTCTATTCAATCTTCAGATAAAAAAAAAAACAATCCCTAATTTTTTTAGAAATTCTTTGATTATTTATTCTTTTTCAAAATACAGGTATTTGCAGTGATGCAGCCCAATACACAATGGGAAACTAAATATACAAAATGGTCGTGTAATCAAAGTCAACTAATAAATTACAATCAATCAATTGCACCTCATAATACAGCTCTTACCCAACAATAATATATTGAATTCGAAATTCTCAATCTTGCTTTCACACCTTTTTCCACGTCAAACCCAAATAATTTGACCACATGCATGTGTAAACAGAGGATCATGAAAATCACATTTTGCACACACATTTTATAACAAATTACTATTTAAAATATATATATATAGAAGAAATCAATGATCATCGATGGACGGTGCAAAATCTTCTTCAAGATTGATAGGAGAAAGACTCTGAACCCCTTCTGATCTACCTCATTATTAGGTTTGTCGCCTCAATATATGTACAAAAAATATTAATAAAAGCTGTAGTCCCGTCTTATAGCTTGAAATAAATTTATTAAAATGGAAATCCGTGTAATGAGCCTATTTATTTATTTATTTATTTTTAATATATTATCTACGAAGTAACACTCGAATAATACAGAATATTTTTAGAGAACTATCGAGACTAATAGAGATTAAATCATACAAGTACGGTTCGGACAACTACCCCCAGCAACTGGAGATAAGAACTGACGGAACCAACGGCTCAAACAATTACTTCCAACAATGGAAAGGGTCTACTCTCAATACGAGGGAGAGGTATATCCATACAATTATATTTTTATGGGCAATGGTGAGAATATTTATTTACATAACTATATAAGGTATTGAGCTTCGGTGGCTTTGAGGAGTTTGAATCCTCTAACCACCAAAGCAAGGGACTAGTATATATTTATTTTTATTTTTATACAAAGAGTTTTTTTTTATTAAAATATTTATTTATTTTTAATATTCTTTTCTATCCATGAAGGAGCAATAGTTTTTTAAAAAAAATCATTAAAATAATAAGTGTGAAAAGAATTTATATTTTCATAAAAAAAAATAAAAAAACTCTTTGTATAAGAATAGCTTGTTCACACCTAATTGCGTGTACTTTCTTTTCATCATATATGCATATATAAATACGAACAATATATTTATAGATTTAATGTATATATCCAATCATGCATGTATCAACGTGCATCATGTGTAATCCAGCATCTATATAAAGAGCAAGAAATGCACTGCAAAAACCAGAAACCCAAAATCATACAAATTATAAAGCCATGGTTGAGAGCAGAAAATCTCTGACGATGATTTTTCTGGCTTTAAAGTTCTTCTTCATGATCATCTCCTTATCAGAGGCTAGAGTTCACAACTATACATGGGAGATCACATACCAGTTCAAGTCTCAGGACTGTTACAAAAAACTTGCTATAGCCATTAATGGAATGACTCCAGGGCCTGTGATTTCCGCCACGGAAGGTGACACTATTATCGTCAATGTTATCAACGGACTGATCATGGAGAATGTTGCAATTCATTGGCACGGTATCAGACAGGTAATTTACAAGAAAATACAACAGTGTTTCTTTTTCTTTGTTTTTTTTTCCCCTTCAAAAAAAAAAAAAAAAGAAACATTTATTCACTTTTGTGGTTGATTAACTATTATGGCAGATTGGAACTCCATGGATGGATGGAACAGATTCTGTAACGCAATGTGCAACCCTTCCCGGTGATACTTTCACTTACCAATTTGTTGTCGACAGGGTAAGCTTCAGGGAATTATTTTTCGTTGGATACGTTTCAAAATTAAAATACACAGTTTCATAATCCTGGAGATATAGTAGCCATCAAATCCCTTGCACATTGTGAGAGGCTTCGATGCATTTAAAATATGGCTAAAATAAAGTATGTTGATTCACGGGTTAAAAGTTAAAACTATTATTTTAGCCATATTTTATTATAATTATATTTTAAGTGTAACTAAATTCATTTTTAACATATCAAATCTCAGATATTAAATGTACTATATTGTCGTTAATAATTTGTTTAAAACTTCAAATTATTGCAGGCAGGGACATATATGTACCATTCTCATTATGGTGTGCAAAAAGAAACTGGGCTATATGGACTGATTAAAGTAACAGTTCCACCAGGAAAATCAGAACCCTTCAAATATGATGATGATCGACACAGCATTGTGCTCAGTGATTGGTACCATTCAAGCTCTTATGCAGAAGCCACCAAGTTGACTTCCCTACCCTTTGTCTGGATTGGAGAACCTCAGGTAAATTAATTAATTTCAGGAATATATATATATATATATATATATATATATATATCACTGAATTATATATGATGCTAATTACAACTTTTTTTTTTGTGTTTTCATTTTCAGTCACTTCTTATAAATGGAAGAGGAAAGTATGATTGCAGTAATCTGAACGCCAATGTTTGCAATGCAACAAATCCTGAATGTCTTCCATATTCTCTCACAGTAGTCCCTGGAAAAACTTACAGATTGAGGATTGGAGGCTTGACTTCTTTATCAGCTCTCAGTTTCCAAATTGAGGTAATGTTCTTAAATAATGTGACAGGAACCCCTCTTGGTGCATTAATCTTCGACGGTACATAACTGGTGTTGGAAATCGTATAAAAGATATTATTGATAATTAATATCTTTTATAGTAAGTGACTCGGATTTGGATCTATCTTCGTTAAAGCTCACCTAAGTCGTGAATGATCTTATGATACGTAATTAATTATTATTCTGGATTGTTAATTCATGATCTATATCGGCAGGGTCACAACATGACAGTTGTTGAAGCTGATGGACACTATGTGGAGCCATTTGTGACACAGAACCTGTATATTTACTCTGGAGAGACATATTCAGTTCTGGTAACAGCAAACCAGGCCTCTTCCAGGAATTACTGGATGAGCACAAATGTGGTCGGTCGAAAACCAGCAACTCCACCAGGCTTGGCAATCTTCAATTACTATCCGAATCATTTCCACAAACTTCCCCCGACAACCCTGCCTCCAGGGCCTGCCTGGAACGACACTCGGGCAAGAATCAACCAAAGTCTGGCCATTAAAGCCCGCCAGGGGTTCATCCAGAGCCCTCCAAGCACTGCTGACAAAGTGATTGTGCTTCTCAACACACAGAACACCTTCGAGGGCCGCAGGAGGTGGTCCCTGAACAATGTTTCTCACACTCTTCCACACACTCCTCACCTAATCGCCCAGAAAAAGAACTGGACAGACGTTTTCGATCAGACCCCAGCTCCGGAAAGTTATGATTTTCAGAACTATGACATTTACAGTGTTCAAGGAAACACGAATACGACTTCGAGCTCATCCATTTACAGGCTGAAGTTCAATTCAACAGTAGATGTCATATTACAGAATGCAAATACTATGAATGTGAATGACAGTGAGACACATCCGTGGCATCTCCATGGACATGATTTTTGGGTTCTTGGATATGGAGATGGGAAATTCAACATGTCAAGTGATATACCGGAGAAGTACAACTTGGTTGATCCGATCATGAAAAACACAGTTCCTCTTCATCCTTATGGATGGACCGCCTTGCGGTTTCGAGCAGATAATCCTGGAATTTGGCTTTTCCATTGCCACATTGAAGCTCACTACTTGATGGGAATGCTTGTGTTGTTTGAATCAGGATCAGAAATGGTGGGAGAGCCTCCTCAGCAAAATATGGGATGTGGTAGGACCAAAAGCTTGATGAAACCATAGTTTTTCGGGGTCTTGCTGTGTATTACCGGCACATTAATTTTACCAAGATTACCAGGATCATCCACTGCATTGATGCAAAACTTGAGTATTTTTAATTTGTTGAGAAAAATAAAACGAAAATATATAATGAAAAAGTCATCATCAATATTGACTTTTTTTCTTCCATAAAAAAAAAAAATTTGATTTTTTTTTCCTTGTGTTTAGTCAATAATTAACGATGGAGTAATTTGTGTAATTTAAATCAATCTTATTGTTTTTGTTTTACATTTTATATTCACTTCTATAAAAAGAGAAATCCGTGGACGGTTTTTGTGATATTAGCATCACTTTAATAATTTTTTTGTAGAAATAATTATATATTGTACATTTTATTAAACCGCATTTTATTTTGGTCTTATTTTAGGTTTAACTTTAATTTTGTCTTACAACTCGCACGACCAAACTTTTTCTCCTCTCTTTACTTTTCTCAATTTCAAATCTCTTACTCTACAATATTTTCATTTCTATCTAGTATTTACTTCTAAGCTACTGGGCATTAAAGAAAATAAGGAAGTGGGTGCATTTTCTCGAGTTCTTTCGCTATGTGAAAATTCTTAAAAGATAAATATTTCTCTTATAAGTACACTTTTGATAATTTGAGCGGTGTATTTGTTTGAGATTTGTATTATTCTTGATCTATTTTACTATATTTCACTGTTTTTATAATTAGATACATTGCGAGATAAGCTTATCTATATTTTTTTTCTTTCTGAGATTGGTGTTTTCCGTTAACTAATTTAGTGTTCGTGAACTACTTCTTTACGTATTTTAGTTAACAATAACTAATTTAGTTACCATGATCTATTTTTTTAGTTACTATTAACTAATTTAGTTACCATAACCTATATCAACGTCAAGAGTGTTCAAATTTTCAGTCATTGTCATTCTGGTCGGCCGTCTCTTCAAATACATATTTTTTGCTTTCTCTTTCTTGTTCTTAATAGTGAAATAAGGGGCAATTTTATCCTAAACATGGAATTAGTGCTATTTCTACTAACATTATTAACTTAATGCTAGTTACACAAAGTGACTATGAAAAAAGAAAAAAAAGAAAAGAACAGAGAATTGTGTTATCAACTTGTAGTCTTCGAAATTATGTTAATATACGAATAATCTTTTCTTTTTTACTGTTAAAAACAGTAGAAACTCAAATTTACAAACACTGTTTTACAATAAATTTGAATAAAATCTTTGCAAATAATATTTTTTTTATTAAACCCAATCAATTATAAACTTAAATCAAACCGAACCAACTGAATAAAACTCGATTAAGTCTAAAATAGTTTAATTTTAGTTCCTTTTTTTTATTTTATTTACTTTGATGTTCGATCTTTTAAATTGTTCCTTTACTATTAATAATTATGGGTTAATTAATAAAAAAGAATTATATTAATTTCTATTTAAGTAATAATATTTATAGAAGTAGCTAAACTCATAATCATAAGTCACACTCTATGAAGAATAAGAAGTGAGGAATTGAATAAGATATATATATATATATATATATATATATATATATATATATATATATATATATATATATGAAGGGTTAGAACTGAAAAACATAAAATAATACAAAATTAACTTTAGTTTAGTTTAGTATTTGTGTTTGATCATTTAATTAATAAACCTTTTAAAAGGTACGTAACAGTTTGGATTTAGTTATTCGATTTGATAAAATATAATTCATAAATAAATCCAAACCGATCAAATTGTTTATAAGCAACCCAATCATGAGTATACTTTGTTTTTAATAATCAAACCACCTAGTAAAATTATATTGTAGTTTGGATAAGTTAATCGGTGTAGCAGTTTGGGAGCCCACCCCTAACTGTGTCTCGCTGAGTCTTCCAAATTAACTGCCTTGTCTTGACGATTTTTTTCAAATTTTCTTAACGAGTCAAGTACGTGCGATTTATTAAAAAGATGAGAGGTTTGAAAAGATTTTTAAAGATTTTTATTTTTGAAAAAAATAACTTTATTATTTTGAATTTAGATAAAATTTCTTATATTTTTGGTAAATAATTATAAAATATTTAATTAAATTTTAAATTTATAAAATGATTTTTGTTATCTAAATTTAAGGATTATATTTTATGGAGGGTCAAAGGAGAAGTTATGCAAGTATTCCTTAAAAACGAATTCCATATAAAACGGTGCGTTTTGGTGCTCATGCAGTTTCTTCGTTAATCTAACCAGCTAATTTCATCAAACAGACTTGTATACGCTTCCAAAATCTCGGGTCACGACGCGCCACCGATCGACCATGACCGAATCGCAACCCGCCGACGAAATCCCGACCCGGACGACGATCACGGATCCGCTTACGAACGCCTTCGGATCCCTAAACGACCTCGCCCCAGATCTCGCCTCCCTCCAGGACCTCGCCACGCGCGGTTCCTGGCGCTCCGTCCTCGATAAGGTCTCGCGCGCCCGCACCGCCTCTGTGTCCCTTCTCACCCAACCCCACCACCATCTCACCTACCTCTCCTACAACACCCTTGCTTTGATGAAATTGCGTCGTTTCGACGAAGCCGCACAAGAGCTCGACTCGCTCGAAGACTTCGACAGCTCCAGCTACAAGTACGAGTCGTACCCGCACATATACCCGAACCGGACCGGATCCATGGTCCCGTTCGCTCTCCGGTGGCTCTACGTCGTCGTTCCGGTCAAGCTTGGGAACCGCCAGGAAGGTCTCGACCGGTTCTACATGCTTCTCGGTTTCGTCCGAGACAAGTTAAGGCAAAAAGGAGAAGCGAATCTTGAGGTATCGGTGAATTGTTGGAAAAAGCGTGAAATTTTTGTTATTAATTGCTTGATTGGTCTGCATTTGAGTAATAAAGAGTTCACTGTTTGTTTAAATTTGATAAATGAGTTGATTAGTTTGGATGCGTTGGACCCAATTTCACTTTCGAAACTAGGTTATATACAGATGCAAATAGGGGACTTAGAGGGAGCCAAAACGTCGTTCAATCGTGTGGAGGAGATTTCAAAGGAGGGTGATGTTGATGTTGGGTTTAGGAATCTTGTGAATAGGAACAAGGCTTTGATGTATTTGGTGGGGAAGGATTATGTTTCTGCGGTGAGGGAGTATGAGGAGTGTATAGAGAGGGATTACACGGACTTTGTGGCGATAAACAACAAGGCCCTGTGCTTGATGTACTTGAGGGATTTGTCGGATTCGATTAAGGTGATGGAGAATGCATTGGAGAGGGTGCCCACGGTTGCGTTGAACGAGACCTTGGTGGTAAATTTGTGTAGTATGTATGAGTTAGCATATGTGAATCATTCGGAAATTAAGAGGACGTTGAGTAGTTGGATAGCGAAGGTTGCGCCCGATGATTTTGATTCTTCGTGTACGCGGATATGAGGTAATGAATCTGATGGTTTCACTCCAAAAGTTGTGTTTGCCTTCGACATTTTTTGTTTATGTACTTGTAGCTGAATTGAAAGGGGTTGAGTCTTTATTTCAATGCTCAAATGACAATACATCTGAATGTAATTACAAATATGAAGGTTGTGTTTTTGTAATCTTTCCATTCTTATTGTAGGATTCGACCGAATCCATAGGATTTTGGAGCATAATTTGTTGAGCTAGATATGTTTTAACCTTGTCAGTGATAAATCTGTATCTGCTTGAGATTTTGTCCAGACAATATCTCCAGAGCACATGTTGATTCATTCATTCAAGTATGTTTTCTTGTTGTATTTTGTGCTTTACTCATGTTTTGCTTTCTCAAAGACGAGTGATTGAGGCTGTAGTGCAATGGTTGTCATTTTCTTAATATAGGAATAGTCAGGACAGATATATATTGCTGATTGATGGTTGAATTGCCTTCTTGTAGATTCAGTGATGGATTTTTTCTCTGTTTTTTTTTTAAAAGAAAAAAAACTTCGTTAAATCATATAGTTGTTCAAACTGCTATGTGGACTGCTTTTGTTTGGTTATGGCAATCCATCAACTGGAAAGCCATTAATTAGATAGTTCATATGAACAACGTACGTTATTTATCTGCCTTTATGCAATCAAGTAGTCCAGAACATCCCATGATGCTTATAAGTTGGCATGAATTTCTTACATTTGATCTATGAATGAACCAATGTTTGCCAGTTATATGTATTAATCAATATGACCTATACATTCATTTGTTCCTTGATAAGCCAAATCTGCAAGGTCGGTGGCCTTGTATTCATTTTCTCTTGTTCTAGACCTAGAGATCATAAGACACTGATTGCTTCTGCTTTTTATCTTTCCATTATTCATTTTGACGTTGTTGTGCTTACCAGCTGCTATTAATCATTCCCACAAAGATTTATTGCGGTTTGAAGGAGAAAAACTTATTAACCGCTTTAGCAGTTGAATTTTTTTTAATGTACCATCTAATATTACATTCATTCATTAATTTGATTGATGCCTTGGATATCCCTTTGAGGTGGTGGGATTAGTTGCATTATCTTTTCTGCAGTGTATTAAAAAATCTAGATGTAACTATTTGGTTGCAACTTCTGGTCTTGTTTGAAATTTGTTTCAGTTCAACTTTTTAGTACTAGGTAATATCAAATGCGCTTGAATAGTGTCCTCTTTGTTCAAGGAAACTAATCTACTCAATGATTTTTATCTGACCTAGATTTCCATCTCAGATTCTTCTTAGATTTGATGAATTGGCTTCGTTGATATTGATCGCGCCCTTGTGTGTTTGCCGGACTTTTGCTGTAGGCTACTTGTTGCCCTTCACTTGCTCAGTGATGCTAGAAGGCATGTTCAATGTTAGTTGCTTTGAATTAGAACAGGTCAGAAGAGAGACAAAACAATTTCTATTTGTGTTTCATGTTGCTTTTGCTTTGAGTTTTATTTCATAGTACAAACACAAAAATTCAAAATTCAATTGTTACACAAGTGTTAAGTGGCTGGATCAGCAGTCTCATTTTATTTTTTTTTTAAATAATAATAATAATAATAATACTAACACAAATTTTTACACTATTGGATGACGCACTTTCAATAGTTGAGGTTGCGGTAGACATTCATAATTAACGCGCTCTTATATTAAATGTTGAAATCACATAAAAAAAAAAAAGACGGACAGTTTATCCTAGCCTATGTATGTCCGGACAGGATCCCCCAATTTCTATTTCGACACAAATTTCTACATATAATGATGCATTTTCCATTTGCATAAGAGATTGATACGTAGAATTCAAAATTTTTCTCTACAAGCTACAAGCAAACTCTCAATTATCTAAACTGATGGGAGTTCATTTTCTTTGGAACGTTTGATTCTCCAGAATTCATAAATGCACTTACCTTAAGTTTAATTATTATTTGGGATCAATTCAATAAATTGAAACTGATTGATTATTATTTGATCACCTAAACGTCAATTTCTTGTGTGGGTTGGGTGGTGGGACTAGACAACTTGGAGGTAGGTGGCTAAATAAAAAAAAATAGCTCGAAAGCCTTTTATTTTACTCACTTGAAACAATTTATATTTTGAGCAACAAAGATTAACAGTAAATAAAATAAAAATGACCTCAAAATATTATATAATATTAGTAAAATTTATTAAATAAGAAATAATAATATTTGAAATCAGCATTTTAAAAATCACTAGGTGTTATCTAGGTGGCGGGATAGCATCTAGTAATTTTTCGGCTAGGCGCCCATTTATAGGTGCCTAGGCAGTTCTTCGGTGGTCAACGGTCAACGTGTTGACCGCACCGTTGACCACCTAGAAAAATGATGATGGTGATAATACATATATTGTTTACCTTTGGAGATGATCATGATGCTTAGGGATTGATTATTTATTTAAGATTTTTGTCTTTTAGGTGTTAGTTGAAAAAAAAAAAAAAAAGGCTTCCATGGTTGGGCGGCCGCCGAGGTCCGCCTAGTACCGACTAGTCAGTCCAGGCCGACCGCCTAGGCGGGCGCCTAGGTCCGTCTAGGTAGCCAGCTGCAGAATATGGCCGAATTGGCTATATTCGCCGCGGCCGCCTAAACCGATTTTTATAACACTGTTTGAAATAGATAGTGAAGATATTATCTATTTTTTTATATAATAAATTTATGATCAATTATTTAATTAGATGGTATTAGACTAACAAGTGTATTTTACAGTCAAATCTGGTCAACCATTCAATTGAATAGCATTGACTAATGGGATCTTTATTAATAATTCAAAAGTTATATCTACTTATAAAAGAGCAAATTTTAAAACATCTAGCTGTTATTTACTTTTATATTTTAATGCTTTAAGTACGGATTTTTCTTTCTTCATATTACAAACAATTTTACTATATAATAATCATTTAATTTGTTAATAAGTTCATGCAATTATAAAAATAATTCTGTACTTCGAAAAAAAAAATAATAATTTTGTATACATTAAAATTAATAAATAATCAAAAGATTAATGCTATTTTCCATAAAAACTCATTCTTACAATATAGGATTGCATAACTAGCTCCAATTATGTAGGAGATATACACGATAAGATGAGTTGATCCAGTGGTTACCTATCACTTATACACTTGAGATTGTTATTTTATGCTTTCAATCTGATTTTGCGATTAAATTTTTTTTATTAAATTAAATAAAGACAGAAGTAGTCCACATTTGGTCTGCTCCTCCACCATTGATTTTTCAACTAGTGATTTCGATTTCACTCACCTACCCTCGAACACTTCCGATCAATCACAGCCGTCAGGTTAAGTGTACCAGTCAAGTTTGGCATCAAACTCAACAACCCCCTCCTTTCCATTTTCCCACCAACCTCTCCTTCCATTTTTCCACTTCCCTTTTTTTTTAAAAAAAAAAATTATTCTTCCATTTTAATGTTGGAAGAATCTCATCGAAAAACGTAATTCCAGATTGGGTTCTATGGCCACTTCTCTTCAGAGTTCAAGCACCTTCACTGTTGCTCGCGTTCACTTCAAAAACCCACCTCAAAACCCAAGTCTTGGATCAGTTTCTTTCCCTTCTCAACCTCTTCACAACAAGTAAGTTCTTTTTTTTTTTTTTTTTTTTTCAATTTGGTTTGATTTTTGTGCGAGTGATTGAAGAAATGAAATGGGGTTCTGGGATTTTGGGTTGGTAGAGGTTTGGTGTTGGTGGTGGAGAGTGGTAGACGAGCACAGGCTGTGACAATGAAGGCTTCTTCAAGCGAAGTGCAAGTGGACGTGTCTCTGAGTCCCAGAGTAAATTCCGTGAAGCCGTCGAAGACGGTGGCCATCACAGACCAGGCAACAGCTCTCGCACAGGCTGGTGTCCCTGTAATTCGTTTAGCTGCTGGAGAGCCTGATTTTGACACCCCAGCTGTGATTGCAGAGGTAAAGTTTGTTTTTTTTTGTTTGTTGTTTTGATTGATCAGTTTTGGAATCACCAATAAAGATCTCTTTTTTATGTTTGTTAATGGAAATCTAGGCTGGGATCAATGCAATTCGTGAAGGTTTCACTAGGTACACCCCGAATGCCGGTACTATGGAGCTTCGTTCTGCTATTTGTCACAAGCTCAAAGGTTGTTTGGTTGGTTGTAATGCTGGATTGTAGAATATTTTCTAAGACTGGTTCGAAAATATTTATGCCTTTTGGTGGTTTTTTTTTTTTTTTTTTTTGGCAGAGGAGAATGGGATTTCGTATACACCTGATCAGATTGTGGTCAGCAATGGAGCCAAGCAGAGTATCCTTCAAGCACTGCTTGCTGTTTGTTCACCAGGAGATGAGGTGAAATTTTGTTAATTTGCAATATGAATTCGTATTTGCTTTTTAGCTCTCTATTATTAGATCAAGTTGCCAGTTCGAACAACTATTCATTTTTTACAGTTCTTTTTTCACATGTAATAATCTTGCTTTGGAGGCTGAAGCAGAAGTCTTACTGCAGTTATAATACTGTTGTGTCAAAGAGAGATTTTATATGAGTATTTTCAAATTTTAGTGTTTTGTTAAAGAGACCTTGCAAGTCAGAATGTCAGATAAGCATTAATCAGTGCTTTATGCAAAAATAATAAGAAGAAAAGAGACAGAAATGCGTATATAAGAAGACTGTGGCAAACGATTTGAATTGTTTTGAGAAAAACTATATGTTAATGACATTGTATTGGTTTAGACCATTGGCACGCTTGACTTCTTAAGTGTCTGATGGATCGGCGTCTAGACACAAATTTGTTGCATAATAATGTTTTCCTAGCCAATCTGCATGATCAGGATAAGGGAGCTGCAGGAATCCATTTGTTTGGGGCTTTGGGCATTATTCGTTCAGTTTCAGTTATGGGATGGAAAAACTTTGTTTGGTTTAGATGCAGCGAATTTGGATGAACTAGATGGGCTAGATCAAATATGATTTATAGTGCCATGATCGAAAGAAAAGAAATGGAGTGAAAGGGGTTGGCATGTAGATATCCTTGAGATTCATATGACAATCATCGGCTTAATAGCCCTATCTTGTGCCATGAAAAGAAAAGAATAGATATACTTCCTCTAAATGACAATGTGGATTTTGTAACCTATTCTTTCTATCTTAATGTATAATTTCTGATCATTTAAACGATCAGAGTCATCCTCCAGTAGCATGCTAAGCATAGCTGGTCATTAAAATAAGTGGTTTTACTTTTAGAGGTGGGTCACACTATCAATGAACATCCCTTTTTTCGTTCTTTCAGGTTATAATTCCAGCTCCATTTTGGGTTAGTTACCCAGAAATGGCAAGGCTTGCTGATGCAACTCCTGTGATTCTTCCAACAAAAATCTCTGAAAACTTTCTTTTGGATCCAAAGCTTCTTGAATCCAAACTCACTGAGAAGTCAAGAATGCTGATTCTTTGTTCTCCATCAAACCCAACAGGATCTGTTTACCCCAAGGAATTGCTTGAACAGATTGCAAAGATTGTAGCAAAGCATCCCAGGCTTCTGGTACAGTTTGACTGAACCTAAACTCTTTACTCAATGATTTGCCAATACTTGGATCCTGAACTTCATATGGCTGGTTTGTTCAGGTTCTGTCGGATGAAATATATGAACACATAATTTATGCCCCGGCAACTCATACAAGCTTTGCATCTTTGCCGGGTATGTGGGAGAGGACTTTGACAGTAAATGGGTTTTCTAAGGTAATTCACTAGAGATAAATTTAAATATTACAGCTAAAACCTTGAATTATTACTGGCTTCTCCTTTACTGAATAAAGTAGCTGCACTCTTTCTGAGGATTCACATGTGAGTATAACATTTCTAGGCCTTTGCAATGACTGGCTGGCGACTTGGATATATTGCTGGCCCTAAGCACTTTGTTGCTGCATGTAATAAAATCCAGAGTCAGGTATGTTGCATCTTACCAACATCCTTAATTTTTTATTGAACTCCAACTGCCATGCATTATAAAATGTTAATTTTTCACTTATATAAATCATTTATCTGCATGTGTTGCTTTAATAGTATTTAATTAATGGGTGGGGTGGAATTGTTGTCGATATTAGGTTCAGATCTCACCAAAGTAAGATGTTTGTCCTCTTTGAACTTCATGTATTTGATCAACTTTATTGCCATTAGGTCTTCTCGAGAGAAAGATAAAAGGTCCTCTTGAAAGATGTTTGAGACTAGATATGCCCTAGTTATGTTTTTAAGTCTGTCAACATTCCAGATAAGGAAGATATTTTGGTGGAGCATTGTGTTGAAAATTTGTGAGAATATACTTATTGAAATGCTGAGATGTATGGAGATGTTTTAAAACTAGCGTATGATCACATAATACTGAACACTTGAAAAAGTTTATTGGGCAACATGACTTGCTAATGGTTGATGTAATATGACATGTGAACTAATATAAGTTAGCAGCCAAATACTAGATAAATTTTAATACCGCAACAACTCAGAGAGATGGATTACGACGGAGGTCGGAGGGTTGGACTTATAGCATTGTAGCAAGAAAATATTGTGGCTTCAAGCGAGTCAGTAGGAATCTGGACAAAAAATGGAATCTGGACAAAAAATTAAAAAAAATTCAGTAACTAAAGCAAGAAAAGCAGATTTGGCTGTGGCAGGCTTACTGTGCTCACTGTTGCTTCATTATTAGTTTCATGGAAAATTTATAGAAGCAACTGGGGAAAATTGTTTTTCCTTATGATTTCAAATGGATTTATGAGTATGCATCATATGTCTATGTGCCAATTTCTTTTATAGAATCGTTTCAGTAATGTGTTCTTTATACATTGAATCACAAGCTCCAGCTTATCTGTATTATGTTAGTCCAGTCCACTTCAGGTGCCAGTAGTATATCTCAAAAGGCAGCAGTAGCTGCATTAGGTTTAGGCTATGCTGGTGGGGAGGCAGTTTCCACAATGGTTAAAGCTTTCAGGGAGCGGCGTGATTTCTTGGTTAAAAGCTTTGGAGAACTGGATGACGTTAAAATATCAGAACCTCAGGTACCAACCGTAGTTACATCTATATTTGTTGGTATATTATAGCTCTTGCTTCTTTTTCTTCCATTTGCTGTGTTGTCTTTATAATTCTCATACTTTTCTCTTTTAGGGAGCTTTCTATCTCTTCATGGATTTCAGCTCTTACTATGGATCAGAAGCTGAAGGTTTCGGGAAAATCGAGAATTCAGAGTCCCTTTGCCGATACTTATTGGACAAGGCTCAGGTATCATATCGACACTTCAAGACTTTCTTTCTTATTTCTGAATCATAGATTCTTTCATCACCTAAATTTTCTAAACATGTTAAGATGATGTCTAAACCACTGATTAGGATCGACCAGCAATATTTGTTACCTAGAATTTATTAAAACATCATAAGAAGGTTTATTCTTCTTTGGTTTATGATTCGTTTATGGTCATTGATTTATAGGTCGCACTAGTCCCAGGAGATGCATTTGGGGATGATAGTTGCATCCGCATCTCCTATGCTGCCTCCCTCACCACCCTACAGGCTGCCGTGGAGAGAATTAAGAAAGCACTTGTCCCGTTAAGGCGCGCTGTCCCAGTTTAATTAAGCTGAACAATAATGCAAAATCTTGCCATTTGTTGTATTTTATTTTTCCTTTCTGGAATTCAAAATATGTACTTATGTAATAATTATTTTGAAACAAATGTAAGTTTGTTGTCTTGATTCAGAGATTCTCTGTTGTTCTGTTACCAATTCATTGTGTGACTACTAACTTGTGCTGATAGAAAATCTAATTGCTTATATTGATTGTTTGGTTTGACTTGCAGCTTTTTAGTTTTTAGCCACAAGAAGTGAGTCTAATTCAAATGCTATGTCTAATTTTGAGTAAAATATCTCAAGTTTAACAGATAACAATATTATATATATATTATAAATTATCTGGTGTGGGATTGCACGTTTATATATTATAAATTATCTGGTGTGGGATTGCACGTTTTTCGTAACGTTATAGAGTCGAATCAACAGAAGAATTCAGTTAAAAAATCATATCGACATAAGATTCTGATTTATTTTCTTATATTCATCTGTGACAGTTTATAATTTCATTATACAGTTGTGTCATTTTCAGGAATTTAAATAATATATAAATTACATGGTCCTATTATTCCAGGACTTGAGAATAAAAATGTTCCAAGGTATCATTCTTTTGAAGATAAACTAAAATCAAGTAATCAACAGCGCATCAGGGAATCAAATTAATTCCAATTCAGGAGAGTTTTCTTCAGAGATTCCAACATATTCACAATTAAAAGTTGATGATGAAACTTCACAAAAAGGTTGTTTCTGTTCTGCTTCAAAAGCAATTGAAAAGACAGAAGAAGAGAAAAGGAAAACAGTTTCTTTTCTTCATATACAATAATATTCCTGTCCAACTGTCATTGCTTTTAACAAAACACCCCACAGAAGCCAAGTACTACTTCAAACAATGCCTAAAACTTACAATGACTTGAACTACAAGTTAATCAACCTCAAATGGAAAGAATTCTCTTCTTTCTCCAACTGTTTTACTTTGTTTGTTTCTCATCTCCCTCTTCTTCAATTATATAAGAATTAGATAGCGAAAAAAGGGAAGTTATCGGAAAAGAAAAAAACCTGAAGAATAATGGAGGCCTCCAGTTCATGCACTACAGAAGGTACAGAGATTGTGTTTTTCGACCTGGAAACAACCGTGCCCAGAAGAGCCGGGCAGCGGTTCTGTGTGCTGGAGTTTGGTGCCATTGTGGTTTGTCCAAGACAGCTTGTGGAGCTGGAGAGTTACACTACTCTTATAAGGCCTAAGGACTTGTCTGTTGTTTCGTTGAAGTCTAGTAGAAGCGATGGGATTACGCGCGAGGCTGTTGAAAATGCACCTGAGTTTGAGGAAGTTGCTGATAAAATCTTCAGCATTTTGAATTCCAGGATCTGGGCAGGCCATAATATACGAAGATTCGATTGCATTCGGATTCGAGAAGCGTTTGCTGAGATTGGTAGGCCTGCACCTGTGCCTGTTGGGATGATTGATTCTCTAGGAGTCTTGACTGAGAAATTTGGCAGAAGAGCTGGTAATATGAAGGTATATATATATATATATATGATGCAAATTATAACAACATTTTACATCAAATTTTTAATGCTTTTTCATGTTATGATATGTAACTATTATATATAATACAAAAAAAATCCTGACCTTTTCTTTTACTAACTTTTAGATGGCAACATTGGCTTCTTACTTTGGGCTTGGGCAGCAAAAACACAGGTATATATAATCGTTAAAATTTTGTCAAAAACCTCTCAGGAGATTACAACAAACTCTAAAACTACCCAGATCGTCTGTATTTAGTTAAACGTACACATCAAACATGAAGCATTGAATCTATTCTGATAAAAATATATACTTCTTTAAACAGGAGTCTCGACGATGTTCGGATGAATTTGGAGGTCCTCAAGCACTGTGCAACAGTTCTCTTCTTGGTATATATTTTCCAACACTTTTGATCTTTCTCTTTTTTACATAACCATGCATCGTTATTAGATCACATTTACATAGAAAAAAATAAAAATCACTAAATCTGATTCTGGTGCATGTGATTCTATATATGTAATAGGAATCAAGCCTCCCTAGTGTATTGAATGGGAAGTTTATAAATAGCTCTCTCACAGTTACAACAAGAAGCAGAAGCAATGGAAATAAACTGACATGCAGAGAAGAAACAAGAAGAAAATCTCCTCCAATAAGTACTTCTCTTGGATATCAAAGAACAGTTCCCTACACAAGAGGAAGCTTGGGAAAGGTTTAAATTCAAGCTTTCTTCTAATTTCATCTTAATAATTAATATTTGAATTTTAGTGAAGTATTTATATTAAAAGTTAACCTAAAATAATTCATTTTAGCGGGATACAAATAAAGCGTGGATATTCATATTAGATGATGACTCGTTTATATAAATTTTTTAATTCGGACTTCCTAACGTGATTTACTTTAGTTTTTATGTTGTTGTTATAATTGGAAGTTTGCAAGATATGTTACTAACATTGAGAATACATGCAAATTTTATATATATATAAAAAAAAATATAAAAAAAAGCAGATGACAGAAAGTGTGAAGAATCTGTTGTGTAAATCTCAAGGAAGCCAGCCTCTGAACACCATACTCAGGCACTCACATTCACTCCTCCGGTGAGGAAGAAAGAACAACACGGCGGTCGGGTCGGTCGGCCGAGGTCATGTCAGATTTGCAGAAACCATGCAAAGAAGAGAAGAAAACCTGAAAAAAAAATTAAAAAAGAAAAAAAGCTAGTTCCCATTGAAGACTATCATTTTGTTTAAAATAACATGAGAAGACTTCATAGCAATACATCATTGATGGAGAAATATATACAGCCATGTTAGAAATTAAAGTGAATTTCTTCAAAGCAATTGACTGATTTATTCATCTACACAAACACAGAACTTACAAGTAATTTGTTTGTTTTTTATTTTTAATTATTTTTCAAGGCCTTAACTCTAAATATGTAGAGGCCAGTTTGTATAAAAGAAATAATAATAAATATGATATTATTTATTGTCTATGTTTAACAAACATGTATTTGTTTATTTAACTGAAGACAAAATTTAAAAAAAATAATTTGTATAGTTATCATTAAAATAAAATAAATAATTTATAACTATCTCTATTAAAAAAAATAATTTATAGAAAAAAGTGGGTAGATTTTTTTATCTGTTTAATTTAATTTTTATATATTAGATCTTTTGCAGAAGATTTGCATCAAAGGAGTATTGTAAACGCTACGGTGAATTACAACTGTTGTAAAAAAAAATTTGCCGTAGAGTAAGGATTAAATATGCTGTAAAAAAAAGAAAAAGAAAAAGAAAACTCATTCATATTAATTTTTTAAAACTAAAATTTAAAAAAAAAAATTAAATGGATCTCCCATTTAAAAATATAAATAATCATATTACCCTTCTAATTATTAATAATATTGTTAAAAATTTATTGGTAAAATTATACTTTTAACTCATTTAAATAGAGTTAAAGGCAAAACTGTCTTTTTAATATTTTCAGTTAGTTTGAATGTTAAAAAATTGTTCAAAGAGATCAAATTAATACATTTACGAAAACTTAAGGCCCAAGGTACCAATAAACGAAACTGCGTTAAAAAATTTATGATTTTTCAAAAGTTAGGGACCAAATAGATAATTACCCTAATTTAAATTTTAACTTTTATTATTTTTTTTATTCAATCACATACTACACCAAT
The DNA here is from genome assembly GCA_003430845.1 of Xanthoceras sorbifolium. NCBI lineage: Eukaryota > Viridiplantae > Streptophyta > Magnoliopsida > Sapindales > Sapindaceae > Xanthoceras > Xanthoceras sorbifolium. The sequence continues at coordinate 854,237 of CM010609.1, read as the reverse complement.
TAAAAGGTAGTACTATTTTAATTTCAATATATACTGCACCAAATACATGATAATACTAATTAGTCTAGTCCAATTCAATTTTATAAAAATAGTCAAATTTAATCCTGCATACCAAACACACCCTTAGTGTATAAGAATTATGATAGGTATTGTATTTTTAAAATTACAAAAAAGAAAGAGAAAATTTGTACTAGTGGCCTAAAATTAGTGAGGTCTTATAAAATTATCACTCTCTAAAACTTTCATATTTTTGTCAACATTTATCATTGAACTCACAAAAATATGTGTCTGTAGTTGACAAACTCAATCCAATATCTCTTCTCTTATCACTTTATTTCTTTTTAGAATTAGACATTATTTCTCTCTCTTATTCTTAGCTCATCACGTTTCTCTCTCTTTTTTCCTAAACTCTCTCCTAGCTAAACTCACTCACTTACAACCTAGATCTACAACAAACTATTTCAGATCTATAATCTAGTCAGTGCTTTCACATTTGCATCAGTCCAAGCTTTGTCTCCATCAAACTCTCTTCTCCAAAGTACAATTTCACAAGTTGTTTTGTAAAAAATCAAGTTTACATACTAGTTTGTGAGAAATTAATTTTACATTCTGGTTTGTACTACAACAATTTTACTCGCTAGTTTGCACACAATCCATTTTACACACTAGTTTATAAGCAATTAATTATAAACGCTAGTTTGTACATAATCAATTTTACACGCTAGTTTGTACACAATAAATTTTTTTCACTAGTTTGTATACAATTACTTTTACACGCAAAGTACATACATTTTGTTGTTGTTTAAACAGAAGGTTTGAAGATTTTGTAACAACAAGGTTTCTATTACCTATCTAATTCAATTTCATCATAATTATGTAATAAATAATCATATCTTTCTTTTAATTTTTCTAAAATTTTTATGGTTTGTATCATTAATATCATTTTAAGTTTATAATCTAAAGGTTTAAAATCCATGTTATTTTCATGTTTAGCATGTAGTTGATTCCTTATTTCTTCTATGAGTAATATAATATTATCTTTTTCAGATAAATCTAACATCACTAAACTTTCACCAAATTTTTCTATCCTGTTCATTTAATTTGTGTTTCTTATATCTTGCAAATCAAAACCAATAACAAATACTACTCTTGAATCATAAAAAAGAAAATGGTCCAATACGCTTTCGTACCTTTCTTCTTCTTTGACCACTAAATCATCGGGTGTCCACGATCCTTTTACCGTGCGTTTCAGCACCAACCTAGTATTCCTAGGTAACTGATCTGTGTCCCTTCAACAACCAGCAGCACAACCCAGTTTCGTTTCCTACCTCTGGGTGTACAGAAGAAAAATAAAGAAGTGTTTAAAGCTTTTTCTTCTTTATGAAAAAAGAAAAGTAAAATTATAAGAACTGGTTTGCAAGATGTAAGAAAAGAAACTCTTTTATTGCTTCATATGAATATCATACAAAGAGAAGGAGAAGTTTTTCTAAGGCTTCAAAGCTGAAGGTTCTTCGATGCCTTTACTTATGAACTACTTATATATTTATAGTTGAAATCCGGACATGAAACCCCGGATTTCAAACTTTACAAAATAAAAGATAAAAAGATAAGATTACATTTTAAAAGTTAAAATAAAATATCGGTTTGTCTTCACATATCTTTTTATCATGATTATCTTCTTATCTTTACGAATCTTCAAATAACGGTGCAGCTGGTATCTCTTTTTGATCAGATAAGGAGACCATTCTGATCTTATCTTCTTCATGTCTTTTTCAATCTTCGTCTTCATATGCCGACCTTCTGTTAGGAATCTTATCCTTATCTTTTTCTTGTCTATCAAATGTACAGGCAGGACACTTATTGAGATTGTGTTGCCTGAATTGACAGACATGTTCTTGAGCCTGAGGGCTTGATCTGATAGCTCCAGTGTTGATAAGCTTTATCTTTGTCGCCAAGTAATTCCTGGCAGCAATTGGGGTTGCCTTAGCTGGCGATATCATTGTTGATGATAATATCTTTCCTCCGCCATATGTGCGAAAGCCACGTTTAAAGCTAGCTTCCAGTCCTTGTAGGACTATTCTGATTCCTATCGCTCTTCTGTAGTGGATATCTTCTTCTTCAAATCTGGGTAATTCTTTTCTAAGCTTCTGAGAAGTGATAGAAAAAGAATCTGCTTTTGCTATCTGAATGAAGTAGTAGGCAGGATATCGTTCATCTTTATAAAAATCTGGTCCTGCAGACAAAAATTTTAGTACAATAATATCTTTTGGTGTCATTGTTGGATTGTGGATATAACAATCCTTGACTCCATCACGTATCCATTTAGGCAGTAGACTAATCTCTGCAAAATCTGGAGGATTTGAATAAATGGAGTTTAAAGCTTCAATATCGAATTTCCTCTGGAGGAGAATCTTGTAGATAATTAATTCTAGGATAAATCCCAGAATAATCTACATATCTGTAATCTTTATTTGAAAGACTATATAGTACTTTCATTATCGATAATTGATCCATAATGGGATCTGCCATATGTGAAATTTTGGGAAGATTCACTTGGATTCTTTTCCCTTTATCTTTCTGAGGTCTAAGCTCAATATCCATGGAGGATGAGGATGATGATCCTGTAGATCTATCTTCTTGTTCCTTCCTGGAATTATCTGGAGTTTGAGGAATTTGTTCATTTTATTTCTCCATTTCCTCAAATAATCTTTTAACTCTATTGTTGATGAATTCATATCTACCAATTCTTTTTTCAATCATCTGGCTTTCAGTAAGTAAGATATCAGCAACTTCCTTGGCATTTCCAGGCAAATTGGCTATATCTATCAAATCAGAGATATTTTCTCTTATCGATAAGATTTCTTTTTCCATATCTTTGAGATCAATCTTGATCTGCTCCATCTCTAGTGAGAAAATCTGCTAGAACATTTTTATCAGATTTGATAATTTCAATGTCAAAATCATATTCAGCTAATAACATTTGCCATCTAATTAATCTTTTTACTTCTGGTCTACTTGGTAAAAGATATTTTATAAAAGCTTTTACTTGTGTATTATCAGTTCTTAATAAGAATCTTTTTGGTAATAAAAAGTAATAAAACTTTTTGCAGCTTTTCACTACAGCTAATAATTCTTTTTCATTAATATGATATCTCGATTCTGTATCAGAAAAGGTTCCAGAACAATATTTACAAATTATTTCTCCTATCTTTTCATAGTTTTCCTTAAAATCTTGTTTCTTTAATACTCCACTCCAATATCTTTCAGAGGCATCAGTTTCTAAACTAAGATTATCATTTTCTTTTGGTAATTGTAATTTTGGTAATATTTTACACATTTCTTTTATCTGTTTTACTTGTTGTTCTAAATAATTCGTAAAGTTAAAAACTTTTCCTTTCTTTATCAATTCTTGAAAAGGCTTTCTTAAACTAGCCAAATTTTCTATGAAATCTGAAGCATAATTTAAGATTCCTAAAAAACTTTGAACTTGTTTTTTATTTGTTAATCTATTTGGAAAACTATTAACTTTTTCCAATATATGTTTTTGTAATTGTATTCCTTTCTTATCTATATGCATTCCTAAAAATTCAATCTGATGTTGACATATCTTAGATTTCTTTTCAGATAAAGCTAATCCATTTTTTAAACATAAATTTATAAAAATATTTAAATGTTTTAAATGAGATGTCATATCATCAGATAATAGTAAAATATCACCCACATAAACAAATATAAAATCATAAGATTTAAAAATATTATCCATTTTTCTTTGAAATATTTGGGGTGCATTCTTTAATCCAAATGGCATAACTAACCATTCATATTGACCTTGTAGGGTCGAGAATGCTGTATATGCTATACTATCAGGGTGCATTTTAATCTGCCAGAATCCACTTTTACAATCAAATTTTGAAAATATTTTCTTATTTCTCGTTTCATTAATTAAGCTTTCTTTATGTGGTAAAAAAATATCCATCAAATATAGTATTATTGTTTAATCTTTTATAATTTATCACCATTCTAGTTTTTCCTCTATCTATCTCAGCATATTTTCTAACAATAAATGCTGGTGAGCTATGTGCTGATAAACTAGGTCTAATAAAATGCAATTTTAAAAGTTCATATATTTGTTGATTAAATTCTTTTTTATCTTCTGGATTATATCTCATAGGTCTTTCTCTAATTATTTTATCTTTATCTATCATTTCTAATTTAGCCATAATCTGATTTTTATCCCAAAATTCTAATGAATTATCAGTAAAACATTGTTTTAATTTTGTTTTGATACATTCTATATCCATATCTAATGTTTTTAATTGTATTTGAAATTTTATTAATGGGTTTCCTTTAGAAAAAATTGGTTTTTCTTTATATCCAATATCACCACGCTGGGTTGTGCGGGGAATAAAGGAAATAGGAAAAGGTTTACCATAAGCAGTTTTAAGTCTTTTGACTGTTATAAGATGATGACATGGAGTCTTAAATAATATCTTACTAGTGATTGTATCAAAAGTAATCTTATGAAATAATTGTAGAAAATTATTTCCTAAGAGTATATCACATCCTGTGTTATGAAAATAAAATGGTGGATATTTGATTAAATATTGTCCTAATAAAATTATTGGGTTTTCTATACCTCTCTTAATTTCTATTACATGATTTGAAATATCTCTTCCTCTAATTATTGGTAAATCTTGATAATATTTTTCAGGAAAATATTGTGGTTTGCTCACACAACAGCCTGATCCACTATCTACATAAGCTGCAAAATATTCTGCCTTATAATCTTTATAAGTTAAACCTATTGGTATATATATACTATATGGACTTGTCATTTTGGTATATATATTAATTTTCCATTATAATTTATCTTCAACCCATAAGAAGTTATCTGATATGGTTTTACCATTTCTAAAAAGGTAATTCCTAACATTATTTCTAATGTATCATATATACTATTCATTTTACTGTTCATAATAAATAAATGACAGATATAAACTTTAAAGAACTTAAAGATGGTGAATTAAAAATAGAAAAAGATTTAATAGAAATACAAAAAACAATAATATATTATGGAACAAAAATCTTAGAAGAATTAAAGATAATAACAAATTTAATAAATAAACAAGAAAATTTAGAAAAAAGAAAAACTATAAAAATGCAAGATAATTCATTAATAACACATTTATTACAAATTAAAAAATGAATTCTGATTCAGAAAATTATAATTCAGATATAGATAATTTAATAACAAAAATAGGTGATATAGATATAAATTCTGAAATTTATAATCATAATTTTATAAACATTGAACCAGATATGAAACAGGAATTAAACCCTAATATTACAGATATCCCTAGTTCAAGTAGAAATCCTCCTTTAAGAAGCAGAAGAACACATAGACCTGAAGATATATTTGGAAGAAGTGCATTAGGATATGCAGGTTTAACATCACTAAATAATAGTCATACACCATTAGAAAAAATGAGAAATGATAATATTAATCCATTTGGAATATTTTTAGATTTAGATTGTGTAAGCAACACAGAAGAAGCAATAGATAAATGAGAAACTTCTCTAAGGATAGCTGTAGAAATTAATAAAATGAATTTTGATATAGCAAAAAGCTTTTTAGAAAAAACTTTAGTAAACAGTGCTTCTAGATATTGGCAAAATATGAGTGATGCAAAATACATTAGAAGCACTGTTTACTAAAGTTTTTTCTAAAAAACTTTTTGCTATATCAAAATTCATTTTATTAACTTCTACAGCTATCCTTAGAGAAGTTTCCCATTTATCTATTGCTTCTTCTGTGTTGCTTACACAATCTAAATCTAAAAATATTCCAAATAGATTAATATTATCATTTCTCATTTTTTCTAATGGTGTATGACTATTATTTAGTGATGTTAAACCTGCATATCCTAATGCACTTCTTCCAAATATATCTTCAGGTCTATGTGTTCTTCTGCTTCTTAAAGGAGGATTTCTACTTGAACTAGGGATATCTGTAATATTAGGGTTTAATTCCTGTTTCATATCTGGTTCAATGTTTATAAAATTATGATTATAAATTTCAGAATTTATATCTATATCACCTATTTTTGTTATTAAATTATCTATATCTGAATTATAATTTTCTGAATCAGAATTCATTTTTTAATTTGTAATAAATGTGTTATTAATGAATTATCTTGCATTTTTATAGTTTTTCTTTTTTCTAAATTTTCTTGTTTATTTATTAAATTTGTTATTATCTTTAATTCTTCTAAGATTTTTGTTCCATAATATATTATTGTTTTTTGTATTTCTATTAAATCTTTTTCTATTTTTAATTCACCATCTTTAAGTTCTTTAAAGTTTATATCTGTCATTTATTTATTATGAACAGTAAAATGAATAGTATTTTTTAAATAGTATCGTTTTAAAGAATATCTATCATGGTTGTATATCAGTTTGGTTCCCAGGAAAGAGTGGTGAGTCACAATGGACAAATTAGAGACCAAGTCTTTCCTTAGCCAGAACCTGACTAAATATATCCATGAAAAACATCCTAATCTTTTATATGGCATTGTTATACCAGAGGTCTGATCACAAGAATCAATGTACTGGTTTCCAGCCATGCTCTAAATCTAATTTTTTATATTTGTATTTTGTACAAATTCCTGCATTTTGTTACTGTGTCTGAATCGTTCCTAAGGCTCTGATAAATATGTGTCTGTAGTTGACAAACTCAATCCAACATCTTTTCTCTTATCACTTTATTTCTTTTTAGAATTAGACATTATTTCTCTCTCTTATTCTTAGCTCATCACGTTTCTCTCTCTTTTTTCCTAAACTCTCTCCTAGCTAAACTCACTCACTCACTTACAACCTAGATCTACAACAAACTATTTCAGATCCATAATCTAGTCAGTGCTTTCACATTTGCATCAGTCCAAGCTTTGTCTCCATTAAACTCTCTTCTCCAAAGTACAATTTCACAAGTTGTTTTGTAAAAAATCAAGTTTACATACTAGTTTGTGAGAAATTAATTTTACATTCTGGTTTGTACTACAACAATTTTACTCGCTAGTTTGCACACAATCCATTTTACACACTAGTTTATAAGCAATTAATTATAAACGCTAGTTTGTACATAATCAATTTTACACGCTAGTTTGTACACAATAATTTTTTTTCACTAGTTTGTATACAATTACTTTTACACGCAAAGTACATACCAATTATACACGCTGATCATTCAACATATTCCAATTAATTTTACAAGTCACAAATCAATTTTACGCGCTAAAAACAAAGTATACAAAACAAAACAAAAGTATACAACTGATTTTACGAGTCACATATCAATCTTTCTCTCATTTCCATTACATGACACACTTTGCCTCATCCACATGCTCCTCCTCGTCTTGCAGTTGTTGGCCTCTTGTCATTCATGACCGCTCGTCTTCGTCATCCTCTCTCTTATTTCTTCTAATTTCTCCCTCTTCTGTCACTTGCAAATGATTTCTTTTTTATTTTGAAAACTGGTTTAAAATGTTTTCGAAAAAGTCAATAAGTTACCCACGTGATTATGACATATTTTGTCTAAAATGTGTAAAGTTTGACAAAAACAATCAACTTATTAAAAATAGATAAATATAATAAATACGCCTAATTTAAAGATATTTATAAATTTGTCCCTAAAAAAATACATGATTTAAAGTGAAATAATTATACATTCAATATAGCTTTAAAAAATAACATTAAGGTTTTTTTTTTTTTTTTTTGGGGGGGTTCTTTTGCACTTGAAATAACATGATTTTTAATGTTGATGTATAGTTTCATATAAGCAGTCAAGTCCTTCACAAATATTTGATTGGTGATGCGTAAATAGTTTTTCAAACGAGCAAATTACACACAACTTATTTGAGATTTACACTGGTACTTCTATATACAACTCTACGATGAATCCACAAAAAATTTCTCACCATTAGTCAATTAAAATTAAATTTAGTAAATGATGATCCGTAAGTAGTTTTTTTAATGTACAATCATTTTTAATTTTATTAAATTACAGAGTTTTATCTCAAGTCCGCACCAAATCATTACCATGTCATTATAACTGTAGAAAGATCCTTCATATTACATCTTTCTTTACAAAACGTAGAAGAGTGCGTATACTTTGATATTTGTAGAATAAGAGAAGAAAGTAGATGACATGAAACTATAAATTAAAATGTAAATAATTCAGTGACATTTTCAATTTAATTGCAAAACAAAATGTAAAGCATATTCCATTTGATCATATAAATGTGAATCATCTATCTTCAAAGTAGTAATGAGTGGTAAGAGTACAAAGTAGGAATGACAGAATGAGGTGATTCTCTTATTCCACCTTCATTTTTCAGATTGAATGGAGCTCGATATTTATTTACAAATAAACATACATATGTCTGCTATATTATACTCAAAAACAATGAATATTGCGATTTATCAGTAGCTTACATATATTAAGAAAATAAATAAACATACATATGTCTGCTATATTATACTCAAAAACAATGAAAATTGCGATTTATCAGTAGCTTACATATATTGAGAACGATAAGCAATCTTTTCTTGATGAACATTTCCACCCTCTAGATTCTTGAAGAGAATTGAGGCTCTTTATATGGTTGGGCAAGTGTTTTGAAACATATCTAATAAAAAAATCTTTTAAATTGGTGTTAGGAAACCCTCTTTTTCCAAGTCTTTTGAGTCGTATCTTCTGAATAAAAGAACTCTTAAATTGATGCTAGGATGCACTTTTCCACATCTTTCTATATCTTAAATTGATGTTAGGAAGCTCTCCTTCTTACAGAGACTACTACCATTATGTAACACTCATATATGAATTTAATTGCTCTCAATAACTCATTTAAATACACACAAGATATATATATTAATCTGAAATCTCTCTACTGTCGATATAGTATCTAATAGTTATAAAAAATATTGAGCTAGATCATTAATAAGGTAATTTAAACAACAATATTTATATTGTTGAAAAATTGACCTTATTATTTCTACTCTCCCCTTTATGTAGAATAAGACCTTCTGCCATCCATAAAAGCACAAGTTCATTCTGTTCAGATTCATAATCTTCAGAAAGAATTCCACAATATGCAAAGCATCTCTTTAAATGTGGAGGTAGATAATAGTAGCTCAGTTATTATATACTTCTCGAACGAAGTATCATCTTTCCAACTCCTCTCATACCATGATATGAATACTAAACCAAACCTAACCTCACTTTGTCCATTATTCAACACCATCTCAACTATTTCAACTGTATCTCCATCTCTAATTGATATCCTACCATCAATTATTTCCAATCCAAGATCAAATCTCTGTCTACCCAGATCTTCAAACAAGCTAAAAACAGTAAAACAAAACATACAAGAACTTGCACTCGGACTCAAACTAGAGAAACAACACATAGGGGTCAGACTCAAAACCTTTGCTTTATCTGATGCACGGCCACCGATTTGCGCCCCAAAGCCTCCACGATGACAAGCCATGTCTCCGAGATCAGCCACCCCCTCCACGATCTTCACAGCCCAGTTTGTGAGTTGCTTCTACTCTGCATCTGCACCACTGAGAACTGCATGAACTATCAACAACAAAGTTTCGATTTTTATGTTAAGGAAGGAATCAAGAGTTGGAAGAACAAAGTTTAGCTCTGCAGCATCGATTCGATGGTGGGTATTTCCACTAACGATGATGGTGCTTGTGAGGTCCAGATCTGAGAGGTATTTTTTAGATTTGAGTGTGAAAGAAGATGCTCTGCTCTGGCCTGAGAACTGATAAAGTTGAAAAAAAGATAAGAGAATCTTGAAAAAAATGTTGCACTACTTTCTATCCAAAACCGCGTGCAACCCACTATCAATAGCGTATGGTTTATTTTTTTTAGAATATTATTAAAATTTTTCAATAATTTAGTATATTCGTTAAAATCTCCCCTCTAATTTTATTTATGGTCAAAATTATCTTATAATTTTATTCTATAGCTAAAATTTCTCTTACCGTCAGTTTTAATTACCAAAATATCATTGACTGTTAACTTTTCTATTAAGAATATTATTAAAATTCCTCTCTAATTTAGTATATTAGTTAAAATCTCTCCCTAGTTTATTTATGCTCAAAATCTCATCCTATAGTTTTATTTTATAGTCAATCTACTCCTACTGTTAGTTTTAATTACCAAAATACTTTTAATCATTAACTTTTCTGTTAAAAAATTTATGTGATATAAAGGTAAATATCTAGATATTATAAAGAACTAATTACACTCAACCTACCTAAGGCTTGGCTAATTACACTCGGAATCAAAGTTTGTATTAATTGACACTGACATCCCCTCCCATTAAGTTTGATCGTTAAAATAAATGGTTGACCATCCAAAAATATTAAAATGACCAAAATACCCCTGGTTAAAAAATTAAAAATATAAAAAATAAACTTTTTTTAAAAAAAATAATTATATAAATAAAAAATAAAAATAAATTTTGTCTAAAACAATTATCTAAACAAATGAATCTAGTCCATTTTTAAAAAATATCTAAAAAATTTGTAAAATAATAATTTGAGATTTGTAAAAAAAATCCATGTCCAATCTAGACCGTCTATCAGAACCATCAAATATGATGAACTATCCATATGGTCTCTTGACCAATGTTTTTTAAAAAAAAATTAAAAAGTCCAGATTTAATATGGACCGCCTCCACCATGGACAGATCTCCATGGATGGAGCTTCCATCTCTCCATGGAGTTCCCCCTGCCGCCGAAAGGCGGAGGCGGGGAGGTTCGGCGAGGGAGGCGAGCCTCCCCCGATCATCGTTGGGAGGTCTCGCCTCCCCCACGACAGGGACGCCTTCCCGTTGGCAAAATAGGGCGGCGTCCCCATCGTGGGGGAGGCGAGACCTCCCCACAACGATCAGGGAAGGCTCGCCTCTCTCGCTGAGCCTCCCCGCCTCCTCCTTTCGGTGGCGAGGGGAACTCCATAGAGAGATGAAAGCTCCATCCATAGAGATCCGTCCATGGTGGAGGCGGTCCAAATCAAATCTGGACATTTTAATTTTTTTAAAAAAAAAAATTGGTTAAGATACCATCTAGATCGTTCATCAAATCTGATGGTTCTGATGGACGGTCTAGATTGGATCTGAATTTTTTTTACAAATCTCAAATTATTATTTTACAAATTTTTTAGATATTTTTTAAAAATGGACTAGATTCATTTATTTAGATAATTGTTTTAGATAAAATTTATTTTTATTTTTTTATTTATATAATAATTATTTTTTAAAAAAAGTTTATTTATTATATTTTTAATTTTTTAACCAGGGGTATTTTGGTCATTTTAATATTTTTGGATGGTCAACCATTTATTTTAACGGTCAAACTTAACGGGAGGGGAGGTCAGTGTCAATTAATGCAAACTTTGATTCCGAATGTAATTAGCCAAACCTCAGGTAGGTTGAGTGTAATTAGTTCTATTATAAATTAAAATATTTTAATTTATAATATCAATAAATTTCTATCATCCATCATATGATAGACGGTAGAGATCAAGTATAAAATATTAAACAATTTTAAAATTTTAAAAAAAATTGATTATAGAGATGGATTGTGGGGATCCATTTTTTAATTTTTAATTATTATTTTTTTAATTTTTTTTATATTTTATGTTTATGATCTCTACTATCCATCTATAGAGATGGATAATGGATATCCATCTTTTTAATTATCAAAATATATTTAATTGTTAACTTTTTTTCAAAAACTTTAAAGTACCAATGATATAAAGGTAAATATCTATATATATTAAATTAAAATATTTTTAATTTATAATCTCAATAAATCTCTAGAGATTAAATATAAAAAATTAAAAAAAATTATAATTTTAAAAAATTTAAAATCTATGTAGATGGGCTGTGGATGTCCATTTTTAAAAAAAATTTAAAATTTTTTAATTTATTTTCAATTTTTTAGGTATTTTAAAAAAAAATATTTTTGTGTTTATAATCTCTACTATCCATCTATAGAGATATATAGTAGAAATCCATATTTTTGTTTTTTATTTTTATAAAAAAAAATTATATAATTTTTTTTAAAAAAATTTGTGTTTATAATCTGCACTTCTATAAATTGACGGTGGAGATCCAACTTTTTTAAAAAAATTTAATATTTTATATCTGATTTTAACCGTCTATAGTATGATGGATGGTAGATATTTATTAATATTATAAATTAAAATATTTTAATTTAATATATATATATATATATATATTTACCTTTGTACTTTTAGTATCCTGAAGTTTTTAACAGAAAGTTAATGGTTAAAGGTGTTTTGATAATTAAAACTGACAATATTGGAAAACTTAACTACAAAATAAAACTAGGTGGGGGAAGGGGGGGATTTTGACCATAAATAAAATTAGGGGAAGAGTTTAATTAATACACCAAATTAGGAGGGAATTTTAATAATATTTCTAACAAAAAAAATTTAATAAATGTATTTTGGTAATTAAAATTGACGGTAAGGGAGATTTGACTATAAAATAAAATTATGAAGGGTTTTGGTCATAAATGAAACTAGAGATGGCATTTTAATGAATATACTAAATTATTAAGGATTTAATAATATTCCCTTTTTTTCCTCGATTAGATCAATTATTTCGGAAAGCAAATTCCATGGTAGAATTGTCAATGCCAGTGATAATATGTGAAGTCGATATGAACTCAAGATAAATAAATAAGTTTAAGTTGACCAAAATGAATTTGGATTAATAATCGGGTAAACTCGTATAGCCCGTTTATCTAAACAAGTCGTAATGGATTTAGTTAAATGGATTGTGATTTAACTCGATTAAGAAGAAAAATTATAATTTTAAAATTATTAAAGTATTATTGTAATTTTAAATAATAATATATAAATAAAAAATTTACAGTATATAAAATAAATAAATTTTACATAAACAAATTAGAAGGGTCAATATGTGTAATTCAATTAAATAAATTGATCATATTGGATTTGAGGGGATTGACCCGTTTAAATAAACGGATCTCATCAAGTTGAACGTAAACAAATTTGTATCATATCGGGTTGAGTTGAGTCCAACTCGATCGACGAACTTATTTTGCTAGCCCTAACTAAAGAAGAGGGGACTCGAATACTATCACGAATGTGAATTCTACTGCAAAAGAGGAGTCTTGAACACTATCACAAATGTGAAGGGGTGTTCTAACATTAAAAGTTACAATTGCTTCTAACTCCCAAATTTGTAAATAGCTTTTTTACTCATTGATAAGAATGTAAATAGTTTTTTTTATTTAAAATATATATAATTTGTTAAAAATTTAAAATTGGCAGGTGTGTGTAGTCACGGGTGTGTCCATCAGTCTTGTATGGTTGTATTTAATATAGGATAAATTATATTTAAGTATTTTAAACTGAACGCTAAAAAATAATGAAATAATAAAATTACCTCTTTTATTAAGATAAATATTTTTTTTATTTAAAACCTAACAAAATATTTTTTAATTAAAAATTTAAAAAATTAACCAAACACTAATAAAAACTTTAGATTTGGAGTCGAGATGAACAACTGTTGGAGATACGTAAGAGATGGAGGCTCTGATGAAAATATAAATAGAAATATCTAAATACATATTTGGAGCCTGATAATATCTCATGTTTAAGAGTCACCACCACCGTAAGTGGTATATTTAAAAAAAAATTAGTAATATTGGATATTTATAATTAAATTTTAGGGGTAAAATATTCTTAAAATATTAAGTATATTTTATATATTTTTATTGATAATTTCTATAAATATAGATTTATGATAAATAATCACTAAAATCGAAACTTATTTGGTTTTTCAGCCTCTCGGAACATCCGAAGAAAATCGGACGTGCTCTGCTCTGTCCTACAAGAAAGCAAAGTTGGAAAAAATTACATAGAAAAGTTTTCTTCCAAACCGCGTGGACTCCACCACGTGAGTGTTTATTGAAATTTTTTAATAATAAATAAAATATTAGCTATAAAAATTAACTACTAAACACACCTTTTAGATATATATTCCGATATCAAAAAATATTTACTTTGACGATAAGAAAAGAAAACTACCACGTATGCTATTAAATATATATGGTAGAAGTTAAACTTCCGCTATAATAAGAAAATACACTAACCACTTGAACTACGAATAGATGTCGCATAATCAAATACTTAAACTATAATTAAAAAAATTTATTAATCACTTTAATTTTAACGGATTAAAATATAGATTGTTAATTTTATTTACTTTGATCCATACATGGCGTGTTATTCTCTCGTTAGAATTATGTAGTGTATGCTCAATTCAATTTAAGTGATAGCAATCAATCGGGTCGAATTAGGTTGGCCCGACCTGAAATTTTTGAGTCGGGTTATTGTTCAAATCGAATAAAATTACGATTAATTTTGTGTGTTAATGATTAAATTTTTCAAGTTTTTGCTAAAATCTCGTCTATTACAATATTTTTATAAATTTTTTTTTGGTCGAATTGTTATATCATGATATAATATTTAACTTTACAAGTTTCTTAATAATCTCAATACAAAACTCACTAATATTATATAGGGTTGAATTTTAATTAAGATTGAATTTGCACCATTAATATATTTACATCTTAAGCAATTTTTGTAAAGCGGTGGTTTAGATGTAATTACTTTTACATTTATATGATTAATGATATAATGGTAAGTTAAGCACTAGATATATTTTATTAAAAGTACTTTTTGCTCTTATACTAATTTTATCAAGATAATATCGACCTAAAAAGTTAAATTGCAATAAAATCTAATTTTTATTGACCTACAACTCAATACCTCGACACAAATATTGACCGTCAGACTTAATTGGGGTCACTGTAATGGTAAAAAAAAGGTCCGAATCAGTCACCATCACAGTAATTACCCCACATCTCCCTACACCAATTGCTACAAACTTGCATTAATATGGTTCGGTAATAAATGACACCCATTTAGTTTAATAATATCTTAAGTTCAGGCCGTCATACCGTAGGTAGTATGTGTGTGTATATATATATATATATATATATATATATATATATATTGTTGGAGAAAAGTTCATTAAAATAAATAATATGATAATTTAATGACAAACACCATATGAGTGCAGGTGTATAATTGGACTATATCCACATTTAATATATGAATCATTGGGCCGGATAATGCTTTCCAATGGATCGGCCCAGAGTCGAACATGTTCGGATTCAGACACAAAATTTATTCTTTTCTTGAAATGTCCAAAATTTTGGATCCGAATTATAAGGACTGTGGACTGGGCCAGATTCAGATTATACAGATACGGATTCAGACCCGATGAGATCGTATCGGTGCAGCCCTTTCGACACCTCTATGTCAAATAAAAACTTCAATAGTTCATAGAAACATGTTTTTCTTCATGGGTAGACAATTTAAAAAAATGTGTTCAAGTAACCTTTCAAAAAATTGACAATTTTTTTTTTTTTATAAAAAAGAAGAAAAAAAATTAATGTGAAATATCCTTAAATTAGTTACACACTTATTACATAGGTATTATGACGTAAGATATTATCAAATTGAATGAGTGTCATTTATTACTAAACTACATTAATGCGAGTTTGTGAGCGGTAGTCGGTAAAGAGCTGCAATTGGTGGGGGGTGAGATGTAGGGCAACTGCTGTGATGGTGATTGATGGGACTGGTAAAGGCATTAGGGTATTTTTAGTATGAATGTTGTGCCTTTTTTTTTTTTTGTTAGATGAGAGTTAAAAGATCAAAATACCCTTCTACTAGTCTGACCCCAGTTAAATCAAACCTAGTTAGTCTTACCCAGTTAGTCTTGCCCTAGTTAAGTCTTAACGGATATAATTAACACGATGAAACCATCTCATCTAAAATTTTCTCGTGAACCAGAATTAAGTTTCGTGCTTCGATAATGTAACTATAATCAACAAAGTCTTGACCTTGGTAATCATCAATGTAGTTTTTCATCATTATAAGGCAAATTGTTGCTAGAGGCACATGAATTATTATTATTATTTGAAACCTGACACCAATTAGGTTGAAATCTATTAGGATTTATACGAAATGTCAATGTCTTCCCATATTTTGTAATTTAATAGGTAAAGGTAGAACTCGAATCCCTATCATATAAGTAAAGGGGAAAGTGATAAATCACTTTACTACTCATGAATGTGTGAGGAATGATGAATTATTATTGGCCGTATATATTTGAGCGTTGATTTCTTGCACCTAATAATTGTATATAGAATGTGCTCAATTACATATCTACTTTTAGGTTTGATTACATAACTGTTAGGATGCGTTTGTTGCACTAGACAAGATAAGATTGGACTAACTTTTAGTCCAATTCTATGTTTAGAACGTGTTGGGCCAAACTTATCTAGTTGAGGCGGAACTCAATAGATATATTTTGTCCCATCTCTTCTTTCTTACTTCAATCATACTTTTATTTATTTAATTAACTTATTTTTATATAAGATACAATATTTATTTCATATATTTTATTAAAATATTTTTAATTTTAATAAAATAAATATTATTTTATTTAAATTAATTTTAAATAGTTTTATTTATTTTTAAAAAATAATTTAAAATTTTATTATTTGAAAAATAATTTTTAAAATAAATTAAATTTAAATATTGTTATTTTTATTGGATTTAAATGACTTTATTTTAATTAAATTACTTTTAAATAGTTTTATTTATTTTTTAAAATATTTATTTTAATTCATAAAATAATTTTTTAATCAAATTTAATTTGTGTATTTTTATTTTTTATTTAATTTAAATAATTTTAATTTACTTTAAATAATTTTTTCTTTTATTTAATTTAAAATAATTTTTTAATTTACTTTAAAGTAAATTTATTTAACATAAAAATTAATTTAATCTAATCTTATACTATACTAATTATACCAAAACATATCCACATATGATACAATGAACCTAGACACTTTCTAGTACATGACAAAAGTGCTCTTAGTTGTCAGTTTGGTGATGTTCATGTTCTTTCTTTGAAATGATTAAATCCAATTCAATACTGATTAATTAATTAATGGACATTTTATATGTTAAATGAACTTTTTGACAATTCATTTACTCTTGTCGTTAAGATTTTTATTTTTATTTTTTATTTATAAAGAAAACAGCATCATTTCATTCCACTAACAACAAAGCTATCATTTAGTTTGAACTTAGTGGGATTAATTTGATTGAATAGCTGGGGTGGTTATTGATCTCTTATCCACATCAGTAATAAGTGTTTAAATTTGACCGTGACTACTTACTGATATGTGTTATATTCATTCAATATATTTAATGATTAATCTCAACAGATCACAGATTTATAATTAATTAATCTTATAAGTATTCACGTGAATTTATATACCTATTTCGAATCACAATTTCAATGGTATAGGCGTAAAAAATATATATACTATTGGACCAATATCATATTATTAATTAAATTTATTATATATATATATATATATATATATATATATATATATATTATAAACCTAAAATCTAATGCATATATACGTGGTTAATATGTAATTAATCTACTGCACAATAATGGTCTCATCCAGCACATTCACTTCTAATTCAAGTAGCTAATACATTTTCCTTTTATTAAGTGGTAAGGGTTCAAGTCTCACTATACGTATTTATGAGTATAAGTAGTTTTTTCTTCTTATTATTAAAGTAGATATTTTATATTATGGGACGTTTAGTATGATATCGATAGATCTTGATAGATTTATGATAAATATTATAAGTATAATTAAAAAAAAATAGTCCCACCCACTTTTATGTATATTTGATTTGAAGTGGAAAGAGATGAGATGCAACAACGTGGACATGGTTTTTTCCTCACTAAATGACTGAAACTGTTAAGGAATATAAAGGTTCAAGTAACGGTACAATGAACCTAGACACTTCACATGTATTGAGGAAAATGTGGTTCTTAGTTTTTATATATATATTACTCATTATTTTTATATGAAATGAAAATCGCCTCTTGAATCTGTTTGGGGGAAAATAGGCCAAATAAAAAAAAAATCAATGACCTTGTGACATGTGTAGTGATAGAAATAGAAAGAATAAATAACGCTTAAACTATCTGAGATTTGATGAATTATACTTAGAATCAAAGTTTATAAAAACTAACACTGACCTCCCCTGATGTTAAGTTTGACCGTTAAATATTATAAATTTATTTATTTATTTTTTATTGAGGGCATTTTTATCTTTTTGTTAATTTTAGACAGTCAACTATAATATTTAATGGTCAAACTTAATACCAGGGAATGTCAGTGTTAATTTTTATAAACTTTGATTTTGAGTGTAATTTATTTAAACTCAGGTAGGTAAAGTGTTATTTATTCAAATAAAAATGAGTTTGAAATAGACGAAAGAGAAAGTGTTGAAAAACAAATGAAAACAAAAAAGATGATTTTAAGGGTATTTTGATCATTTTTTTGACTACTAGATGCAATTATCAAAGCTATTTTTATTATGAATAATTTGTTTTTTTTCAAAAAAAAAAAAAAGAAACTGTAAAGAATGTAAAGTTTTTTGTTCTTTAAGAATATAATTACAATATTACTAATAAGTGTATCGGAACTTGCTAAGATGAATTACTAAATATTTCATTTGGATATCTATTTCTATAATAAAATATATATTTTTTTATAAGAAGAAAAAAAAAATTACCCACATATATTGATAAATACGAACGATGAGATTTAAATTCTCTCCCTATCGACGTTGAAGTCAAGTGCACTAATTACTTTGATGATGAGTCAATGTGCAAATATAAAGCTTTTCAGATACAATGAATTTAGGCACTTTTTAGCATATGAAACTTCATGTCACTTAGGACAAGAAAAAACAAATAGTGAAGAAGTGGCTCTTAGTCGTTGTTAGTGATATTCTTAAGTTCTTTGGTTCAAATGATTAAATCTAATTAAAAATTGATTAGCTAAAGAATATTTTATGTATTAAATTAAGATTGTGACTTTTTTTTTTTAAAAAATACAATATAAAGGGAGAAAACTACCCATATATATGGATAAACACGTATAGTTAAATTTGAACCCTCACCATTAAGAAAAAAAAGAGATGCACTGACTTGAGTTATGAGTGGTAGTGCAATCAAGATTGTGACTTAAATTTTAAATTTAAATTAATATATTGTTAATCTTAATTAATTTATAAAATTTTTAATTCAATTGAATCCAATCAAATTTATACTATCAGAGAATAAACAATGCAGTAAGATCTAATAACAACATGCACACCAAAGGGTTTATTATTATTATTATTATTTAAATATAATTGATTTGGTTTGAGTTGAGTTATGTAACAAAGAACTTATTATATATATGGAAAAATGGGTTTTGTTATTATATAAAAACTTCAAATATATATGGTAGTTAATAGAGTAAATTGTCTATTTTTAGAAGTTTCTTCAATCGATTTATTAAAGGACAAACTGCAATAGATACCTTAACGTTTGACCATATTACAATAAAATCATAAATTTATTCTTAATTACATGTTAGTACCTTATCTTTAGTGGACTCAGAGTAATGATTTGATTATGATTTATGCATGAAATTATATAACTACCCCTACTTAAAAATAAAAAATAAATATTAAATAAAAAATTTAAAAATAATTTATAAAAAATTAAATGAATCTCTACCATCCATCAAGATTGATAGACGGTGAAGATCATATTAAAAAGAAAATTAAAAACATTAAAAAAATTTCCGTGTTCTTGGGTTGAATAGAGATCAAATCTGAAAATTGATCTCTACTCATCTCCATCGTTGGAGATTTGATTTTTTTTTTTTTTTTATTTTCTTGGATGTGGAGATCGGATCTCCATCCCACCAAGAACATACAATTTTTTTCCTTTTGCTTAATTGTTCTTTTTTTTTTTTTTAATTTTTTGTCAATATAACCTCTACTGTCCATCAAGAATACAATTTTTTTCCTTTTGCTTAATTGTTTTTTTTTTTTTTTTAATTTTTTGTCAATATAACCTCTACTGTCCATCAAGATTAAGAAACGGTGAAGATCCATTTTAATTTTTTTATATTAATAAAAAGATTAATGGAAAAATAACCATATTACCTTTCTGACTAGTGGTTCACTATCAGCTCTAATGATCCACCAGTTAATCAAGGGTACTAACATGTAATTAAGATTAAACTCACAATTTCGTTATAATATGGTCAAATATTAAGGTACTTCATTACAACTTGCTCTTATTAAAATATTTAATTGCAATCAAATGGATCTAAATTACTTTTATGAACTCACACATTAAATACAAATATAACATCAGTTTACAACACATCCTTATTAATAGTAACCAAGGCAATAAAATCAAAGCCACAATTAATTTAAAATATATTTTACATCAAGCACCACAATGTCCAATTTATTTCATGTCCCATGCATTATAAGCAAGGGGTTTATTAGAGTATTTGTTTATAGGAAGTACATGAGAAAAAGCAAGCAAATAAAAGCAACTCAAATGGTGGCCATTTTGGGATTGAGACATGCATCTATGGCTTCTCCGACAGTCAGGAAGACTTTTCCTCCAATTTTGTCCACAAATTTGGCTAATCTTAGCTTGTCAATCACTTTCCATCTTGGGTTGGCTATGGCTAACTGAAAATACCAAAAAAAAAAAAAAAAAAAAGTATAAATCCCATGACTAATTAAATATTTTTGATGGGCATCGATAGTTGATAACTACTGGACCAAAAAATTTAAACTATCCGAAAAATACGCAACTAATGATATAAGACTTTCTAACATACCCTCGCACGTGCCAGACCGATGAACTTTACATGTGGATCAAACCAAATACAAATGCAGAGTACAAAATAAATATAGACACATATGCACATACATATGAAATAAACTAGGCTTTGATACTTGGTAATTATCAAACTAAAAAATTTAAAATGTCATGAAAAGATCAAACTAATGATATAAGGCTTTGCCGTCCAAAAATATGATTTACAAACCCATAAATATTTGATGCACAAAAGTTCATTAAAAGTAGTATCATCAACTTAATTACCTGGATCCCTTTTGAGGCAAGAATCTTATGCAATTCTTCAAGAGAAGCAATTCCAGATGTATCAATGTTCATTAAGCCTACCACACAAAACAATTTATTATATCAAAATAAGGGTCTAATAATTGATTCTAAATTCAAATATAATTCTGATTGGTCGAATTCAATTGAAAATCAGAAAAAAAAATATCTACTCTCATAATGAGATAAAACTACCCATACATATTGGTAAATGTATATGTACATGGTGAGATTTGAACAATTACTACTGAAGTGGAAGGAAGATGCATTAACCACCGTAACTATGAGTGAATGTGCACATTTAAATCACTTTTAAATATTCAAATTACTACTTTTTAGATACTGAATCATGAATCGACTTTAAGCATATCCCATAACGAGACCAAGATTTTCGTCTTTTTATTTTTTTCCAAAAACCCTAATATAAATGAGATTTGAAGTCTCAATACCTCTTAACATAAGAAATATTATCAACTAAACTAGTAATTAAGACTCACTAGTGTATGTGTTGACATTTACACTTACTGGACATGTCGAGAACTACAAGTTGTATAGTACCCTGAGCCTTTTCTTCACTCTCCTCATGTTCATTTTCTTCAATTACCCATCCCATAATCCTGGAAAAATGAAACATGAAGAATTAATTAGTATATGTTTGGATACATTTTTTAAAATTGTTTTCTATTTTAAAATAAACTTTTAATGGTGTATCGATTTACTAATATATCGTAGAATTTTCCTGTGTGTGGGGAAATAGATACCTTTGTCTAACAAAATTGGCATTTGCAAAACAAAGCAAGGCAGACTTGATACGAAATATGAGGATTCCAGGAGTGTTGACAGCCACAGGATATTGATTGACATCGCAGAACAAATCAGTTCCAGGCAATCTTCCAAGACATTCTACGCCTGGTCGGATCGATATTATGATTAACTTTGCAAACGATATTGTAACCTGTCATAAAATTAATTCATAGTGTATCATGCTTGATTGAAATTTCCCTTCACTGACCACTAATATTTTCACCAGTGATATAAAATTAGTATCTCACACGAAAAAACGTATGTAATCCCACGCCAGATAAGTCTTCATATATATATATATATATATATATATGTATATATATATATATATTATTTAGACTAAACTTCAGGAAATGTCTAAATTTATCCAGAAGCAAGAAGAAAAAACACATCCATTCGATTCCACTAAGAAAGGTATGATTTTGGTTTGAATTTATAAGTGGGTCTAGACATGCCGTTAGTAAAAGTCTTGGTGGTGGGTACACAACAATACTATGCTGTCATTATACAAATTAAAGCTATATGAATGACTTCATCTCACACTATCTGTGTGGAAAAAGTTAACTAAAATTTCCCACCAATCATTTTAGGATACTTGTACGCATTAGATTCTGAAGCCAAAATCAGTATTATTGCACTTCGTACTTGTACGTGTGTGTTTGATTTATTTTTTTTAAGTTTACATAAATTTCACAACAGTACCAAACATATTAGGTAAGTTAAGAGACTCATTATGAGTCATTTCTATGTTATCAATTAGAAACTCTCAGCTATGTAATTTTCGTTCAGGATTCTGAAGAATCTCAGTTGTCGATAATCTGTACCTATAAGAATTTTTTAATTGAACATAAGCAAAGAAACAATCGATCAAAGACAAGATAACGTTACCGCAGCTAGAAGACCGATCTCTACTGATGCAAACAAGACCCCAAAGAAGGCTCCAATGCAGGCAAGGAAGTCTAATTTATCAATCTTCCAGATTTTCTGAACTTCATGGAGGTCGATGAGGCCCGGAAGAGCAGAGAGAATAATTGAAGCCAGGATTGCTATTGGAGTGTAGTACAAAAGACTTGTGAACAATTGCAGTGATATGAGAACTGTAATGGCCATCACAATATTCGACACTGTACTTTCACAACCAGCACTGAAATTTACGGCGCTTCGGGAGAACGAACCTGCATTTAATTGTAATTGCTATGATGAATTGAGATATATATCAGAGTCTTATATCATCTGGTTAGACAGGATATCACGCCTTCTATATCTGAGACGTTTTGAGTGAGAACCGCAAAAAAAATAAAAATAAGTCACACAACAATAACTTACCAGTGGCCACATAACAAGAAGTAAAGGATCCTATAACGTTCATGAAGCCCATAGCAACCATCTCCTTGTTCCCATCAAGATGGTATCCTCTCATGGATGCAATAGATCGTCCGACCGCGATTGCTTCCTGATGTTGAGATAATATCACAGATGCATCATGATCAAGAGAAAAAGAGGAGCAACAACTACTCTATCGAAATCGACACGTACTGTGAGAGCAACGACAGCTAGAATCAATCCAATTCTGGCCAATTCTCCAACATTTTGGCCATGGAACTGTAGATCATGCACTGAGCTGGGATTTATGCCTCCATTGATGTGTTTCACAATCTTAACTCCATGTTTATCGGCTCCAGTCAGGTAGACAATGAGAGTAGATAAAACAACAGATATCAGTGGAGCAATGGCTGGTAACCAGAAGAGTTTTGTGTTCCTCCTCCCCTGAAAGAAGCAGCATATGTTTATCTTACTGTTTGAGAGAGAAATTTTTTGAAAGTGAACAGGTTTTCACATACCAGAAATCTAGTAATTAAGATGAAACTCAAGAATGAACAGCCCAAGATAAAATTGAGAGGATTCCACTGTGATGATGAGTGGAAAAACAAAGCATAAGGGTCAACTTTGTTAGTGCAATTCAATTTGGAAAATAAAAATAAAAATTATAGTAAGAACATTAAAAAAATAAGGAAAATTACTGGATGATGAACTGATTTTAAAACAGCTTTCAGGACAGAGATAATATCAGTCTTGTTTGTGAAATGAGTGATTCCAATAAGTCCCTTTAGTTGTTGAAGACCAATGACAATGGCAGCACCAGCCATGAACCCAACAATGGAAGCATGTGACAGAAAATCCACCAGGAAACCCAACCTGAAGAGCCCAAAAGCAGCTTGAAAAGCACCAGCAAAAAAGGTTGCTGTGAGTACTAACTTCCTGTAGGAAATTGGATTGGCCAGAGGATCTTCTAGTTTCTGAATCATTGAAGACAAAAGCAGTGACACAACAGCCACAGGTCCAATGGCAATCTCTCTTGATGTCCCCATTATAGCATATATGAGAGGTGGGACAACACTTGTATCTGAGTAAAATATTTTCATCAACCAAAAAAAAAAAAATAATAATATATGAATTTCTTCACTGATTTGAGATTGATTCTACTTACAGAGACCATACTGAGGATCAAGCTTAGCCAAAGTTGCATATCCAATACTCTACATGACAAACCCACATGAAGTTGAATAAATTGAGAGGCTGGTGTAGTAATGATCTCAAAAGTGCTTTTTTATACTTTAAAAAAGTCTTTAACCAAAAGTGCTTAATGTTAGCTTCTATATGTTTGATTACCTGAGGAATGGAGAGGCTTGCAAGAGTCAAGCCTGCCAACAAATCATTCTTGAATTTGGTTGCCTTGTAGTTTCTGCACCAACCAAGAACAGGAAAAATCCCCTGCAAAAGGGAAACGGCTCGTTTCATTCCAGGCTGGTTCCTGAGAGATAGAAACTTGTTTCCATGAGGTAAAACGTTTTCTTTGACACAATCCAGGAGCTCATGCCATGGACCTGGTGGCTTGGGGGCATCGAGCACCCATCGAGCTCTTTCGTTAAGGTGGTTGTTCTGCTCCAGGTCAAGCATCTCTTGGACATTGGAGGAGCTTCCTATTATGGCAGAAGAAGCCATGTTTTGATTTATTTGAAGTGTTTGGGAGAACTTGGGAGAGTTTGATCACTCTCTCTCACTCTCTCAAGAATGGAGCACCATGGTTTCAGTTTTCAGAGAACAATGTGATGCTAAAGTGCATGGAGAATTTTTAGGATCTTTATATACACATTGAAAAGTTGAATTCAGTGGTTGAGGATTATTTTGACAAAAAAATTATCTAAGAGACCAAGATTTGCAAATCTATTAATAGACTAATAAAAGTTAATTAATCAACTTTGTAGCACATATATAATCAACTTTGTCTATTATAAATGAGAGTTGGTTTAGTTGGTTGACTACTCAATAGCATCTTAGCGGGAACCAAGGTTCAAGTTTCGCTGACAGTTCCTATTGATGGGTAATCTATAAGTACCACTGTTATCCCTCATTGAGGCCTGTGGCATGTCCTGACCCTGAACTAATTAAAGTAGCCTCCCCTCATCTAAACTTTTTAAAAAATTAAAATAAAATAAACCAATAGCAGCCAATGGGACAAAAGTTGGTAATACTAGATGACTTATTTTATGCCCCATGGAGATTATCTATTGTCATATAATATTAACCATGAAACTGCTTATAATATGATGCTTTTTAGTTTTATTAGTAAAAATCCGAAAGTAAAACGGTGAGGATTAGATCCTAAACAGACAATGACCATACTAGTTTTACTATAAAAAAACTATTATATTTATCACGACGTTTTTACCCCAGATACTAATATATGATAAATATTAAAAAAATTTAAATATTTTGCTGCAGATTCTGAGTCTTTTATTACGAATATTCCACGATAAAAATATTTTTAACAATTATTACTAGCAATTATAACATATTTTTTCCACGGTAAAAGAAAGAGTTATAATTTAGTGTGAAGAACCTTATCATAAGCACAGTCCTGCTGCTTTAACCATTAATTTGTTTTTTTAACCCACTGATGATTTTTTATATATGCTTTACATGTTATTGTGTTTGAAGCACTACTACAATTTTGTTGCAAAACAAAAACAAAAAAAATAAAAAATAAATAAAAATTGTAATGAAGTGGATTCCAGGCCAAAATGTCATTAGTTTGTAATATGGCCAGTCCCCATCTGTTAGGAGATGGATGAGAAATGAAATGTTGTTTTCAGAGGTGCTTTTTGGGCATATTGTAATGTGTTATGCTCTCTAATGCCTGCTTTCTTTCTCCCACTTACTCTTACCTAAATAATCATAAATATAAAAAAATTTAAAGGATTATATTTGAGGAATTGAATTAATTAATTTATATATATTTTAATTCAGCACATTTGAAGCCTGTGATTGTGAGTTCCGAATAAAATAAATTCTGATGGAAGTTGAGGTTATTCAGTAGTAAACCCCTTATAATGAATTTCAGATCAGGTTTCTAATAATTTAAACTTTAGCGAATTCGTTTTCGATATTATTATGATGATCCACCTTATATTCTAGTTAAGGTGAGAAATTTACCTTAAATAAAAAGGGAAAAGAACTGAGCAACTAATAAACAGGATGATAAACTAAAATTGTGTATATATTCTTGATATATAATTAATTAATTTTGCACAAATTCTCTTGGGATATATGGAAATTTACTCCAAGTGGGACCATGAATAAATTATCTTCACTAAGTTTTTTCTTAAAAGTCTGACCTCGGTTGACTTAGGAGTTTACCGGGACTTTAAGGGCAATCAATCACTACAATCTCCGCCGGAGCGCAATTCTCACTTCGGGGATATTAAACATACGATTATTAACTGAATATACATAGTTACACAAGCATCATAGACAGTAATATATATATTAAACACACAAAGATACCATAGAGCACATTTTTTTTATATATTTATTTCTACTATTTTGATTTTAGCTTTTGAAGATAAACCTAGCTAGAACTGTTATAGAAGTAAAGATAATTATACAGAATCAACACAAGGTTAATTTATACTTACATCAATTTGAGGTCTCTCCTTAGTTTTCGATTTAAAATCAATCCTCTCATCAACGTATCCAACAACATATAACTCAAATCGATTCAACACGAAATTGAAAAGAAAAGAAAAAGCGCGAAAAATAAGAAGGATCGATATTTAAGTGTTGGAATTGGATCGATTAGTAGAGATTGACGATGCAGCCTCTTGATTAAACAACTTCTGATCTTGTTGCTTGTTCCATCTCTCAATTTCCATGAACAATAATCCCTTGCTATCTTCCCGGTGATCTCCATTGCTAGATCTCTTGACTCGAACGATTTTCGTTCCCTTCTTGATTTTGTTCCCTAGATCAAAACACATCTTCTCTTGCTACACACTATTTTTAAGAGAAATTTTTTGAAAGAGAGAGGGAGGCAAACAATGAAGCTTTGTATACTATATATCTAGTTTTTTTTTTTTTTTATATATATATGTATTTAATTTTTTTTTTTGTCACAAGCTTTGGATTTTTATGGCAAATGACGGTGACTACAAGAAAGTTTTGTATTACTTTGAGAGTAAGGTAAAGGGATAGTTGAAAATTACTTTAAGAATAAGTTAAGTCACTAGCATACAAGTTTTTGATAAAATAAAAATCATGGTTTCATGCCCAAATATCAGGACTATGTCGTTCTCATTTGGCAACTATCTACCTTTTTTATGGTACCAACTTCACATTTGGTTGCTACGGCACAACTCATATATATCATCTGCGGCGCGATGACGGAGCCTGGATTCTGATCCAAAACGGGCAGGCCAAAGCATAGATTGTTTTATTAAAGTATAATCATTGAAAAAATATATATAATTAGAAGGGTTTTTCCTTTTTGTTCTATAAAAGAAAATGGAGTTTCTGATCAAAACTGTTTTCTAAAAACGTTTTAGAAAAAAGGTTGTGTTTCGATGACCGACAATATTGGGAGTTTAAATCAGAATCATATCTATATACCGACTTGTCATCTTGCGACCTGCAAGCTGCAACTTGATTAATAAATAAAAGGTGTTTTTCAATGGTGATGTCGAATTTAACTCTTTAACTAAACTGATCTTGCTAACCAACCAAAATTAAATTCTTGAACTTTTTGTTTTCATGTAGAAATAAATTTGATAATTAGATGTTTTGAGAGGCTGAAATAGGGTTCACTAGTATGATGCACATATAATAAGCAACCAAAATCGATCAAATTAATAAATGGTTGCAATACTTGCAGTTATATACTTATATTTATCTGTTAAAGAATTTACATATGAGATTAATAGAAAATGAGATAAATCCTTCAGTAAAAAAAAAAAATATAAAGCATATATAGTACCTGGGTTAAAAAATGACAAACTAAAACAAGTGAGGATGGCTTGCTAGTTGGGTTGGGTTGCTTTGATTATTAAGTGCAACTGGGTTTTTGTAGCCATATATGGCCCCATATAGGTATATGTTTTATTTAGGGTAATTATCAAATAATTTTTGATTTTTTTTAAACAATTATAATTAATTTAGAATTTGAGAGGATAATACGACTCGAACTCACAATTTTAAAGGTGTAAATGTGAGAGGTAAATTACTGGACCAATCTCATTTTGTGCAAACTCTTTTTTTTTTTTTAATTCTAAATAGTTTACGACATTTGCAATTTTTATAAAATCGGTCTCCATATTTTACCAAAATACTAAATTGGTATCTCTTACTTAATTTTGTTACTCATCTTTATTCATTGATTCATTTCCTTTCATTTTTGTTCCATTTATTAGAGTCTATATGTTAATATTCTTTCAATTGAATTTCTATTGGTATTGAACATAAAAATGTAACTTTTTTAAATTAATGATAGATATTTTATCTTGGTGTTCTAAATTAATGATGTGTTAAGTGGTGAATAGATTCACCGTTAAAGTTGAATGATAAAGTAAATGGTTGGAGATTTGGGTTTGGGCTACAATTTTTTCTGCTTTGGGTCCAAGCCTAGTCACTAAGATTTTGATAATTGGGTCCAATCAGAGTCCAGTGCAGTTCCAGTTTATGGCACTATGGCAGCAACCTTTTTTTTTTTCCCTGTATTCCGGCAGATTAAAAAAAATTGAAAATTTCTCTGCTGGCCGTGACCGGTGACATAGACTTCTTTAATTTATTTCTCTCCTTTTCTTGGAAATGGGGTTCCATTGATGATTTTGTATTAAACTAATAAATTTTGCTTAGCTTCATTCAAAATTAGTGACAAAGTTGAATTGATCTTTTGATAACTTTTCTTCCTTTTTTTTAATTTTAAATTTGATACTAATTAGATCAAGAATCTACCGAGACCTGACGAGATTAAACACTATAAGTTCAGCCTGAAATGAAAACTCTCACTATAATAAAAGGGTCTTCCTACATTTCACGATTTATGGGTAAAGATAGGATTTAAACCTCTATCACAAAAATAAAGAGAAAAATGCTTAACCATTTTATTAGGATGTGAGATTTTTTGATCACTTGATCCACTGCAAAAAATTTAATCATCTACACATACGTGATATATATATGCTCTTGAGGGACTTAAATCATGTTGTGACTGATTAAAAGTAAATGAGCTTTTATAAAATGGAAAATGAAAGAAATTTCAAGGCAAAATTAATGGGATAGAGGATCAACAGAAAATTGCTAAATGCAAATTGAAAATATATAAAAACAATTACATAAAATTGAAATTTATAGAATGCAAATACAACAAAAAGAATAGAATACAAATTTAAACAAAATAATCAACATCTCTCTAAATTTATTCACATAAAATTAATTTTTCTTCTTCTTCATTCGAATAGCGGACCGTTGCTTCAATCCCTGGAGTTGCCTCTCCCAAACCTCTTTTGGGAAATTAGCTTTTCTTTCCTCCAAAGATACAAACCCTAATGAGTAATTATCAACCAAACCCAACTTATGATCGTACATTCTACGCGAAACCGGATCGGCTAACGTCTCGTAGGCCTTTTGGAGCTCCACGAAACGTTTCGTGGACTCGTCTTTATTCATGGGAGAAGGGCAAACATCAGGGTGGTATTGGAGAGCCATTCTTCTATAAGCCTTCTTTATCTCTTCAAAACCTACCGTCTCTGAAGTGCCAAGAGAAAGCATTTCATAGAAGTTGCTTTTCTGACCTTTATTACTACTATGCATGGCCACCTTACATGATATGGTCTTGAACTTGTAATTAGTACAAGACCTTCGGCTAGTAGGCCTTGTTTGGCATGGGATTGGAAGGACTTTTGATGTCATGGGACTGATTTGCAAGGACATGATCTCCATGAGTGAGAGAGAGGGAGAGAGGGAGAGAGAGAGAGAGAGAGAGAGAGAGAGAGATGGAAAACAATGAGGTTTTTTAGGCGAGTGTGTGTGTGTGTGTATATATATATATATATATATATATATATATATATATATATATATATATATATTATGTGGTACCTTAGAATTTGCCTAAAACGCGGTTGGATTTTTTTTAATAAAAAAATTGTTTTAGTATTTTTTAGGCCGTCTTAGAATTTGCCTAAAATTGTTTTCATAATTTTTTTTATTTTAAAAAATTGTTTTAACAATGACCAAGGTTACGTAAAAGGAACCAAACTATCAATAGATCAAATCTTTTGGTTGTGTCTGTTATCCATACTTGAGGCCTTTCTCATCACAAAAGTTTGGGTTTTACACATAATTTGTAAACTTTACAAAAATAACCTAATCTAAGATGTTGAATACAGAGATGTAGAAGAAGAAATTTGAGAGAAAATTTTCATCTCACAGTTTTCTGATTTCATTAACCTCATCTTGAACAGCACACCTTATATTTATAGGACCAGATTACACTCACACATGGCACAAATATATTGGCGTGTAATCTGCTTACATGGCAAAGGATAACAAACTAACACAATACAGACAGCTTACAATAACAATGATACATCTCCACTCAAACAAATACAACACAGCAAATAACAACCTGATAACAAATACAATTCAAACACATCAGCTATGAACAGTCCTAACATTCTCCCTCAAATGAGACTGATTTAAATCAGTGAATTTGAACTTGAGCTTTGTAAACTGTTCATTAGTGGAGTTGTTATTGATACCATTAGAACCAGCAGAATGCACACCATTTGAAGAAGAAATAAGCTCATTTTTCTCCCTTAAATAAAACTGATTTTGATCAGTAACTAGCTTGGTAGACAGTAGTTGGAACCGAGCAATAGGCAAAGATTTAGTAAACAAATTTAGTCTGAGCAACAGTGGGTACATACCTAATATCAAGCTGTCCAGAAGTGACCATATCACGCAGAAAGTGAAGGTCAATCTCAAGGTGCTTGATACAAGAATGATAGACAGGATTTCGTGTAAGAGAATTGGCCCCAATATTATCACACCATAAAACAGCTGTGGGAGAAACATCCAGCTGAAGTTCTTTAAACAGATTTTGGAACCAAATAATATCAGTAGCAGCAGAGGCAAGAGAGCGATACTCGGCCTCTGTGCTTGAGCGAGCAACAACGCGTTGCTTCTTAGAAGACCAGATGATAAGATTACCACCAAAATACAAGCAATAACCACCAGTGGACTTGCGATCATCTAGGTTGCTGGCCCAATCAGCATCAGCAAACCCTTCAAGTTCAAGCTTAGAAGCAGCAGTATAGGAAATGCCATAAGATAAGGTGCCCCTTACAAACCTCAATACTCTTTTGACAGCCTGCCAGTGGACTTGAGATGGAGCAGATAGAAACTGGCTCAGTTTATTCACTGCAAAGGCCAGATCAGGCCTAGAGAGAGTAAGATACTGCAGAGCACCAACTGTGCTTCGATAGAGAGTTGCATCCTCAAAAAGCTGACCATCAGCTGAGGACAGCTTACTGCAAGGAGAAAGTAGAGTTGGACAAGGCACTCAAACCAACCTTGACAATAAGATCCCAAGCATACTTGGATTGAGTGAGGGTGATCCCATGACAGCTTCTATGAGCCTCAAACCCGAGAAAATATTGAAGAGAACCAAGAGATTTGAGAGCAAAAGAGAGATTCAAATCATGAATTACTTTGGACACAAGAACACTGTCATTCCCAGTAATTAGGATGTCATCAACATAGACAAAAAGAAGAAAAAAAGAAGTTGCAGTCTTATAATAGAAGAGAGAAGGATCAGCCTTAGAATTATGAAAACCCCAAGTTACAAGGGCAGCCTTAAGTTTATCATACCAAGCCCTACGAGCCTGCTTAAGGCCATATAAAGATTTATGAAGCTTACAGATAGCAGTAGGAGATGCAGCATCCACAAAAACCTCAGGCTGAGACATATACACATCTTCCTTGAGCTCACCATTCAAAAATGCATTGTTTACATCCACTTGCTGAATGTCTCACTTAAAAGTGACAGTCAAAGTGAGAATAACTCTAATAGTTCAGCTCTTAACTACTGGACTGAAAGTTTCAGAGTAATCCAAGCCAGGAGACTGAGTAAACCTCTTGGCTACTAATCTAGCCTTATGCCTATCAATGCTACCATCAGCTTTGAACTTAGTATGAAACAACCACTTACAGCCCACAATATTCAAATCTTCCTTAAAAGAAACCAAACTCCATGTCCCATTCTTTTGCAAGGCATTAAATTCTGCCTGCATGGCCTGCTGCCAAACTGGTTGCTGCAAAGCCTCAGTAACACTAGAAGGAACAGATGCAGTAGGGGAAACATTGGGATAAGGCACTGCAGAGACAATAGATTGGTAGACTATGGGTTTGAATATTCCTCTTTTAGATCGAGTAACCATAGAATAAGTATTTAGAGGAATAGAAGAGGGCTGAACAGACAGAGGAGAAGACTCAACAGGAAGTTGAGAAGAGGACTCAACACCTGATGGCTGAATGGTAGGTGAAAAAGAAGGAATTGCAGGAGACTGAGAAGAAGGAATAGAAAGTGGGAGAGACACTGGTGAAGGAAGATCTGTACCAGACTGTAGAAATGAGTATTTAAGACAGTTAAACACAGTAAAAAAAAGGAAGACTAGAAGATGAAGGCTGAGATTTTGGAGTAGAAAAGAGAGAAGAGTAAGAAAACTTACTCTCATTAAACAAAACATGAGGAGTAACATAGACTTTACCAGTAGGACTAAGACATTTACAGCCCTTATATTGATCACAGAAACCTAAGAATAAGCACTTGACAGAATGAAAGTCAAACTTGTGTTTATTATAAGCCGTAATATTAGGAAAACAAGAATATCCAAACACCCTAAATGAGAGATAATTTGGTTGTTTGTGATAAAAGACTGAAAAAGGAGATTGATGTTGCAGAACAGGAGTGGAAAGCCTATTAATGGTGAACACAGCTGTATGAAAGGCTTCGCACCAAAAATGAAGAGGTAATTGAGCTTGAGCTAGAAGAGTAAGACCAACCTCAACTATACTTCTATATTTTCTCTCAGCTAAACCATTTTGTTGGTGAACATATGGACAGCTAAATCTATGACTGATTCCATTAGATACAAGATAAGGTTGAAGAGCTCTAAATTCCCCACCATTATCACTTTGAAGACATTTCAGATTAGTATTGAATTGACATTCAACAGATTTATGGAACTGAATGAAAGTGGACTTAACTTGAGACTTGAGTGTAAGAGGAAAAATCCAACAAAACCTAGAGAATTGATCTATGAAACTAACATAGTATCTATAACCTTGAGAAGATGGTATAGGGGCTGGTCCCCATACATCAGAACACACTAATTCTAAAGGAACAGTCACTTTAGAAGAAGTACGAGTGAAAGGCAATTTATGTCCTTTTCCTAATTGACAAGCATCACAAAATACATGATTATGAGATCTAGCAACATCAACATTTAAAGATTTCAGAACAGTAGACAAAACATCAAAAGAAGGATGTCCCAATTTATTATGCCAATTGTTTATAAGCTGCTGTTTAGGAGCTGGAAGTAAACCACACTGAACAGTAAATGTATTACATTGGGGTTTATGTAAAGAATCAAACTGAGACATAGTATTATGAGCAGTAGAGGACAAGTAAGAAAAATTAGAATGAACAGTAGGTACAGAAGACTTGACCTCTAAAGAAGCACTAGTATGGGGCAGAAGAAGCTGGTATAGACCATCTTTCAGAGTGCCTTGGAGAAGAACCTGGTTCGAGAACTTGTCCTTAATAAGACAACATTGATCAACAAACTGAACAATTAAAGTGTTATCTTTGAGAAGTTGAGAAATACTTAACAAATTCTTAGTAATACCAGGAACAAACAGAATATTTTTTAGTAGAATTGTAGGATGAGAGGAACTAAAAGAATGAAAATAGGAATTACCAATATGAAAGATGGATAGTGTTTGACCATTACCTACTGCCAGTGACTCATTCCCTTTGTAAGCACTGCTATGAATAGAAAGATTCCCAATGTCAGAGGTGATATGGTTGGTGGCCCCACTGTCAACATACCAATGAGGATCCTGCACAGTAGAGGAAGTAGCAATCAAAGCATTCATATCAGGAGACTGAATCTGATAGGCAGGAGCAGAAGGATAAGTCACTTGTTGTTGAAAGTGAGAAGTAGGAGGATAAGTCTTGCTGCTTTAGATAAGAAGGGGTAGAGGAATATGAGACAGTCTGCTTCTGATAAGAATGAGCAGAATACTCTCCATATTGTTGAGCAATATTAGCTTGCAGAAGCAGTGGTGTCTCCTGCTATCTACCAAAATTACCAGTAGATTGATCATACCTATGATAACAGACTGTGGCAAAATGCCCTGTCTTGCCATACAATTGACATGTAGGTCTGTAGTTGGAGAATCTACCACTGCGGCCTCTACCACAACCTCTAAATCTGCCTCTGAAATTCTGATTCTCTCTTAGAAAGTTTTCAGGTAGTTCACCCTTATGGATCCTATGAAGTGCATTAGCTGAGGCAGGAGGTAAATCCAGAGTTGTGTGTGAAATAAACTGCTCCAGTTGAGTTTCAAAGCTCATTAAAAGAAATTACGCCTCCTGAAGAGTAATATCCTCTTTCTTAGCAGTAATAGTGGCTATAACAGGATCAAACTCCTGATCTAGACCTCCTAGAATATAAGCCACTAGGTCAATTTTAGAAATTATTTGACCAACTGCTGTAAGGGAATCAACTATTCCCTTTATTTTGACTACAAATTCAGTAATACTCAGTGTACCTTTCTTGAGGCTTTGCAACTGAGACCTAATGTGCATGATACGTGCCATGGAGTGTGTAGAATACAATTGAACTAACAGACTCCACACTTCACATGCTGTGACATAGCTAGTAGCTTGCCCTAGTACAGATGGACTAAGAGTTGAAAATAACCAAGACACTAGCAATTGATCAATCTTCTTCCAATTTAAGTACTCATCGTTGTAGTTAAGAGTGATCTTACCAGAAGTAGAGTCAGTGATCTGAATGAACTTGTCAGGACACTTAGTTGGACCGAAGATTAACTCCTCCATGTCAAAACCTCGTACCATCGGTAAGATCTGAGTCTTCTAGTAGATGAAGTTAGTTTGATCAAGCTTGATTGGAAGGTTGTAGTTGAGGTTCTTCGAGATCAACTGACACTGGATCTCTCTTTGCTTCTTTGTTAGAGCTGGAGAAGGAAGATCTGCGACAGCTGAGGTAGAAAAAGAATCCATGGCCGTTGATCAATGCTCTGATACCATTTAAACTTTACAAAAATAACCTAATCTAAGATGTTGAATATAGAGATGTAGAAGAAGAAGTTTGAGAGAAAATTTTCATCTCACGGTTTTCTGATTTCATTGACCTCATTTTGAACAGTACACCTCATATTTATAGCATCAGATTACACTCACACATGGGACAAATATATTGGCATGTAATCTGCTTACATGGCAAAGGATAACAAACTAACACAATACAAACAGCTTACAATAACAATGATACATCTCCATTCAAACAAATACAACACAGCAAATAACAACCTGATAACAAATACAATTCAAACACATCAGCTATGAACAGTCCTAACATAATTAAGTGTTTGTTTGTTGGCTATAGTGTTTATGACAAAGGTTATAAATGTCATATTTAGAAAAATTTTATATTTCAAGAAATACGATCTTCAATGAACTTGATTTTCTTTTCAAGACATTGTTTGCCCTTGCTTCTTCTTCCATTTCTACTTCGACTCCTAAATTACTTTGTTTGTTCTTCATTATGTTTCTCTAGTTTGTATTACTTTTGTCATTTGCATTCTCATAGTTCTACTTTCCCAAGTCTTTTGTTGTATGAGTATCATACTAATTCAGCTGTGTATACATCTGTAGATCGCTCAGCTAATTCAAATTCACATCTTTCATTATCATCTATTGTAAGACATCATTCTTCACCAGCTTGGTACATTTCACTGCCAATAGTTGATACTTCTCAGCCTTGTCACACAACTTGAACCTATTAATTTTCATCCTTATACTCACTCGATCTAAAAATGAGAGTGTTTAACAAGTGGATTTTCATGATCAAATACAATCCTGATGGCAGTGTTCTGAAATACAAGGTTAAGCTTGTTGCAAAGGACTTCCATCAACATAAATGAAATGATTTCTTTGATACCTTTATTCCCACTCATCAAGCCATTTACAAATCGTATTATTTTTAGCTTGGCAGCTACTTATAGGCACATATACAACAGGTTGATATAAATAATGCCTTTCTAAATAGAGAACTTAAAAGCCATATATTTTGGCTTTGTCTGGAAGAGTTTTAAAAACTTAAAAGCTCTCTATGAGAACGTCCAAACAATTTCAAAAGGGCTTTTAGGCTCAAAAAGTCAAAAGTAGGCTTCCAAAAGCCCTGCCAAATAGACCCTTAGTCTATCTGCAACGGCCTGAATGCTATCTTGATACAACATATCCTCAGTATGTCTACAAGCTCAATAAAGCTTTTTATAGGCTTAAACAAGCATGACTAGCTTGGTTCCACAAGCTTAAAGCTGCTTTGCTTGGTTGAGGGTTTGTTAGTTTTCCTTAGATGTGTCTTTGTTCATCAAGAAGGAGAATCAACATGTCATCTATATGTTGGTCTATATAGGTGACATCTTGTGTAGCACCCCCCGACCCGACCCGGCCGGACCGACCCGGAGAGCGCTACTCGGACTTTCAAAACTTTTTCAAAACTAGTTTTATACGTTTCAAAAATCATACATTTTAAAATCTTTGTGAGCCCAAAACAAATAATTAAATAAACTTTTTACGAAAATCCGGCAGAGTACCGTTTATTTTTCGGACTTTCCAAAAATCTGCTTTTACACAAATCAATTCAATTCCAATTTCAATAACACTTCAATATC
Source organism: Xanthoceras sorbifolium (assembly GCA_003430845.1). Taxonomy (NCBI): domain Eukaryota; kingdom Viridiplantae; phylum Streptophyta; class Magnoliopsida; order Sapindales; family Sapindaceae; genus Xanthoceras; species Xanthoceras sorbifolium. The sequence goes on along the minus strand of CM010609.1, from coordinate 816,888 downwards.
AATTTCAAACAATTGCGCACTCTGCCGTTTAGTGCGACTTATCAATCACAATTTATAAAATAGAACAGTTCAAACTTTTATATATATATATATATACAGACATTCAGAAATCGTAAAATAATTAATTAAAAACATATTACAAAACATATTTACAATTTCCCTGTATATGCATGCTTTCAGAATATATATACATAACAAAAATATCGCTACCCAACTGTACAATCCTGTGACTCGGTCTGCAATTCTTCCAGTTCTTCAGTCTTTACCTTCGTCCGGATTCCTGGTACCTACGCGTTAGACACAAAAACTAACGCGCTAAGCATAAAGCTTAGTGGGTGTACTAAAATCTCAATATGGAAACATATATAACTTTTAATAATAAATAAATCATAATATATATATGTCAATTCAAATCATGTTTAAAACAATTAAATTTCAGAATCAAAGTATATAATAATTTCAAGCACTTGAACTTCAGTAATGAGGTCAATATATAATTTTCGATCAATAAAAACATTCAATGCCCTTTTCAATTTCAAATCAATTCTGGCCCGCTAGAATACTAAACATATACGGACTGGAATATGGGTCAAGCTCCCAACCCCCAGAACGAATTCTGAGGAGGTACGTGTCTCCCAACTCTAGGACCGTGGGTACGGAACCTAGAGAGGTACATAACTCCCTATCCCAGGAACGAATCCTTGGGAAGGTACATTAACTCCCAACCCCCGGGACGAATCCCGAGGAGGTACGTATCTCCCAGCCTCTGGACGAATCCAAGAGGAGGTACATCAATATCATCAATATCAATAAATCACTATCGGCGCAGTACTGCTCAATAAAAACCCAGCTGGTATACCAACCTCCTATATCCATTTCTATGTCTACGTATCCTAGGGCCGTTTCGATAAACCAAATTCACAATCAATTTCGCAATAATTACTCAATAATCGATAATTATTCAATAGTCATATAAATCACGTAATAAACTTCAAGAAATATGAACAATATTCACATACAAGTCTAAATCAACTGTTTAAAACGAAATCGGAAATATTCGAAACACAACAAATGCGATCTCGTATAAAATCTTTCCATAATCAATCATAAGTATATCAATCATCAATTTTTACACATCGAAAATCGAAATCGAAAACAATTAACAAAATCAAAATCGAAAACAATTAACGAAATCGAAATCGGAAACAATTAACGAAATCGAAATCTAAACGAAAACGAGAAACGTAACGAAAACAAAAACGTAAACGATAACGAAATGCTTTTCGTAACGATTTTGAAAAAACAACGTACACCAACCTCGGTACCGTCTTTTCGTTCGAGAATCTCGGTTCAACGATTTTGTTTTCCTTTCCTTTCCCTTCTCTTTCTTTCTTCTTCTTCTTCTTCTTTCTTTTTCTCGCTCTTTTCTCTCTCTCTCTGTTCTGTGATAATTTCTGGCTTCCTCGAGAAGCCACTTCTTTTTTTTATATTTTTTTCGCTACCGCGACCGCCGTCGCGACCTGTGGTCGCGGCACCAGGTCGCGACACTCACTGGAGTGCGCGCACCGCCTTCGTCGCGAGCGCGCCCTGGTCGCGCGAATGGTCGCGTTGCTCTCTGCCTGTTTTTGACAATTTCATCGCGAGCAGTCCATCGCGACCTGTGGTCGCGGTGGCTGGTCGCGTTGCTCACTGCCAGGTTTTGCCATTTTCATCGCGAGCAAGCCATCGCGACCTATGGTCGCGGTGACTGGTCGCGGTACTCACTGCCAGATTTTTTGTTTTTCGCCGCGAGCGAGCCATCGCGACCTGTGGTCGCGGTGACCAGGTCGCGATGCTCTCTGGTTCAGTTTTCCAATTTTTCATTTTTTACTATTCAATCCGGTCCACTGGAAATCATAAAATAAACATACATTTAATTACCTTTACACCCCCTCAAATAGTAAAATTTTATTTTCACATATTTCATATATATCAAAAATTCATTACCCGCAATCCGGGATGTTACATCTTGATTACTAGCAATAGTTCCTCCTTGGTTCAACAGATTATTGAAACTCTGCATTCTATTTTTACTTTGAAGGTTTTAGGTCCCGTCAGTTACTTTTTAGACTTTGAAGCATTTTGAAATTCACATGGGATCTTTCTTACTTAAACAAAATATATTTTGATATGTTGAATTAGACTAACTTGCAAAATTCCAAACCTTGTCATATTTCTTTAAGTCATAGTACTTAACTCTCTCTCATTGCTGGTTCTCCCTTCAGTGATCCATTTTGTTTTGAAATACAATTGGGCTTTACAGTACCTTACCCATACCAGACCTAACATTGCTTACTCAGTTTATTACAACCCCAACTGATGTGCATTTGACGGCTTGTAAGAGAATCCTTCGCTATCTTAAAGGTACTGCTACTGTTGAGGTTGCATTTTCAACGTGCTTTTACGCTAAATGTTGAAGCTTACACTAATGCTGATTGGGGCTCTTGCTTTTGATGACAGAAGATCTACCAGTGAGTGTTGTGTTTACTTGGCTTCTAATCTGATTTATTAGAGTTCAAGTAAGTATAAAATGGTTGCTCATTCCAGCACAGAGGCTGAATACATAGCACTTTCTCAAGCTGCTTCTGAACCTCTTTGGTTGAGCTCTAATTTGTTTCACAAACTTGGAATCTTTCTTCCATCATCTCATATTATTTGGTTAATAACACCAGTGCTGGTTCACTAGCTCAAAATCCCGATTTCCATACCATAACCAAACACATTGAGATATATGTGTATTTTATAAGGGAGAAGGTTGCTCGTGGTCAACTTAAAGTTCAATATGTCCCAATTGATCTTCACCGAGCTGACATCTTTACCAAACCTCTTGCTCAAACACAATTTTAGTTTCTTAGACTGAGCCTTGTTTTTTTCCCCCAAGTTCAGTTTGCAGGGAGATATTAAAGGAGCTGCTCAAGGACTACTCAAGTACGCCGAGCAATACCGCTTGTGCATTGCATTCTCTAGTTAGACCCTCATCTGTGGATTATTTATCAGGAGCATGCTATATTAGATGATCAAGCATGCATAGCTGTATATGAGAATTGTGAGATGATATGGTGACATGACACGTGTGCTGACATGTAAGAGTTAGTTAAAGCGTGATTATTATTTTCACTACAAGAGAATGGGACATCTACAACGGGCATTGCTTGATTATTATTTAATTTCCCAGTATTCCAAGAAACTTGCAAAATGCATGACATTGTTAACATGTATATGTACAGTCTATAATTGTGTAATTAATCAGTTAGTGAAATCACATAACATTCTCTCAACCTTGTTCAATGTAATTGATCAAACACCTTGCTCTTTCATAGCTCAATCACTATCTCATAAAAGATGGACGAAACAAAAAACCAATATATGCATTGTAATTGATAACTTCTACTAAATATAAATGCAAAAGTTAATAATTAATTATACTAGAAATTATCAGGTTAATTGTCCAGAAATTGTTAAACTAAATTATCTGTTGTTAGATGTAACTGATACCATAACATATGAGATTCGATTTACATTTTTGTTCTTTCAAAAACAACACTGATGAAAAAGGTAACATATCTTATATATCTATTGATTGATTTCATTAAACTCCAAATCTTGAATTATTCACTGTCAGATGCAACAACTAACATGTGAGATTTGATTTACATTTTTATCTTGCCAACAACAGCATAAAAGTAAAACATATTTTATGCATGTATTGAATCATTCAACACCTGAAATTTACCATCCAAATGTTCAATAAAGTAATGGCTGGAGATTTGGGTTTGGGCTACAATTTTATTCGGATTTGGTTCCAACCCGAATCACTAAGATTTTAATAATTGGGTCCAATCAGAGTCCAGCGTACGTAGTTTAGTTCCAGTTTATTGGCAGCAACATTTTTTTTTTCCTTTACTACGGCAGATTAAAAAAAAATGGAAAATTTCTCTGCTGGCCGTGACCGGTGACGCTGACTTCTTTAATTTTTTTCTCTCCTTTTCTTGGAAATGGGGTTCCATTGATGATTTTGTATTATACGAATAAATTTTTTTTAGCTTCATTCAAAATTAGCGACAAAGTTGAATTGATCTTTGATAACTTTTCTTCCTTTTCTTTTTAAATTTTAAATCCGACACTAATTGAATCAAGAGTTTTTTTGAGATATGATGATATCAAACTTTACAAGCTCAGTTCGGAATGACAACTCCCACTATAGCGGAAGGGTCATCCCACACTTTACGATTTATGAGTAAAGGTAGGACTTGAACCCCTTTCATATAAAGTGAAGGGAGAAATGGTTAACCATTTTTCTACGAATGGATGTGCAATATTATGATGACTTGATCCACCGCAAAAAATTTAATCATCTACACATCTTGAGGGACATAAATCATGTTGTGACTGATTAAAAGCAAATGAGCTTTTATAAAATGGAAAATGAAAGAAATTTCAAGGAAAAATTAAGGGGACAGAGGATCAACAGAAAATTACTAAATGGAAACTGAAAATATATAAAAACAATTACATAAAATTGAAATTTATAGAATGCAAATACATAAAAAAGAATAGAATACAAATTAATTAAAGATAACAAATATGTCTAATTTATTTTTAATTAGAAAAATTATAATTAATTTTTTTTAAAAATGAATGAATAAACAAAATAATGAACATCTCTCTAAATTTATTCACATTAAAATTAATTTTTCTTCTTCTTCATTCGAATAGCGGACCGTTGCTTCAATCCATAGAGTTGCCTCTCCCAAACCTCTTTTGGGAAATTAGCTTTTCTTTCCTCCAAAGATACAAACCCTAATGAGTAATTATCAACCAAACCCAACTCATGATCGTACATTCTACGCGAAACCGGATCGGCTAACGTCTCGTAGGCCTTTTGGAGCTCCACGAAACGTTTCGTGGACTCGTCTTTATTCATGGAGGAAGGGCAAACATCAGGGTGGTATTGGAGAGCCATTCTTCTATAAGCCTTCTTTATCTCTTCAAAACCTACAGTCTCAGAAGTGCCAAGAGAAAGCACTTCATAGAAGTTGCTTTTCTGACCTTTATTACTAATGGCCACCTTACATGATATGGTCTTGAACTTGTAATTATTACAAGACCTTTGGCTAGTAGGCCTTGTTTGGCATGGCATTGGAAGCACTTTTGTTGTCATGGGATTGATTTGCAAGGACATTATCTCCTTGTGAAAAATCACAGACACAGAGAGAGAGAGAGAGAGAGAGAGAGAGAGAGAGAGAGAGAGTTGAAGATGGAAAACAAGGAGGATTTTTAGGTATATATATATATTGTGAGTGGTAGCTTAGAATTTGCCAAAAACGCGGTTGGGTTTTTTTTTTTTTTTTATGACTTTAAAAATGTTTTGGGTTGTCTTAGTTGTTGATGTCAAAAGACTAGGTAATTAGGTAAGTAAAAAAGGGGTGTTGAATATAGTTTTGTCATATATATATATATATATATATATATATATATATATATATATATATTGCATGAAGACAGTGTCCTTTTATGTCTATTAGGTCTTTTAATTCCTCTTTGTATTTGATTAATTAATGTTTGGATGTTATGACCAACTAGACATGTATCTTATTAGTCATAAGTCATTTTTTTTTTATAATTAATGTTTGTGATCATTTTTGTGACCATATGTGTATCTCATGAGTCAAGCCTTGTATAGCACTTATCTTCAACAAGTTATTTGTCCTCACAAAACAATCTTATTATCATGAAGATCCATTCATTAATATCTATCCATTCGTGAATATCTATTCTATTGTGGGAGTACTTATAGTAATTGATCTAGTTAGGTCTCGGCAGACCCTACCTCCCAATTATAATTTTATGGCTTCGTTACCTACCAATATTAATTTAGTATATATATATATATATGTATATGTACAAAGGTTATTTCAAAAACAATGTTTTGGGATAAATTCTTTTTTCTTTTTCCAACAAGCTTCGGGAGAAGATTCTAATGACAATTTTATTTTTATAAAAACAATAATAAAGATCCATTCATATTTTAAGAAAAAAAAAGGAAATAATTTCTCTAATTGATTGAACATAGACACAAAGTTTAGAATTTGAAATGGTCTACCAACGACCATGGTAACGTAAAACAGACTGGAAAATTGGTTTTTTTTTTCTTTGAAAGGAGAATAATATATTAAACTTAAAAAAGAACCAGAAACAACTATCCAGATAAATCAGTCAGGACCAACAACTCCACACAAAGAGAAAAATTGGTTTAATCATCTCGTCTCGTCTCGCCTCATGATTTTAGTAATCATATAGTTATAGAGTACTCTTAATATTCCGTAATTTGAAAGTTGAAATTTAATTATTAATTAACAAGTTGCTTGTTGTACTCTTTATAAATTAATGGTACATATTAATTGTTATTTCTCTCTGCCGGCCCACCCACCTAATCTACTAAGTGATCATATTATATCCAGATACAATGTAATTAAGCTACTGTGTTTTTCAAGGAGTTTCTTACTTTCTTCCATTAAAGACTCTTATAATTCAAACGGCGGCCAAATTAGGAGTTAGTAGGGCACCTAACTGCATAAAAAAAAAAAAAGAAATATCATGCCACACGTGTAGAGTGACTGATCGGCCAATCACAGAAGATATTCACACGGGGGCATAGATGGGGCGTTTCTAGTCCAGTTCCAAATTAAATTTATAATGGAGCTTCAAGTTCCAACATATGTATGTATTTATTAGGATATGTGAGGAGTTTTCTCTTCATATTGTTGGTTTAGATTCTTCTCAGTTATAAAAGTAAATATTTGAACCGAGCAAGGGCGGATCCATATAGAGGGTAGATCGGACTGTTGCCCGGCTAAGATTTTCAAAATTTTTGCAAACATAATTACATTTTTAGTTTTAGTAATATTACAATTTTACTGTGAGTAATTAAATTAAAAAAAATAAAATTTCTCACCTCAATTTGTTACATGAGTTCTCCCTCTAGTTTTATTTTTACTTTTCAATCAATTAAATTTCTTTCTATTGTTGATGTTCGCACAGAAAAAAAAATTGTTGTTTTATTTTCGCCCACCGTAGTAAAAATTCCTGAGTACGCTCATGCTGACAAGGTTACGTAATTAAACTTGTAATTCTACATTTAAAAAAGGAAAAATTTGCTCTCTATTTACTAAACAAAAAAAAAAAAAATGTGCTCTCGATTAACTAAAAAAAAATTATAGTAAAAGGTGATTTTTTTGTGACAAATTTTGTTTCTTATTCTTATAAAACATGAAATGAATCCAAAGGAAAGGCCAACAATCATGTGGGAGAATGAACAGTTAATCACCGACATCCTTTTTGTTTTTTTCTTAAAACAAAATTATTTTCTTAAATTACCATTTATTTGTTTAAAGTGGTTTATATACCCATCCAGAATTTAAATTTGACCATGTGTATTTATCACTATACGTGAAGAGTTTTTGATCTCTCTCGATTATAATAGTAGATATTCAAACTACATATGTAGTGACTGATGTCTCTCGATTACAAGAGTAGACATTTGAAATACTCATATAGTGATTGATCTCGATAAATTCCGGTAGATTTATAATTATATTATTAAAAAAAATATGTCGCATAGTCTATATTGTATACAAAGTTAACGGTTGCGCCCCTAGTTTCATTATTAATTAAACCAATAAATACATTTTAATGCTATAAATTAAGCCCCAAAACACCAAATTTCACAATACAACAGCAACTTGTCAACCTAGGCAAAATTCAAACCTATTTGTTTCTTGAAGATCATTGTTTATTCTAATTTATATGTGACAAATGACAAACCAAGCAAGAATTAATTAAATTAAAAGGATAATTTACTTTTACTTATATTTTATTAATTGGAATTGGTCCAATTAATCAGCCCTAACCTGAAATATAAATTTAAAAACCCATGAAATTATTATTTTTTACATACAAATTAATTTTATTACTTGACTTCTTTGTCACAAATCAGACTCAATTAGAATCAAGAGCCGGCTAATCATCTGGTCAATAACCAAATTAGGTGCAAATGTTAGGTTGTCATAATGAAATCAATGTCGTTAGGTTCTAATAGGCTTCTGACCCGATCGGTATACTTAAAAAAAGAAAATAAAAATAGTCTTTGTTTGGCTTCTTTAGTGATCAAAATGGTTCACCTACTTCGGTTCAAAACATGCCCTATTGGCATGCAATAGAATCATTAAAGAACCACAGATTTTGAAACCTCGGATAATTTTTTTTTTTTTTAATGAAATCCAGAAAAAAAAAAAAGATCAAAATGGTTCACTTGGTTTTTCATGTAAATTTACACGGTTGGTTGAAATTGAAATTTTATAAACATGTTACAAATGATTTTCTCGTAACTCTTTTGGTTAAAATTTATTTACTCCAATTTTTATTGGATAAATAAATATATATATATATATATTATGATGTGGTATATCTATTTCATTTTTCTCTATTTATAAATTTTTATGAGAATAAAATTTTCCAAACAAAATAATTTTTTTTTTGATATACCACTAACCTTGCGACAACTCAAATTTAGTATATTATTGGCAGATTGAATGAGACTTTATTTTTATCAAGTCACATTAAACGATGATTTCTAACAAAACAATGGTTAACACTTAATATAAAAATTGCAAATTGAAATTTTCTCTAAATAAAGTTCTTACTATTTAACAAAAAAAACAAAAATATTTTTTAAATAAAAATTATAATGTACTATTTCCCACCAATTTCTCAATCGCACACGGTTGCACGAGTCCCTTAACTTGCACCAACTGAGCCCTAAAATATTATTTAACAACTTTTATTCAACTACCAGACAAGCAAGGACGGGAAGCTACTCACCGAGGGAAAAGAGCAACCCTCCGACCGGGAGTTTCTTCTAGGGGAAGGGCGGAGCCTGTAGGAAGGTGTTCGTTGCTGGGACGGGTTCAAACTGGACTGAAGGGAGGAGGACTCCGATCTTACTGGGGATTCATCACTGGCTAGGGCTTTCGAATCAAAGCATGGGCATCTGCAACTAAGCCGCTAAATTCAATATAATCAAACAAATAAATCAGTTCAAAACTTCGAATTTCAAGTGGTATAAACATTGTTTTTAAAGGGATAATATAAATTAAGCCCAAATAATCCAAATTACAAGACAGGCACAAACACTTGGTCAACCTAAGAGCAAAAGCTATTAATCAAGAAATCATGATCACTAATCAGAATTAATTCATATAATTTACAGGCCCCACGTGTCTGCTTAATACAATGGGTCCAAACCATTTGCTGTAACCCATAGGCCATAACACCCATTTCAACGTTCCTTTAAAAAAAAAAAAAAAAAAAAAAAAAAATTACGTGAGAGAATTTAAATTTGAAACCCCAAAATTGCTCAAGAGGTGTCGACCTTGATCGAGAAGTACGGATACCATTACACTACATCAACAATCAAAATATCTAGATTTTTTACACTATACAGGATCCTAAATATATATATATATATATATATATAGATAATAGCATTATTAATTGAGAGGGTTACATATGAAGGACAACTTCGGACAGTTGCCTGACTAAGATTTTTTTAAAAAAAAATTAAATGTAATTTATTTCTTTAATTTAGTATTATTACTATTTTATCTATTAGTAATTAAATAAAAAAAAAATTCTTATCTCAATTTATCATTACACGAGCTCTTCCTCTTTACTTTCTTTCTCATTTTTCTCTCATATTCTAAATATACACTAGACCAACCAGTTTTCCACACACATAGCCATCCATATGCTCTCTTTTTCTCAGGTTTTAAATTATTAAAATAATCAGTTGTCCTCTTTTCTAGTAATCAAGTAAGTTTCTTAATTTTTAATTTATACATTCAAATTAAAATGTTAGGGAGATTGTTGATACTATTGGCTTAGAAATATATAATAGATGAGTTTGATTGTGTAAAATCTCGCAAGAAAAGTTTAAATAAGACTAATTTATATTTGTATTGTATGTTTTTTTTTTTAATATATGCATTTTGAGGGATAATGTTCATTATGTCTCCCATATAGTTTTATCTTTACTTTTTAATTAATTAAATTTTTTCGTATTGTTGATGTTTGTTGAAAAAATAATTTGTTTTGTTTTCATCCATTCTAACAAACGCCCCTGGTTGAGGTCCTGAATTTAAATTTCCCTTTCTCAAGTTAAAAAAATAAAATAAATAGATATCTTTTTTATAAATATATTGTACTCTACTACTCATGTACGTATATGATGTATTCTAGTTGTTAAAGGTCAAGTGTTTTTTGTGATAAATTTTTTGTTTTCTTTGCCTTAAACTTATGTAATGAATCCAAAGGAAAGGCCAACCATCATGTGGGAGAAAGAACAGTTAATCCCCGCCAACCCTTTTATTTTAATTTTTTTTGTACAAAAAAATTGTTTTCTTAAAAAAAGATCTATTTTGGCATTAATTATATGTAATCTCACTAAATTGGAATCAAGAGCCGGTCCTAATCAATTTTTACTTTTTAAAACCTGATATTTTGCAGTTCAGAGTACTACTAAGAGCATCTCCAATGCTATTATGCATTTGGAGAAAATTGAGTGCCACATAGGATCAATATTGAAAAAGTTAAGAAAACATTCTCCAATGCAATTATCTAACTTTAATATTGATATGATGTGGCAAAAAAAAAAGTTAGAGAATATCAAGTAGAGTTTCTAATTGTAGATATTCTCCTTGATATGCTGACTAGGATTTCTAACTTTTCCCACCAATAAAATTTTAGTATTTTGTCAATGCATTTAATTATTATATTGAATGGAGAGAGAATGTAAGAGCATCTCCAATGCAAATATGTATTTTTGAGTATCTAAATAGTGCCACATCAGCATTTCTAAATAATATGGATCTAACTTGTCAAAAAAATTATAGACATGCATATTCACTTCTCCAATGTGAATATCTAAATAGTAATTTTAAACCAATCACCACAAGTCATTTGTTACATTCTCTCTTCATTCAATATGATAATTAAATGCATTGACAAAATACTAAAATTTTATTGGTGGGAAAAGTTAGAAATCCTAGTCAGCATATCAAGGAGAATATCTACAATTAGAAATTCTACTTGATATTCTCTAACTTTTTTTTGCCACATCATATCAATATTAAAATTAGATAATTGCATTGGAGAATGTTTTCTTAACTTTTTCAATATTGATCCTATGTGGCACTCAATTTTCTCCAAATGCATAATAGCATTGGAGATGCTCTAACAAATGACTTGTGGTGATTTGTTTAAAATTACTATTTAGATATTCACATTGGAGAAGTGAATATGCATTTCTATAATTTTTTTAACAAGTTAGATCCATATTATTTAGAAATGCTGATGTGGCACTATTTAGATACTCAAAAATACATATTTGCATTGGAGATGCTCTAAGATTTACTGATATTAAACCACTATTAATACAGTTCGGATATTTACTTTCAATACGAGGAGCCGTCTACTTCTAAATTAGGATAGGTCTACCCACACAATAATAAGACAAATATTTATAAATATAGTTTTTAAATCTTGGTGGTTTGAAGAAGCATGTGAGCCTCCTCCAATCACCACGGCAAGTGTGCCTTGGTTGGATTTGATCAAATTAGTTGCACGGCTTGAATATATTATTATTATTGTTGTGTAATGAAGCCAATTGAAAAAAGTGGTTACATAAAAATCTTTCAATAAAGTTAAATTAGCCTTTACCTTTTTTATTAGAAACCCAATGGCTCTCCAATTAGACCCCGCAGCAACCATGAAGAAATTTACAATTTCAGAGCCTGCTCCGGAAAGGATGAGATAGATTTTAAGCTAAAATAAAACTACACGTGCTTCTTAATTTTTGTTTTTTTAATGAAGCTTTGATACGCGACACTTTTGAAAGTCTTTTGTGTAAATGATAATGAATATAAATCTAATAATATGCTATTGGAATCGTTCGACAAAGAGAAGAAAATTTGACGTGTAGAGTAGTTCGTTATCTTAAATAAATAGACATTAACCCACTAAAACCCATAAATTTATTGCATTATTCTTAATTAAGTGATTTTATAAATGAAACACCTAAGGTCTCGTTTGGTAACATTTTTAAAAACTATTTTTAAAAATAAAAATCATATTTTTAAAAATGGAAACATGATTCGTAGAATTTTTTAAAAGGAGTTTCTAAAAACTAAAAACGATGTAGATGTGTTTGGTATTATTTTTAAAATGGATAAAATAATTGTCTGTATGGAAAAATTATGGTTTGTTTTGAAAACAATGAAAAATAATAAATTTTTTTTTCAACTTTTTAGTTATAAATTTAAGAGCTACTTGTATGGACCTCTCCTGAAGTTTTGCCAACTATGGAGTCAACTTTATCAGTTATTGACAAACACCTTCCCTACCCTTAGCAAAATTTGGTCAAATGTAACAGTTGACTAGGGGATGTCTTTGTCAAAAAACTGAAAAGTTGGCTAAAAGTTGACTCTATTTGTAATTGAACAAACCCAAAAGAGGGGATTTCTTTATCAATATACCCAAAAGTTAACTCCGCCTGTAATTGAGCAAACCTCAGGGGAGGTAGGCGTTATTTACTCTAAATTTAATAGCAATTTTCTAATATTTAAAAATAACTTTTTTGAAAATATATAAATAAACAACTTTATATTTATTTATTTATTTATTTATTTTGTTTATGAAAACCAAAAACTGTTTTTAAATATTAAACCAAACAACCTAAGCAAAACCTATTTATTTCTTCAAGATCGTGCATTGTCTATTATAATCAACAAAGTTACATGAAAGCTAGAATTAAAAATAAAATTTTAATTTTTTTTTCAAATTATCTTGCTTGATTAATTGGAATCGATCCAACAAATCAGCCCTAACCCAAAACATAAATTTCGAAACTCCTGAAAATTTTTATGTTTGTCTTTATATTACTCATGAAATTGTCTGCAAAATTTTTTTTATGTAGTTTTTGTTCTGTTTAAAACCTTAAAAAACCATGAAATGAATCCATAAGAAAAGCCAAGGTTACGTGTGAGAGTCAACAGTTAATCAACGTTAGCTCTTTTTATTTGTTTTATTTTATTTTATTTATTTTTTTATCATTCTTTGGAACAATCGTGAAAAAACATAGACTTCTTTTTAATTTTTTGGATCGGCTTCTTTGGCATTAGTCTGACTCAAATTAGAATCAAGAGTCGGCTAATCATCTAATAAACCAAATTAGATGGAAAAGTTAGGCTGGCATACTTCCATTAAAAAACATGCCCTATTGACACGCAATAGAATTAAAATAGTTCTTCATATATTGCTAATTATTTTTCGTGTTGTTTTGTTTGTAGCTGCTGTAGATTTCATAATGTCACAATTTTTAAAAACACACATACATTACCTCTTGTCTTTAGTTTGGCTAAGGCTTCGTGGTTAGTACTGGAATTTCTTGCCGTACTTGTAGTGGTTGGTTCGTCAACTTACATTATCGTCAGTCCTTAGTTTGGGCTTAGGGCCATGGATAGTACTGGATTCGGTTGACTCAGATAGGTTTAATTGGCAATTCACAAGGGCCAGGCCCAGTGAACATTCGTTGTGGACCAAGCATTAGATATGTTATAATCTATGATAAAAGGGTCATAAATATGTCTGCAATAAAAAATTTTACCGTGAGTAATAACTGTTATAAAAATTATTTTTTTACTGTGAAATATTCGTAGTAAAATACTTAAAATTTGTAGTAAGAGATTTAAAATTTTTAATATCTATTACGAATTAGTATCCACGGTAAAACAATTACGATAAATATAACTCTTTTTTTTTTTTTTTGTAGTGATAGAAATCAAATTTTAGTTATATATAAGATTTAGTTTTCATCAAAATCTAGTTTAATGTCCATGAATATCTTCAAGAAGCCCTTGGGTACCTAAAATTTCAGGGTTTTTCAAGCACCCACATGTAAAACATTCTTTATATCAACTTTGAGTCTACCAACCAACAAAATTCGGACAAGAATTAAAATAGCTAACTAAATAATTTTTAATATTTTCATAACTTATTACTCAAGAAGAAAGTACAATAAACGTACAAATTGGTAATGCTAGACTGTTCAAATTATTCCGTACATATTCCCACTTCCCTTGTTTGTCTCTGCTCCAACAAAAACTTGTATGAATTATGATGCACGATGCATCTTCCCCCAATAATTTTACCAAGTGAAAAATTAGTTTCTCCCCTCCCCTCCGCTCCACATCTACAACAATGACAAAAAAAGAAGTACGATTAACGTAAGAACTGCATATGGATTTCCACATTTACATACATATATGATATGGTACGTACAATATTAACATGCAAACATTGTCCTATAAATGTGTAATAGTGATCAGAACAGAAAAGAGAGGGCAACTTACATGGAAGAGAAAGGAGAAACAATTATTGCTCATGAATGAGCAGTTGCAATGGCGCCCATTAACCTCTTCAATTTCCTTCAATTGTTCTTCTTCTTCCTCATTTGAGATTTCTTCTATCTCACTTTGATCAACACGTTCCGCGACATGATCACCGTAGTCGTCACCACGGGTACTCTGATGATCAGTACTGGTTTCCTGATCTTCCGAGTATAGTAGACGAACCCCGCACTTTTTCATACTGTTGGAAATAAAACACTCAAAAAACTTTTATTTAAACTCAAAACAAATATTACAAGAAAACTCTCACTCAAGAACTCACTCACTCTTTTACTTCTTCTTCACTCACTTAGAAGCTTTGATTCTTCTTGATGCCTAAACCAAAATGGGGAGGGGGTATTTATACTACTTACAAATCATTTTAGACCACACAAATAAACTAATCCAAAATTATAATAACCACACACCTCATCATTCTACATCCTTCCACATTCTTCCAATTGACCACATGATTTTTATGTCTAATTACCAAACCCTAGAGAATTCTAGATAAAGGGTTTGGACCTTATTTATGGACTTGGACTCTAATTTATTTGGGCTTGGATTTGGGCTCCCGTAATGGTTCAGACCTTCACATAGTTTGGGCCTAAAATAAGTTTATACTTCAACACCCCCCTTTAAACTTGTTTTACCATGCCAAGCAAACTTCTTAATCTCGAAAAATCTTCAAACCTGAGTGGCTTGGTGAAAATATCTGCAATTTGATCTTTGGACTTCACGTACTCCATTTGCACATCTCTTTTTGCTATGCACTCCCTTATGTAGTGGTAACGAGTATCAATATGCTTGCTTCGATCATGGAATACTGGATTCTTTGCTAGGGCAATGGCTGACTTGTTGTCGACACAAATCTCAGTTGGCTCTTCTTGTGGCAAACCCAATTCTTTCATTAAATTTCTGAGCCATATTACATGACAAACGCACGAAGTAGCAGCTACGTATTCGGCTTCACAAGTGGATAGGGTGACAATCGGTTGCTTCTTTGACATCCATGTGAAAGCTGTATTTCCCATGAAGAACACGAACCCACTGGTGCTCTTCCTGTCATCTATATCTCCACCCCAATCGCTATCGCTATATTCGACAAGCTTGTAATCATTAGAAATTGAATAAAACAAGCCAAAATCAATTGTACCTTTAATGTAACGGAGGATTCTCTTAGCGGCTTTGAAATGGGTGGTTGTTGGATTCTCCATGTATCGACTCACAAGTCCAACAGCATAAAGAATATCTGGCCTTGTGCACGTTAAATAGCGTAAGCTTCCAACTAAACTTTTGAAGAATGTTGGATCTATGCTTTCACCTTCATCATGCTTAGATAGCTTGATTCCGCATTCTGCTGGCGTGTTTATCGGCTTACAATCATTCATCTTGAACTTCTTGAGTATCTCCTTTGCATAATTTTCTTGGGAGATAAAGATGCCTTCTTCATTTTGCTTGACTTCAATACCAAGATAGTACGCCATTAATCCGATGTCAGTCATCTCAAACTCCTTGGCCATTGCTTTCTTGAACTCTTCAATCAGGCTTAGGTTATTGCCGGTGAAAATCAAATCATCCACGTACAAGCATACTACCAGAATATCTCCATTCATGATCTTGATATATAGGGCGTGCTCGTAGGGACATTTGGTGAAGCCATTTTCTTGGAAGTACTTGTCAATTCTGCTATTCCATGCCCTTGGTGCTTGCTTTAATCCATAGAGAGCTCTTCTCAGCTTCAGAACTTTGTCTTCTTGGCCTTTGACTTCGTAACCCAGTGGTTGCTGAATGTAGACATCTTCTTCAAGAACTCCATTTAGGAAGGCAGACTTTACATCCATCTGATGTATCTTCCACTTGTTTTGCGCTGCCATAGAAATGATTAGTCTTATAGTTTCTAATCTAGCAACTGGAGCAAATACCTCATCATAGTCTATTCCAGCTCTTTGACTGTAGCCTTTCGCAACTAGCCTTGCCTTGTGCCTTTCAATCTCTCCCTTAGAATTTCGCTTTGTTTTGTACACCCATTTAACACCAATTGCCTTGTGTCCTTTTGGAAGTGGAACAAGTTCCCAAGTGTTGTTCTTTTCAATGGCCTTGATTTCCTCATCCATCGCATCTCTCCACTTCTTTTCTTGAGCAACTTCTTCAAAACTCACTGGTTCACAATCAGCAAAGAGGCAAAAAAGAGTAAGATTATCAGATCTCTCAGTTACCTCGTATAAATCTTGAAGACCTCTTGTTCGCTCCATTGCTCTTTCTTGTAAAAATGATGGTGGTGAATTTCCATTATTTGTTGAAGCTGGTGATGCTGGTGGTGTAGTGGGTTCTTGTTGAGGTTCTTCTAGTTGCTCCACTAGCGTCTGCTCTGTTTCTTCAAATTGTGGAGTGAAGTTGGAGTTGTCTACATGCGATCCAAAATCCCATTCTCCTTCTTCATCAAATATCACATCTCGGCTGATCACAAACTTTTTGTTGTTCGGGTTGTATAGCTTGTAACCTTTTGAATAAGCGGGATAGCCGATGAATATAAAACTTTCACTTCTATCGTCAAGCTTGGTTCTTCTCTCTTCTGGTACATGAACATGAGCTATGCTTCCAAAAACTCTTAGGTGGGAGATGCCGGGCTTTCTACCACTCCATGCTTCTTGAGGTGTCTTTCCCCACACACTTCTTGTTGGAGAGCGATTGGACAAATATACTGCACACGCCACTGCTTCGGCCCAAAACTCCTTGGGCAATCTCTTGCTTTTGAGCATACTTCGCGCCAAATCCAGGATTGTTCTATTCTTCCTTTCTGCAACTCCGTTTTGTTGAGGGGATCTGGGAACAGTTAGAGGACGTCTAATTCCATTCGCTTCACAAAACTCCAGGAATTCCTTGGATGTGAATTCTCCTCCTCTATCGGATCTCAGTGCCTTGATCTTATGGCCACTCGCTTTTTCCACATCGGCTTTGAACTTCTTGAATACTCCAAAGACTTCTGATTTCTGCTTCAAGAAATAAACCCATGTTTTTCTTGAAAAATCATCAATGAAGAGAAGGAAATAATTACTGTTACCGAGAGAGCTTGGCTTGATCGGACCGCACACATCGGTATGGACTAGCTCGAGTGGCTTCTTGGCTCTTGAGTCTGACTCTTTTGGAAAGCTATTTCTAAATTGCTTCCCGAGTAAACATCCTTCACAAAGTTGGTCAGGATGATTGATGCATGGTAGTCCTCTCACAATTTCCTTCTTAGATAGTAGCTCCAAGCTTCCAAAATTGAGATGCCCAAATCGAAGGTGCCATAACCAAGATGCATCTTTGTAGCAGGCTTTCAGACACTTTGCAACATCGTTTTGAATGTTCAAAGAAAATAATCTATTCTTTGACATTTTTACTTTCGCTATTAGATTTCCTTTACCATCTCTTATAAAAAGACTACAATCCTTCATATGAATATCATAGCCTTTTTCTAAGAGTTGACCCATACTCAAGATGTTGCATGTCATATTGGGCACATAGTAGACATTTGAGATTAATTGATGACTACTATTTTTAGCGCGGATAAGAATGTTACCTTTTCCTTTCACTGATATTTTTGAATCATCTCCAAATGAGACATTGCCAGCCACTGATTCATCTAGCTCTACGAACATACTTCTTCTTCCATACATGTGGTTGCTTGCACCAGTGTTGAGGTACCAAGCATTTTCTTGGTCTCCATCATTGTCTCTACAAGCTAGTAACACTGTCTCCTTCTCTTCGGTTTTGACTTCCACATAATTGGACCTTTCGTTAACCTTACTGCTGGGAGCTCTACATTCCGAAGCATAATGCCCAAATTTCTGACAATTATAACATTGAACTTGAGATTTATTGTACCTCGAGTTTGAATTGCCTCTCCCGCGGCCTCTTATTGAGCTTTCTCCTTTCTCGTAGTTGTTGAGGTTGCTACTGTTAGAATTCCAACCTCGTCCATGACCACGGCCTCTACCTCGTCCTCGGCTTCGGCCTCTACCTCGACCACGCTCGCTTCTCTCGTGGTCTTGACTTTCTTCCTTCTCCTTCAGTTGCATCTTGAGGAGTTGCTCGTTGATCCCTTGCTTCCTCTTATGTTTTTCTTCATATGCTTGCAATGATCCTTGGAGTTGCTCGATCGTCATTTCTTCCAGGTCTTTAGTTTCTTCTATCGTCACAACAATGTGCTCAAATTTGGGATCCAATGATCGGAGTATCTTCTCTATTATTCTTACATCTTCTAACTTTTCACCATTTCTTTTCAATTGGTTAGAAACAGCTGCTATTCTTGAGAAATAATCTGAAATAGATTCAGATGCTTTCATGTGTAAGGATTCGAATTCACCTCTTAATGTTTGGAGACGGACCTTTTTTACCTTTTCGACTCCTTTGTAAGAGATTTGCAACTTCTCCCACGCTTGCTTAGCGGAGCTTGCACTCGAAATCTTCTCAAAACCATCATCATCTAACGCTTGATAGATGAGATAGAGAGCCTTCTTGTCTCTTTTCCTTGAGTCTTTTAAACTATCCTTTTGAGTTTGGGATAGAGTTGACTCATCTTCTGGTTCGGTGTAGCCTTTCTCTACGACCTCCCAGACATCGTGTGCTCCAAGGAGAGCCTTCATCTTGATACTCCAATTATCATAGTTTTCGTTCTTGAGTGTTGGAACTTGAAACGACGCCATACCATTAGCCATAACTCTCAATATAGTGAGAATTTCGAAATTCTGACTACACGGATGAACTCAGAACGTCGAAAAACCTTAAGATGAACTCAGACAAAAAAATTGATTTTTATGGTCAAAGTCAAAGTCAACGGTCAACCTAACCTGGTCAACAGTCAACGGCTTGGAGGCTCGGTCAGCGGCTCGGTCAACAAGCTTAGTGGCTCGGTCAACTCGGCTCCAACTTGGCTAGACTCACTTCCAACTCGGCTGACTCGGCTTGAACTCGGCTTGGACTTAGTGAGTTAACTCACTTTCTGGCAGCAAACTTCCGGTGGCCCGTGGCGGCTCGTTTGAACTCCGATCGGGGCGATTTTTTTGGCGTCGGCTTCGTCTCGTCGAGAACTTCAATTTGGATATGCTATAGTGCACACCTTCGAACTCGGCTCTGATACCACTTTGTTGAAAATAAAACACTCAAAAAACTTTTATTTAAACTCAAAACAAATATTACAAGAAAACTCTCACTCAAGAACTCACTCACTCTTTTACTTCTTCTTCACTCACTTAGAAGCTTTGATTCTTCTTGATGCCTAAACCAAAATGGGGAGGGGGTATTTATACTACTTACAAATCATTTTAGACCACACAAATAAACAAATCCAAAATTATAATAACCACACACCTCATCATTCTACATCCTTCCACATTCTTCCAATTGACCACATGATTTTTATGTCTAATTACCAAACCCTAGAGAATTCTAGATAAAGGGTTTGGACCTTATTTATGGACTTGGACTCTAATTTATTTGGGCTTGGATTTGGGCTCCCATAATGGTTCAGACCTTCACATAGTTTGGGCCTAAAATAAGTTTATACTTCAACACATACAGCCTTCTGGTAGAATGAGTGTATACTTAAATTATCATACAGCTGCCCAGGAGCATATACCAAAAACATGTGATCTGCCTGATGATCAGGTACTGATCTCTCCGCTAAGTGCTCCAAGTAGCAAGCAATCTCATGGCTTTGGTTGTTGTCATCATCATCGGTTATCACGAAAATACATTTGCATTCAACACTGAAACCATAATTGTTACAGTCCTCGTCGAATGCAGCCACAATGCACAGAACGAAACCTAAGAACTGGTTGCTACACCAATGTGAAGGCAAGTCAATTGTCACTGAAGATCCTCCATTATTTTGATGTTCGAGCCACTCAGGAATTTCACTTCCAGGCAAACAAGCGATAATCGACAGCCCTTCCTTGCTCTTACAATCAAAATAATTGCACAACTGTATGAGATCAATAAAATGGAAAAACATTATATTCAATTAAATGAACAACATGTCAAGAGTACAAGCACATTTACCTCCATATCATAATCTTCAATTGATGTAGTCCCTCGTGCAATATTAGTTGCCATAACCTGAATCCTTAGCCGCGCATCTTCCAGAATGTTCACGCGCGCATTCTCATCCAATTTCAAGCAATTAGAATATGTAAACCTCTGCTGCTGGGAAGTAAAATTCTCCTTGAAGACTACATTTGAAGTTGGTAGAGATTCCAGCGAAATGCAATTATGTGCTTGTATGTATGTTAGATGTGATGGCGAAGCAAACTCTTGCAAAGATCGAAGTCTCTCGCAATAGCTTATGTCTAGTCTTTTCAGACTCGAAAACGGTTTAAGGCTTACGGTTTCAAAATTGTTTCCCTTTATATTTAAGCTCTCTAAGGAGGATAAGCAGTTAAAAGTACCACCAGGCAACACTGACAGGTTGCATTCACTTACATCCACCTCTTTTATAGTACATAAACCTGAAGCAGAAGAGATTTGCCTTCTCCCAAGCTCTTTGTCTAGTCCAGAACAACCAGAGAGATTGAGAACTGTGAGAGACCTAATCTTACAAAAGCCTCTTGGAAATCTCTCTATGTTCTTGCATTGTGACATGTGCAATTGAGAAAGCTTAGGCAGATGTGTAAGGGAGGAAGGTAACTGTTTGATGGCTGCACAGTTGTCAAGTTTCAGTGAAACAAGTTTGTTAAGATGCTCGATTGCTGAGGGAACTTCTTCTATTGCAGTCTCACTCAAATGCAACTCCTTTATATTCCATGGAGTTCTTGGAAACTTGGTAAGACTAGAGCACCCCTTAAGCATCATAGTTTGGAGATTTAATGCCTGTGAGAGATTTGGGGTTTCAGTCAAGTGTTGGGAGAAACTGAGGTCAATTCGTCTCAAGTTCTCAAGGTCCTGCGATGATCAGAAATACAATGACTCGAACAAATTATAATAGATTAACTTTCAACATGTGTATATATACAAAGAGAAAGGACTGATCTAGTGTGATCCTATACGTTTTTTCATACGGGATTCTCAATTTGTATTGGCACAAATTGGAGATTCTATATGAAAAAACGTACAGGATCTTGTACCTGATAATTATTACGTATAATATAAAAGTTAAACACACCGCATTATCTTTCCAAAGGTGTTCAATATTGCTATGATGCATTTCAAGTTCAATAAGATGCTGTGGGTTAAATTCAGATGGCAAGGATTGCAAAGGATATCTATGCCAATGAAGATATTTCAATTCATCAGGAAGCAATTCAAGGCCTTGATATAGATGCACCTTATCCTCCTCTTTGTAGCCTCCGTCATACATTGAGCTATAGAATTTAAGAAATTTAAGTCTATGCATTCTCATGAAGGCATTACGACTTAGGTGTAGCTCACTTATCAGCTGTGACAAGTCAAGGTGTATGCTTTCAATTGCACTAGTCCCCTGCCAACAAATTAAACATAATATATAAGAATTGAAGCTAAAAAATGTTATACTTCATCGAGATTTTCCTGTCCAGGAACAAATTAAATTTTTTATATAAAAGCTCAAGTATGATGAAAAAATAACTTTAATAATGAATTTAGCTCTTACAATATTTTTCTTGAATAAATTGTAGATTTCTTGAGGATCCCACAATTTACGGCGTTCGCCGGGCTCGTTGATGGATTCTTGAAGAACAATTGCGCGACTCATTTCTTGTATTCAATCATGCATGAGTAACTTATTTTCAATAACAGTTAAGAGACATTAGTCAATAAGAACACTTATTCCAATTTCAGTAAAGAGTCCACAACCATCTAATATAGCTGTGATGCGATCTTTATCCTCGCCTTTAAAGAAATATGCAATAAAAAGAAATATTTCCTTCTCTTGATCATCAAATCCATCATAACTTATTTTCAACACATTTTGAATTTTTAAGTTTGGATACTTTTTGAGCTTATTCAACGAACTCTTCCACTCTAGCTTGCTTCTATTAAATAAAAAACAACCCAAGACTTTAAGAGCTAATGGATTACCTTTAGCATAATTTATTCCTTGATTTGACAACTCCACATAATCTTCGGGAGGATGGTTTTGCTTAAAAGCATTTGCACTAAAGAGTTGAAGAGCTTCACGGTAATTTAATTCCTTTAGTTCATAGAAGTCATCAACATCACTCTTAAGCACTTATTTATCTCTAGATGTTATAATGACTCTACTTCCGGGACCAAATGAATTACGATATCCTACTAAAAATTTTAAATGCTCAGAATCATCTATATCATCTAGAACAATAAGAATTTTCTTGTGACGAAGCCTGTTTAGTGTAAAAGTGTCTACATTTAGGTTTCGATCCTCAAATATTTTTGATAGAAGTTTCTCTTGTAAATGGTTTGGCCCATATTTAGCTTCATTCCTAATATTTGCAAGAAAGCAGCAACCTTCAAATTGACTAGCAATTTGGTTGAATATAACTCTTGCAATGGTTGTTTTGCCCACACCCCCCATGTCCCAAATTCCAATATAACGAACATTATTTGTCATCCCAGTGCATAATAGTGATTTTAACTTTTTCTACGCGTGATGCTATTCCGACCAAGCCATTCAAATGATCATTTGATGATATATGATATTTCAGTATCTTCAAAATGTCCTTGACAATATTCTCAACAAATTCATACTCGGGCCTATCAATACAAAGAAACATTTGAACAAATTATGAACATAAATTAGAAAAAAACAACAAATGCAGACTAATTCTAAAGTTTCTTTAAAAATATATTTAAAAATTAAAATGAAAGCTCTTTTCCAATATATTGCATACATGCTCTTGAACAAAAATATTTTAATTAAGTAATGGATAATTATAATATTCTTGAATCATGAAATTTAAATAGTAACTTACTAAAAAGAGAAAGAAAACGGAAAGATAAATCAGTTACTAAAGACATCAAATATTTTCAGTGTTTTTCTTTCGGGAGCAAAGCAGTAGCAATCTGTGATCAAATACTAAAACATCAAAGTTTATATTCCTCAAAATAATATAATAAAAGCCTTAGAAGAAATATAAGTAAAGAACAAGAAACAACGTTAAAGTACCCAACATGCTGGTTTAAATTCCATCCGGATAGATTAGCTACTTGTGTCAAAGCAGCCCTCCATTTTCGGACCTTGTCTTTCATCTTCTCGAATCTCTTTTCGTGTTCATCAAATGCTTCTCCATAAGCTCCGGTTTGTGTCCTTATCTCAGACGGACTTACATGGTAGAAAACCGGTAAAACAATTTGTCCCTTTGTTCTCTTGCACTCAAGTATCCTCACAAGTTCGTTCAAACACCATGAAGAAGAAGCATAGTTTTTGGACAAAATGATGATCGAAACACTCGAACCTTCGATTGCTTTCACGAGTGATGAAGAAATCTCATCTCCTCTCTTAAGTCCATAATTATCAATGAAGGTTTCGAGCTTTCTCCGACACAAGGCATCATAGAGATAGCTCGTGAAGTTGTTTCGAGTGTCTTCTCCTCTAAAGCTAAGGAAGATATCATACTTCGTAGTATTCAAAGGAGGAGAAGAAGAAGAAGCCATGTTATTATTATTATTATCAGAATACATATTTTAGAGTAAAGTTGATGTTATTTATATGTTAACAACCCACCATATAGTATAACATAATATGATCTGCATCTAACAATCTTGAAAACGAAACCACTTTCACATTGTCACAAGCCTTTTAATTAAAAAAAAAGGGTAAATTGCAATGAAGTACCCTGACGTTTAGTTATATTATAATAAAATTGTGAGTTTAACCTTAATTACACGTTAATACCCTACCGTCAGTTGACCCAGTCAAACTTAACGGTTTGGCCTTGACTTATGTGCAAAATGACATAACTGCCCCTAGCTAAAAAATTAAATTAAACAAAAATTGAAAAAAAATGAAAAAAAATTAATTTTTTTTAAAAATAGATCTCTACCGTCCATCAAGATCGGTGGAGATACATTTAAAAAAAAATTTTGAATAATCAAACAATTAAAAAAAGTTAAAAAATTATTTTATGTTAAAATTATTTTTGGTGTTCTTGGTGGAAATTCAGATTGGATCTCCACCGTTCATCAAGAACACAATCCAATCTGGATTTCCATCAAGAACACAATCCAAAAAAAAAAAAAAAAAATTCTAGTCCTGCAGATCTGCTCCATCGCTCCATCGGCGATGGAGCTTTGGTTCCATCTGTGATGGAGACATCGCATAACTGTTCTGCGATGGAGCAACTGCTCCATCAATGGGAACAGATCTACTCCCATTGACAGAGCAAATCTGCAGAACCCAAATTTTTTTTTTTTTTGGGGGGGTTGTGTTCTTGGTGGAGATCCTATCTGGATCTCCACCACTAAGAACACCAAAAACATAAATATTTTTTTTATCAATATAATCTCCATCGTCCATCAAAATTAATGGATGATGGAGATTCATTTAATTTTTTTATAATTTTTAACATTTTTTTTATTTTTTTAAAAATAAATTAAAGTGAAAATGACCAAAACACCCTTTGACTACTGGTTGACCGTCAACTCTAACGGTCAACCAGTTAATCAAGGATACTAATGTATAATTAAGGCTAAACTCATGATTTTATTACAATAAGATCAAACTTCAGGTAACTTATTGCAATTCGCCCTTAAAAAAAATAATAATAAAAAGCACAAAGGAAAACTTAATTTGGCGGCAGGAGAGAGTAGTCTAATCATGAAGAGCACTTAGAAATTTTGTGCTAAAGAAGAAAGTAATCTCTTTTTTTTTTTCACATGGAAAATAATAAATTTAGATGAGTGGTATTACTGCACTTTCAACTTCCAACTTGAGTAAGAATAAATGGAATAACATATTATAATTAACTCGTTCGATCAATTCATCATAATGTTCTTGAATAAATTAAAGTTACATAAATCATAAAAATCAAGATAAATAGATTAAAATATTGCTTTAAATCCCATTCAAATAAATAAATTATTTTCGTACATCCACTTATAGTTCAAGCTGACACCGAACTGGTCGGAGGTCTATCGAGACTTGCCGAAATCAATCACTACATACGCAATTTAAATATCTACTCCTATAATCGGGAGACATACTCCCATAATATAACGAGAAAATTTTTCACACATGTTGATAAATACCAATGATAGAGTTAATAAATACCCATGATGGAATTAAAATCCATCCACTAACATGGATGAAAATGTCCACACCACTTGAACTATGGGTGTGGGTAAAAGTATTCCCTTAACTTTTACAAGTAAATGCACTTTTGGAATTGTTGTAGCTTAAAAATTTAATCATTTATACTCGGTAAACTCAATTTAGAATTGCTTTACTTTTCGAAACGAAAGAAAATATATTTGACAAAATAACTAAAATAGACATCATTATACAATATGAAAAATAATCAAATAACATAATAATTATATATTTATAAAATTAAAAAATAAATAAAATTATAATAGAATATCATTACAATTTGCGTGTCTGTGGATGTTAATGGGTGCTAAATTGGTTTGCCTGATAATATCGGTCCCACGGTGGACGTCAAATTGTAGATGCTAGAATCTACGATCGAAATTGAAGGTGGGACCAACAACTTGCAAGGAAAAAAGAGAATGGCCGAGTACTTGGGTCACTCGGGTAGTGCCAGCCAAATAGACTCTGACGCTCAAGTTAGTAAATAGATTCGAGTAAGTGAAGTTGATACAAGAGAAATCAAACTTGTGATGGTCGAATGTCAAGCGTAGCGAGCTATGCTAGATGTCGAGCGTGGAGGTTGGTATACTGTGGTGGATTGGAGCTGAACGTAGTTGAGCTGATCATGTCAGTGTCTGGGATTGACTATGGCAAGTGGAGGCTGGATAGTGCTTGTTCAAAGTGATGTCGAGTGTAATGTCTCAATGATTGCTAGTAAAATCGCGTGACTCTTACCTCTAAGGTCAGGGTTTATATTTATAGTAGGGGGTTTAGAACTCGTTGAGGTCGGCTAAGAAAATTGTGCTCCCAGATCTTAAGTATTCCTGAAATCTTGGAGAGAGGTTAGACCTATGTAGCCGTTGCTAAGACCTGGTCTTCTTTGACTCAGTCGACTTTGGGCTTGGATCTTAGGCCGCTGATAAGTTGTCAATGGGCTTTGGGGTTTGTCTCAACGTTTTGGGTTGGTTGCAGGCCCGAGTTTGTTTTGGTTCGTTTTTTGACCACTACAACCACACCTCTCAACGAAGTTGAGGTCGCAAATACAATTCCCCATTCTCCTAATATTTATATATCCTCTCTCAATCTGTTAGAAGAAGAACCTGAGTGAGACGGTCTTACAGTGTTAATGGTGAGACTGTCCAATTACAGTATTAATAGTGAGATCGCTCAATTATATTGTGCCATATTAAATTAATTACATTGGAAATAAAATGATTCAACTTAATTGGACAATCTCACCATTAATACAGCGGTCCAGATATCTACTCTTATAACATGTGATATCTACTCCCACAATAAGAGGAGAAAACTACTCATACATGTTAAAAAATATGAATAGTAACACTTAAATTATTACCATTGAGGCGGGAGGGAGGTGCACTAATCACTTAAAGAATGAGTGATTATGCTTTAATTATTAATTCTTGATAAAATGAAACTAATTTATTAGCATCCACCCTAAAATCTATCAATTCTCATACATCAACATAAATTTAAGGGTGAGTTTCATTTTGGTACCTAATTTTTGGGGAATTATTAATTTTTTAAACCAGTTTCATTTATTGGTATCATTGGACCCTAACTTTCTGGAAACATATTAATTTGGTCCTTCTGACCAAATTTCTACCAGTCAAACCTAACATAATTGGTAAAAAGACTGTTTTGCCCTTGACACTATTTAAATGAGTTAAAATTACAATTCTAACCTCAAATTTTAAAAAAATATATTAATAATTAGAATGGTAGTATGGTCATTTTAAGTTAATTTTTAATTAAAAATTTTAAAATATTTTTAAATGGATCTCCATCGTCCATCAAAATTGATGGATGGTAGAGATTATATCGAATTTTTTTTAAAAAAATAAAAATTGTAAAATTAATTTTTTTAATTTATTTCTTTTACTCTTTTTAAAAAAAAAGTTGATGTTCTTGGTGGAGATCCAATCTGGATCCCACTAAGAGCAGCAAAAAAAAAATTGTTAAATATCTGGGTTCAAAGACGAACCCAGATTTCTAGGTTCGAATCGAACCCATATCTTTAACAATTTTTTTTTCAATGTTTTTTTTGCTGTTCTTGATGGAGATCCAATCTCCGGATCTCCACCAAGAACATCAACTCTTTTTTTAAAAAAAATAGTAAAAAAAAAAAAAAAAAATATTTTACAATTTTTATTTTTAAAAATTTTTCGATATAATCTTCACCGTCCATCAATTTTGATGGACAGTGGAGATTTTCATTTATTTTTTAAAATTTTTTTTGATTTATTTAATTTTTTTAATTAGGGGTAGGTTGAAAGATAAAAATATCCCTAGAACAGTTAAGTTTGACTAGCGGTTGACTAACAGAAGGAGTAAATTGATACGTTTCCAGAAAGTTAGGGTCTAATGATACCAATAAACGAAATTGGTTTAAAAAATTGATAATTTTTTAAAAATTAGGGACCAAAATGAAAATCAACCTAAATTTAAATAAATCTATCCTCCATAAATAAATAGGTTCAGTTGATACACCAATACAAATTTAAATAAATTTCTCTTCATAAACCCCTCTTCACCAATACAATAAATCTTGAGGTGCACCAATATCTTTCTTATCTCAAATTGTATGTATATTTCATTTTACTTTCATGATGGAGTTTTAAGTTACACCCCGTATATTTTATTATTGTACGTTGAAATATATTTCTAAACCGCTGATTATAATGTATGATGTCGGCAGCTTCCTCACCACTAGTCTTTTCAACATTACTAATGGTCCCCTCTTGTTGGGACCAAGAATTTTTTGCTTGACCACAATTTCAAAGGAGTAATATTATGAACTATTATAGTACGAAGGAAAAAGAAAAAAAATGGCACACTTTTGACTCCTTTTTCTAACCTTAAAAATGGTACCAGTTGTTTACTTTTTTTTTTTTTTTTAATTACACCAGTTGTTTACTTACAATACAAAGTCTGAGCATAATTCGCGAGGAGATATGTTGAGTGTTGACCTTTCATGGAAATTGCACCATTCACAGGGCGGTCGGTGGCCTTCTTTAATATTTTTTTTCATTATTATTATTATTCTGATCAAGTTTATTGTGTAATTGCATGGAAATTTCACTAATGAAAATTAAGAAGAAGAAAAAAAAGCTATCTGAAAATTCTGTCGGTGTTTTTGTTCGGTAAACACAATTTAGAATTGATTTACTTTTTTTTTTTTTTTTAATTTGACACCTGAAGGGTCAGATGATTACCGGGACCAACCGAGATTAAATCATACAAGTACGGCCCGAATAACTATCGGGATTAAAGGCCCGGACAACTACTCCCAGAAATGGGAAGAGTATACTCCCACACGGGAGAGAGGTCTACCCACACAATTGCAGTGTTATAGGCAATGGTGAGAAATAATTATTTACAAAATCTACACCACCAAAGTTTGAACCTTGATGACTTGGAGGATTTGAAGCCTCCAAACCACCAAGCAAGTGCATTGTGTAGAATTGCTTTACTCTTGGAAACGAAGGAAAATATATCTGATAAAATAACTAAAATAGACATCATTATACAATATGAAAAATAATAAAATAACATAATAATAAAAACTAAATAAAATTATAATTTAATATTAATAAGTAAATATGTATATAAAGTGGACTCACCAATTCTGACAGGAGGTTTGTTCTCCTTCGGTGATGCCAAGGTTGGATTTGGCATTGTTGGAGGAGGATCAATCATAAATGGAGGAGGCGGCCTCTTCCGCAAGAATGGAGGAGGTGCCTCCTCCACTGTCGGAAGGGAACTGACCTCTTCTTAAGACGTAGGCCACTAGGTATTGAAGTATCAACCTCAGCTGATAGTAATGTTGCTTGTTAATCAGATAAGAGAAGCATGCACTACTTGCATCAGTGATTCACACTCATATCTGCTCATATTTGCGACTACATCATATATGGTCAAGTTGTAATATTCTTGTAACTAACTTGACACATGTGAATCACTAATTGGTCCAGCTCAGCAAGTACAATTATTATTGTCCCTAAAGTTGTTAAGGTTTGACAGCCTTCGATATATATATTGCTTGTACTCTGTATTTCTATTCAATGAGAAAATCTGAGAATAATCAGTTGACATTCCTCATTTGATTCCTTGCTATTTCTTTATATGGTATCAGAGCTCTTGAAGATCCAACAATGGCTGCCTCTGGTTCAAGCTCCAATCTCAATGCCATAAATAACTCTTCTGTTATCAATCAGGTACAAGCTTCCTCTTTTCCGAATCATTTGAACTTTAATCTACCATTGAAGCTTGATCATGATAACTATGTTATTTGGAAATCACAAGTATTACCAGCTATTAGGGCATATGATCTAGAGGAGTTTATACTAGGAGAATCTAGAAGTCCTCAAAAGTTCATTGAAACTGTAAATGAAGAAACTGGAGATTGTGTAAGATCTGTAAACTCTGAGTTCCTTCAATGGAAGAAAACAGATCAGTTGTTAGTGTGTTGGCTTCGATCCACGCTTAGTCCCTCTGTGATAGGCCAAGTAACTCAATGTATTTCTTCTTGTGAAATCTGGTCTGTACTTGAACGATTGTACTCACAGCACTCACTAGCAAAAATAATGCAAATCCGAGCTAAGATTCAAGCTACAAAGAAAGGTTCTCTCACTATTACAGAATATGTTTTGAAACTAAGAACAATGGCAGATAGTTTAGCTGCAGCTGGACAACCTATGAGTGATAGAGACCTTCTACTAAATGTTCTACAAGGACTTGGCAGTGAATATGATGCTGTGATTGTCAACATAACTTCTCAACATGGAATTTCTCTTCAAGATGCACAGTTTCAGCTGATGAGCTATGAAGCTCGACTGGATCAGCATAATTCTTCTACCTCTCTTGCTCTTGCAACTGCATCTGCACAGTTTGCTCAGTCCAATAATTCACGAGGAGGAACAAATCAATACAATAGGGGCAGACGAGGAAGAGGTAGAGGACGAGGAATTATTTGTCAATTATGTGGCAAAACAGGTCATTACTCAGCCATATGCTACAGCAGATTTGACCAAAACTTTCAAGGTTTCAGGCCTCAAGTGAATCAAGGTGAGGGATTTCAAGGACAAGCCAGAGGTAGTACAGGAAGTAATTTTCAGAACAATTTTCAGCACCAAGGAAATTATCACAACAACTATCAAGGCAATGTAGTACAGAGCAGTGGTGGTTATCAGATAAATACTAGAGGATATCCAATGAATGCTGCTCATCCTAATGCTGCCTATATTGCCTCACCATCAACAGTGGCTGACCCTGCATGGTACATCGACAGTGGAGCTACTAATCATATTACGGCTGATCTCAACAACCTTTCCGTGAAGAATGAATACAAAGGAAATGAAAGGCTTGCAATTGGTAATGGTAACTTACTCCCGATTTCTCATTTTGGATGTTCAGTCATACCATCTCAAACATCTGCATCCAAAACTCTTTACTTGAATAACATTTTGCATGTTCCTAATATCACCAAAAATCTACTTAGCATCTCACAATTCACTAAGGATAATAATGCTGTAGTAGAATTTAATGCTGATTGTTGTTTGATTAAGGACCAGAATTCGAAGAGAACTCTTCTTAAAGGAATTCAGATAGATGGATTGTACCATTTTGATTTACCTCTTCAGTCTTTCAAAGCCAAATCATGTTATGGTTTAACCACACAGCCTCACTCTATGTCTGTTAATTTTTTAGATTTCTGTTGTGTTTCTCCTGCACTTTCTCGGGCTACTGCAGCACAGCATTGTTCAGTTGTTGCTCCCAAGCCTTCTCATTCTAATGAGCCATGTAAAACACCTTTGTTTTGTACATACTTTGGTAATAAAAGTGCAGTTTCGAATTCTGTTTCTAATACTGCTCATACTGGTGTCAATTCTGCTTCTTGTGTTATTGATATTGATCTTTGGCATAGAAAATTAGGCCATCCATCTTCCAAAATTTTAACACAAGTATTGAGAACTTTAAATCTTACATAATCCCACTCACAAATACCTGATTTCTGTGATGCATGCCAATGTGGTAAGGCACATCAATTACATTTTCCAAATTATTTAACCAAAATGTTTGCACCTCTTGACATTGTGCATACTGCTGTATGGGGTCCAGCTCCCATTACATCTTCCCATGGCTTCCGCTATTATGTTCATTTTATTGATCATCATACTCGTTTTACTTGGGTTTACCCTCTTAAAGTGAAATCCCAAGTTAAAGATGCTTTCCTTTTGTTTAAATCAACAGCAGAATTGTTGTTTCAAACTAAACTCAAATGCTTACAAAGTGATCAAGGTGGGGAGTTTAAAATTCTTCAAGCTCTCTATCATCATCTTGGTATTGCCTTTCGGTATTCTTGTCCATATGCTCATCAACAAAATGGTCTAACTGAAAGGAAGCATAGACATATTGTTGAAGTTGGACCCACACTTCTTTCTCAAGCTCATCTTCCCTTAAACTTTTGGTGGGAAGCCTTCACTACTGCTGTTCACATTATCAATCGAATTCCAACTCCTTTGCTCTCTCAAAAATCTCCTTATGAGCTTGTTTAACATCATAAGCCTAACTATAATGACTTTAAAGTTTTTTGTTGTGCTTGTTTCCCATTGCTTAGACCTTTTAAAAAGCATAAATTTGATTTCTACTCTTCGAAATGTATCTTCATTGGATATTGTTCTCAAGCTAAAGGTTACAATTGCTTACATCCTTCGGGTAGGGTATATCTCAGCAGACATGTCATCTTCAATGAACATGAATTTCCCTATTCCACGTTGTTTCAACCATCTGTTGTCTCTTCCACTAAACCTTCTTATTCTTTACCTGTGTCCATCTTGAGTGCTGGTCCTAATCTTTCTAATGCACAGCATTCAATTCCTAATATAGCTGCATCATCCTCACCATCATTTACTGATTCTATTGTGCATTCTGTTAACCAAAATACTGCACCTCTAGTTAACCAAAATACTGCACCTACTCCCTCCACTTTACCACCTTCCCAGCCTTCTATAAATCCTCCTCCATCAGCCAAGCTACCTGTTACCCGATCTTTTCATCCAATGCAAACTCGACTCAAAGATGGTATCATCAAACCAAAATTATACACTTCTACCTCAGCTCCCTGTTTAGAGCCACCCAATGTAAAAAATGCTTTGCAGGATCCCAAGTGGAAAAGAGCTATGGAGGAAGAATATACAGCTCTTATGAATAATCACACATGGTCCCTAGTTCCTTGCACTGCCAACATGAATGTTGTAGGAAACAAATGGGTGTTTCGGGTGAAATACAATGCAGATGGAAGTATCCAAAGGTACAAAGCAATGCTTGTAGCCAAAGGATTTCACCAAAATGCTGGTCTTGACTACTTCGAAACCTACAGTCCAGTTGTGAAATCCGCCACTATTCGAGTTGTTTTAAGTCTTGCAGTATCTCTTGGTTGCCCAATTGAACAACTCGACATAAACAATGCGTTTTTGAATGGTATATTGCAAGAGACAGTCTTCATGTCTCAACCGGAGGGGTTCATTCAATCTCAATCTTCTAACATGGTTTGCAGGCTGCACTAATCCCTTTATGGCTTAAAACAGGCCCCAAGAGCATGGTATGACAAGCTTAAAACTTCTCTTGTTGATTGGGGTTTTGTGAATTCTCGAGCAGACTCTTCTCTGTTTTTGTATCATCATCACAAAGATATTGTTCTGGTTTTAGTTTATGTGGACGACATCTTAGTTACAAGCTCCAGTTCCTCTTTTATTTCGAAAGTGATTGCTCATCTTAGTGCTACTTTTGCTCTCAAAACTTTAGGTGAGCTGCATTATTTTCTTGGTTTCCAAATTCACAAGACTCGTACAGGTTTGCATTTATCTCAAGAGAAGTATGCTTCTGATTTGCTTAAGAAAACTAACTTATTGCATTCGAAACCTTGTTCTACACCAATGGTCTTTGGTTCGAAGCTCACTCAAGAGTTTGGTGAGGCGTTTTCTGATCCTATGTTGTACCGAAGTGTTGTTGGTGGCTTGCAGTACCTCACCATTTCGCGCCCCGATATCTCCTTTGCAGTAAATAAACTCAGTCAGTATTTGTCCTCTCCTACAACAGCTCACTGGTTAGCCTGCAAACGCATCTTGCGGTACATTAAGGGCACCATCAGTTTTGGTTTGTTTTTCTCTATTGCCAAACATCTTCAGTTGACAGCTTATTCGGATGCGGATTGGGGCAGCTGTTTGGATGATAGAAAATCTACATCCGATGTTTGTATTTTCTTGGGCAACAATCTGATTGTTTGGGGTGCTAGAAAGCAAAAAGTCGTGGCTCGTTCCAGCACCGAGGCTGAATACAGAGCTCTTGCATCTGCTGCCATAGAAGTCATCTGGTTGCAGTCTTTATTTTCAGAGTTGAAACTTCCTCTTGCTGGAATTCCAATAATCTAGTGTGATAACACATGTGCCACCTCTTTATCACACAATCCTGTGTTTCACTCACGCACTAAACACATTGAGTTGGATTTGCATTTTCTTCGGGAAAAAATCGCTTCGAATATTTTTGATGTGCGGCATATCCCTTCAGAACACCAGCTCGCAGACATATTTACAAAGCCTCTGCCTATATCCAGGTTTCATTGGCTGCGTGACAAACTTGTCTTGGACAAATCCAAGATAAGTTTGAGGGGGGATATTGAAGTATCAACCTCAGCTGATAGTAATATTGCTTGTTAATCAGATAAGAGAAGCATGCACTACTTGCATCAGTGATTCACACTCATATCTACTCATATTTGCAACTACATCATATATGGTCAAGTTGTAATATTCTTGTAACTAACTTGACATATGTGAATCACTGATTGGTCCAGCTCAGCAAGTACAGTTATTATTGTCCCTAAAGTTGTTAAGGCTTGACAGCCTTTGATATATATATTGCTTGTACTCTGTATTTCTATTCAATGAGAAAATATGAGAATAATCAGTTGACATTCCTCACTTGATTCCTTGCTATTTCTTTATACTAGGCCACCGCTGCCAAACATTATTATTATAAAAGACATTCCAAATGTAAAGGATTAACTTCTCCGATAATTAGTTTTCAAAAGCAACCCTCAATCAATTTCTTAAAAACTAATTATTGGAAAATCAAATTATAAAATAAGATAATTTTAAAAAGTTTTTCAAATACCTTTTAGCTTCAAATTTATGAAATCCGTTTTTTTTTTTACAAGTTACAACAATTCAAACACATTTTAAATAGTCTTTTTAATATTTGTACGCAATAAAAAACACTTTTTAACATGTTTTTTCATCTGAAATCTGAATTTTATTGGAGGCCTGCAATAATGGAGGTCGGCTCGCAGACTTTTATTGGAGGTCTATCTGTTTGTAGCCTCCGATTTTTTTAAACTTTTTTAAAATTCATTAAATAAAGTTAAATAATTTTAAAAAAAATAATGGGGATTTTTGTTACTTTAGGGAATAAAATTGACAACAATAGAAATTTTTTTTGGAAGTGGACAAAACTAGAAAAGTAAATTATTGTCTTAAATATTTATTGCTATTTCTTCTAAATATTCAATATTGTCCGATCACTAATCCATAGAAAGAGTAGGTTAAATGAAAATAATATCATTAAAAAAAAGGGTAATTTATATTGTCCCCTAACGTTAGATATATTAGACGTTTTCCCCCCGTATTTTTAGTAATAGATATTTTTCCCCCACTGTTATCAAACCGTTTAAAATATTAGTTAGCCCTTAAATTTTAAGGGTAAATTGGTAAATGAATGAATGAAATGAGATAAAAAAATCTTTATTAAAAGAGTTAAAAAATAAAACAATAAAAAACTTTATTAAAATATTAAAATAATAAAAAAAAATCACTTTCCACTATTAATTTCACTTTCTCTTCCCCTATTTTTTTTTTTTTAAATCTGATACCTTTACTGGTCAGAGAACTACGGGAACCAACTGAAATTAATTCATACAAGTAAGGCCCATACAACTACTCCCAGCAATGGGGGACGATAACTACCGGGACCAACGGCTCGGACAACTACTCTCAATAACGAGAGGGGTCTACTCCCAATACGGGGGAGATGTCTACCCACATAATTGCATTTTTATGGGCAATGGTGGGAAAATATATTTACATGTATACACAATGATTTGAATCTTGGTGATTTGGAAGATTTTGAGGCCTCCAACCACCAAAGCAAGTGACGTTGTGTCTTCCCCTTATCTTTTCTCTCCACTATTTATTTCACTTTCTCTCCCCTCCATCTTCTCTCTCCGTCTATCCCACTCCCCCTCTCTTTTTTTTTTTTTTTCATTTTCTTCATTCCTTTCTCTCTATAATTTCAATCTCTCTCTCTCTCTAAATTATGAAAACTCTTCTCTCTCTCTCTAAAGGAAGGAAAAAAATACAAATTGGGTGGTGAGATGGTGGTGAGTTTGTTGGTTTTGGTGGGTCTTTGGCTTTAAGAGTTGATTAAAAAAAAATTGAAAAAGTGAAAAAAAAAAAAATCAGTTTTGGTGAGTAGTTTTTGGGTGTTTAAATTTGAATTATTTGAATTGTTGATAAGAAAATAAATTGAAAAAACAAATGTTGTGTTTGAGTTGACGATGATGATAGTGATAATGATAGTGATGGAGGAAAAAAGAGAATATTAGATTTGTATGGTGATAATGATAATGGAAAAAAGATGATTAGATTTTTATAGTTTTAGTTTAAATATTTATTAAATAAGTTTTAATATAATTTTTTTAGTTATTTATTAATTTGACTCACCTTTTAATTTTTATTTAAATATTTTTAGGGGTAAATGTGTATTTTTCTTTCTTTCAATTAATAATAGAAGGGTATTTTGGTCTTTATGTAACTTTTTATTATTAAAAAATTAATTTTTTAACGATTGGAGGGAAAATATCTAATACTGAAAACACAGGGGGGAAAACGTCTAATCTACCAAACGTTAAGGGGAAAAATATAAATTACCCGTAAAAAAATGTTAAATTAAAATATTTTTATCTTCTCTTCAATTATCAAAATGGCTCACCTACTTCGATTCAGAACATGCCCATGCCCATGGTGCTAATTGCTTTTCTTTCTATGTTTGTAGTTGTTAATTTGTCACGTCACAATTTTTAAAAACACACTCGCTGTAAAAAAAATATATATTTGTCGTGATTTTTACTGTGGATGCTAATCCGTGATAAATATTAAAATTTTTGAATCTTTTGCTGTATTTTAAGCCTTTTGCTGTAAATATTCTATGGTAAAAAAGTTTTTATAACAGTTATCACCTGTCGTAAAATTTTTAAAACTTTTTACTACGGAAGTATTTACAATACCTTTTACAGTCGATTACAGCACATTTTTTCCATAGTAAAATGTCTTTTTTTTTTTTGTAGTGACTTACATTACCTATGATCCTTAGTTTGGGCTCGGGCATCGTGGATAGTATTGACATTTCGTGCTGTATTTATAGTGGTTGGTTTCGTTAACTTACATTACCGCCAGCCGATAGTTTGAGCTTGGGCCTTGTGGATAGTACTGGATATAGTGGACTCGATGTGTTTAACTGGTAATGATAAAACCTTCCTAAACTTAGCAAAATTAAATAATTAATTCATATATTACTTCAAATATAATTAACATAAAAAAGTTCATAATGTAACTTTAAAGTTCAGAAAATTTTTACTGTTACACAAAGTCACAAACGGTTGCTACATGAAAAGAAATGAAAGAAAATAAAGTTAAAGCGATAAAATAGTTGAATTCAATATAAAACTTGCTCCAAAGGAACGATTATATTAGTGATCCATGAACACCACGAAAAAGATAGAAAAATACAAAACAAACTAAAGAAAGTCCAAACAAGAAAATGATAGTAGATCAACAGCATACCTTAATTCTCACCATGAAAGAATCTTTGATTAGTACTTCACTGACAATTTCAATTTTATCTGAAAGAGAGAATTGAAAGCGAGCCATCTGGCACAATGAGTATTTAATGGAACTTTGGTCTCCAACTACATCTTTGAACTCATGATATCAGGATATGAAGAACAGGTGATCTGACTTGACAAGTTCAGTTTTTGAGTATGCCAAATATAGTGAACAATTTCCTGCCACTCGCGGCCATAACAATCTATGAAAGTACATTTTGCAATCAACAAAGAAACTGCAATCACGGTTGCTGTTCTCACATGAAGCTACCATGCATAGAACGAAACCGAAAAACTTGTTACTATACCAATGCAAAGAACGTAAACCCGATGATGATGATGATGACGATTTCCAACTCCGGAACAACCAGGAAGATCAAGCTTCGAAAGATTTGTTAGATGGCACCAGCTATGTGGAAGGCTTTCTAAGCTTTTGCAGTATCGCATGCATATTCAAGAATTCAAGCCTTGTGGTAAATCAAGAGAAACTCTTTTCAGTCTTGTGCCGTCATCAACCCTTATGCGAGGAAGGTTAATGAAAGGTGGGACAATAGATGGAACTTCTGTGATTGCAGTCCCACTCAAAAACAAATAAACAATATTCTGCCGTGAAATATCTGGGAACTCAGTGAAATTTGAGCAGCCATTGAGAAGAAGTGACCTAAGGGAAGTCAGATGACGCATGCTAGGAAGATTCTTGAGCCTTGTATTGTGGCAAATGTCCAATATGACAAGTTTATTGAGAGATTCGATTGCTGTATTGGGAACTTCTTCTATTGCAGTCCTACTCAAATACAAATGAATTATCTCCCGTGAAATCTCTGGGAACACAGTGATATTTGAGCAGCCATGGAGATGAAGTGACCTAAGGGAAGTCAAATGACGCATGCTTGGAAGATTCTTGAGCCTTCTATTGTAGCTAATGTCCAATGAAACAAGTTTATTCAGTGATTGGATCGCTGAATTAGGAACCTCTTCTATCGCAGTGTTGCCCAAATTTAACTGCTTTAAATTCCATGAAACCTTTGGAAACTTGGTAAGTCTAGAGCACCCATCAAGTTGAATAATCTGAAGAGTTGGTGCTTGTGAGAGGTTTGGGACTTCAGTTAATTGTTTGCAGTTTTTGAGGCCTATTCGTCTCAAGTTCCCCAAAACCTGTGATGATGAGAAAAAAATGGTCATTTTCTAGTCAAGACAGTCTTTGAAAAATAAAAATTTCAGGACTTTTGCTTCAAATCATTGTGTAAAACTAGTTTCACGACATTAATTTTAAAATATATAAACGTACCTTAGTATCCTTCCAAAGGTATTCAATATTGCTGCTAGGCATATGAAGTTCAACAAGGTGATCTGGGCTGAATTTAAATGGTAAGGATTTTAAAGGATATCCATGCCAAAATAGATACCTCAGCTCATCAGGAAGCAATTCAAGTCCTTCACATATTTTCATCTCATCCACTTCTTTGTGCCAATGACAAGACACATAGAACTTCAAGAGTTTAAGTCTAGGCATCCTCATGAAGGCATCAGGACTTAAGTATAGCTCACTTGTCTGTGACAAGTCTAGAGATATGCTTTCAACTGCACTAGTCCCCTGCCAACAAATTAAACATTGATGTATAAGTTAGCATTGGATATACAAAAAATAAAAACAAAATCAAAGCTATTAAATGTCATATACCGCGACATAATAAATTCATTATTAATGCACTGGGTTCTTACTGCATTTCTTTTAAATAAATTATATATATCTTGAGGGTCCATAATCTGCTGCGTTTACTAGGCTCCTTGATAGTTTCTTGAAGAACAATACCACGACCCATTGCTCGTATCAAATCATGCATCAACAACCCTTTTTCTGTAACCGTTAACAAACACTTGTCAATGAGAACACTTATTCCGATTTCAGTGAAAAGTCCACAACCATCTAGTATAGTTATTACGCGATCTTTCTCCTCCCCTTTGAAGAAACACGCAATAAAAAGAAATATTTCCTTCTCTTGGTCATCTAATCTATCATAACTTATTCTCAACACATTTTGAATTTTCATGTTTGGATATTTTTTGAGCTTATCCAATGAACTTTTCCACTCTAGCATGGTCTTGTCAAGTAGAAAGCAACCCAAAACTTTAAGAGCTAATGGATTGCCTTTAGCATAACTTATAACTTTGCTTGACAGCTCCATATAATCTCTTGGAGGATGGCTTTGCTTAAAGGCATTTTCACTAAAGAGTTGAAGAGCTTCATGGTAATTTAATTCTTCAAGCTCATACAATTCATCAACACTATTCTTAAGTACCTGTCTATCTCTAGAAGTTATGATGATTCTACTTCCAAGACCAAACAAGCGTCGAACTCCCACCAAAAATTTCAAGTGCTCTGAATCATCAACATCATCCAGAACTATAAGAATCTTTTTGCGACGAAGTCTACTAAGCGTAGAAGCATTTATATTTAGATTCTGTTTCTCTAATATTTCAAAAAGAAGCTTCTCTTGTAAATGGTTCGGTCCACTTTTAGCATCATCCCTAACATTTGCGAGAAAGCAAACAGCTTCGAATTGATTGGCGATTCGGTTGAATATAGCTCTTGCAATTGTTGTCTTACCTATACCACCCATTCCCCATATTCCAATAATGCGAATATCTGTCATTCCAATGCATGATAAAGATTCAACTCTTTCTATGCTTGAGGCTATTCCAACCAAGCCATCCAAATGATCTCCTGATGATACATGATTGAATCTATTTAAAACGTCTTTGACAATTTCGTCAATAAATTCAGACTCAGGCCTGTAAATTATAAAAAAAAAAAAAACTTCAACAAAGTAGTAATGAATTAATCAAATTATACAGTCCAACCACAAAGCCTAAACTATATTTAAAAAAATTGAAAATCAAAATTCTCTTTTGATTGGATACATGCTCTTGAACACAAATTATAATATTAAAGCATATATTCATAGTATTAATATTATCGTTTTATGAAATTTCAATAAGATCGACTGTCTTTTTACAAATTTGTAGAAGAAATGAAAAAAGAAAAGAAAAAAGAGAGAGAAATTAAAGATATGTGTGGTTTCCTTTGGGGAACAAATTAATGCAATCTAAGTCATGAACTATAAGTATAATAAGTTACCGATCATGCTGGTGAAAATCCCATCCGGATAGATTAGCTACTTGTGCCAACGCAGCCCTCCATTTTTGGACCCTGTCTTTCATTTTCTTGAAGCATTTTTTGTGCTTAGCAAATGCTTCTCCATAAGTCCCGATTTGTTTTCTGATATCACAGGGACTTACATGGTAGAAAACCGGTAAAATGATATGTCCCCTTGTATTGTTGCACTCTAGTATCTCCAAAAGTTCGTTCAAACACCACGAAGAAGAAGCGTAGTCTTTGGAGAAAATGATGATCGAAAGACTTGAACTTCGAATTGCATTTGCGAGTGATGAAGAAATCTCATCTCCCTTTCTAACTTTACAATCGTCAATGAAGGTTTCGATGTTACTCCGACACAAGGCAGCATAGAGATGACTCGTAAAGTTATTGCGAGTGTCTTCACCTCTAAAGCTGAGGAAAACATCATACTTAGGAGGGTTGGAACCAGAAATCAAAGAAGAAGAAGAAGAAGAAGAAGAAGACATCTTATAATAAAATTAATTGGGACACAAATCACACAATTTTAGGAGTAGAGTTGATGTTAATACGCTTAACAATTTAGTTGGCAAGACTACAAAAGTCTTCGATCACATATATAAACATCAACAAAATTAATTAGTTTTTTCAAGGAAAGTTCGATGATATATAGCTCTTTGAAATTTGTTGTTTGCGTGTGACTTCAACTATGCAACCACTTATTTCGAACAATAAATTAGAAATTAATGCACCGACAGTAATACAGTGACATAGAGTCAATTTCACATCCCTCTCCTTCACCAAACTCTCATGAATGTAAACATCTCCCTGCAGCACCGTCAAAAATCACAAATAACACACAAACTACTCGAACGTAATTAAACTATGTACTCTTCAATCAAGTGGCTGTCCAGATTTCATCAAGTGGCTGTTTAGAGGTCAGTACGTTCACAACGCACAAGGCTACAATTTAGACGTGGAGATCGAGTTTTGAAATCTCTTTATTTTTAGATCGGGTTTGGAGATCTCTCTAACTATGTTGTATTAGTTACTTGTGTGACTAAGTTGACCAGTCAAATTAAACGGGTTGATTTTGACTTTTTTTGTAAAATGACAAAACTACCCCTAGTTTTAAAAAAATAAATTAAATAAAAATTAAAATAAATTAAAAAAATTAAAATTTTTAAAAATGGATTTCTACCGCCCATCAATTTTGATGAATGGTGGAGATACATTTAAAAAAAAATTTAAAATCATACAATTAAAAAAAATTTTAAAAAATATTTTATATTAAAAAAAATTTGGTGTTCTTGGTGGAGATCCACTGTCCATCAATATTGATGGACGATGGAGATCCAATCAAGAACACCAAGATCAAAAAAAAAAAAAAATTCAGAAGCAAGATCTGCTCCATCAATGAGAGCAGCTCTGCTCCCGTTGATGGAGCAGATCTTGCTTCTGAAATTTTTTTTTTTTGTTTTGATCTTGGTGTTCTTGGTGGAGATCTAATCTAGATCTCCACCAAGAACACCAATTTTTTTTTAATATAAAATTTTTTTTTTAATTATATGATTTTAAAATTTTTTTTGTTTTAAAATGTATCTCCACCGTTACTTTCAATAAGATAATAATAATAAAAAAGAACATACAATTAAATACAATAAGTCTTATTTAAATTTTTTCTTGTGAGATTTAATACAGTGAAATTCATCTATTATATGTTCTAAGTCAATGGTATCAACAATCTCCCTTTCAATATATATGACCATGTAATCTGTCAGAAAATCATTCTCCATCTTATTGCGAAGTGGTATTTTGACAAGCTTCATAGCAGAAAATGCTCGTTCCGTTGTTGCTGTAGATACAAGAAGTGTTAAGACTAAACGGATCAATTTATCAATCAAAGTGTAGCGTTCTGACTTTTTTGTTTCCACCAAACATTGACATAATTCCAAGAGAGAAGCCAAATTCTGAAATTCTGGGGAGCAAAGAACATCAACCCTATTGTGGTTCAATTGTTTTCTCAAATGTTCAATGTCATTTTTATCGAAATCTTGAGAGTAGAACTTTGTAGCAAGAGTACAAATGTCATCAACATCAAATGATTTAAAGCATAAAAAATAAAGAACACATTAAAAGCCGATCGGAAGATTGCTTGGTGGACTGACTTATAAATCAACACATAAATTTAAAACATAAAAAATAGAGCACAAGCACAACCAAGCAAATTTATTCCTTATTCATGAAAAATAAAATAAAAAAAATCCAAGAATCCTAATATTTATTAATATTTATTCTTTCAAAAACTTAAAATATCAAAGAATCCAAGAATCCTAATATTTATTAGACAATCTTTTCTGTTGTAATTCCAGAATTCCAAGATATCAAAGTACACATTATTAAATTTATTCTTTATTCATGAAAAAATAAATCCAAAAATCCAAAAAACCTAATATTTATTAATATTTATTCTTCCAAAAACCTAAAATATCAAAGAATCCAAGAATCCTAATATTTATTAGACAATCTTTTCTGCTGTAATCAAAGTACACATTATTAAATTTATTCTTTATTCATGAAAAAATATAATAAAAAAATCTAAGAATCCTAATATTTATTAATATTTATTTTTTAAAAAACCTAAAATATCAAAAAATCATAATATTTATTAGATAATCTTTTCTGTTGTAATTCCAGGATTCCAAGATACCAAAGTACACATTATTAAATTTAT
The DNA here is from genome assembly GCA_003430845.1 of Xanthoceras sorbifolium. Classification (NCBI taxonomy): domain Eukaryota; kingdom Viridiplantae; phylum Streptophyta; class Magnoliopsida; order Sapindales; family Sapindaceae; genus Xanthoceras; species Xanthoceras sorbifolium. The sequence continues at coordinate 773,277 of CM010609.1, read as the reverse complement.
CGTAATATTTATTCTTCCAAAAACCTAAAATATCAAAAAATCTAAGAATCCTAATATTTATTAGACAACCATTTCTGTTGTAATTTTAAGAATCCAAGATATTAAAGTACACATTACTAAATTTATTTCTTATTCATGAAAAATAAAATCTAATAAATAAATAAAATATCAATAAAATAAATTAAAGATAGAAAATATTAAATAAAATGATAAAATTACCTAGACTTGGGTTGGAGAAGAAAAATTCAGACCTGCACTTGAACTTGAACACTTGAACTTGAAGAAGAGGAACTTGAGCACCTAAACTTGAAGAAGAGAAGTTGGACGAAGAAGATAGAGAATCAGGAGAAAACTGAAAAACAAATGAAATGAAAAAGAAAAAATTAGTAAAGTTGTTTTAATAGAGTAAATAGTGAATTATAATATTATTAAATTATAATGGTATAAACGTAATAATAAAGAAAACTTTTAAAAAAAAATTAAAAAGCTAACCCGGGCTGGAGCCCGGGCCAGCTCTCCACATGGGTTCGTCTCTGCTTACATGCAAACCCGATCTTAATATATTAGTAAATAAAATAGTAAAATTTCAAGTTAGACAAAAAATTAATTCAGCCAAACACTAAAAAAAAATCCAACCATTTGAACTTTTTGATTTCATATGTGCACCCCATAGATTTAGATTCTTCTAAAAGTCTTGATGAGGTGGGGAAGCAGTAGTAGTTCTAGGGCGTTTAATATATTAGTTCAATGAGATATTTATTCGAACATCTTGCGTGCATCACAATTTTATCATACAAATTGAAGTAATAAATACGTATAATGAGTTTTTTTATCAGAATACAGAGATAAAAATAAAATAAAACTAATGATCATCAATAAAAAAAAGAAATAGAAAATTAAAACTAATTTAAAAAAAAAGAGATGAGAAAACTACAAGAAAATAAACAAAATTAATTGAAGTAAGAAACTTACAATTTGAAGTGAGAAAAAATATTGCCGCATTTGCGAAATGACAAAGAGAGAAGAGATTAAAAAACGAGCGACACAAGATAAACAATAAAAAAAAGGATTAGAAAATAAAAATAAATGACTTGAGAGTAAAATTGTATTGACAATAGTCTGCAAATAAAGAGATTGAATTTTATTGAAAGATGTTGAATTTTAGGTGAATATGGAAAGAGATTGAATTGTATAAGTCACAAAATAAATTTTTATTTCCTTTTCTATAATTAATTTTCTGACTATTATATTAATTGTCACAACTTAATTTTTATTTAATTGTGACAAATTATTAGAAAAAGTCTCAATTGAACCAGAATTTTGGCAGCAAATTTGAGAGGGAGATTTTGATCCAAAAACATAATGACAAATAATAAGATATATCACAAAATAATAACTACAGTGATACATTTAAAATCTGTCACAAAAAATATGTCACTACATATCACTTTTTTGTAGTGGCAACAAATTGTAACATAATTTGATGGCAAGTTTTGAGTGATGATCAAGCTATTGTAATCCGATTGATATGTAATTAGGAGCTGTGATTATTCTTGTATAAATAGGGAGTCTTGGTAGTCACATTTTATTCATTGAAATTTGTTAATAAAATTTACAGAGAGCTTTTCGAAATCTCCATTAATGGAGCTTAATTCATTGTTCTTCTTTTCTCTTAGACATACATCAAACACCTTGTGACTTTTATCAAATACCTAGCAAAACTTGCTATTTTCACTTGGTATTAGCACTATGAGCCTTGAAGATGCACAATTCTTACTGCTCATGCATGAACAAAGAATTGAATCCTTGAACTCAACTTTTCAAATGTCAATTAATGGTGCATCAACCAACTATGCAAGCAATAACAACACTGAAAGGAGAGATCAACGTGGTGGTTCTAGCTACAACAGAAACAGTTCAAGAGGAAGAGGCAGAGGAGGCAGGTTTGGTGGAAGAAGACTCTACTGTCAACTGTGCACAAAGCCTAGCCATCATGTCTTTCTGTTAAGAAATGAAAATACAAAGAACACATATTAAACCTAAGTATTTGAGAGAAGAAAACTCAAGAACATGAGAGAACGAGAGAGAGAGTTTTCAGTCAATAGACATGAGAGAAGTATCACGTGTATTTCATTTCTTGGTCAACTGAGTTACAACAAATGAGAATTAAAATAATATATACAACAATCAGCACTACCAACAGTAACTGAAAAATAACTATGTGAAACAACTCTAACCAACTCTTTTTAATAATAAACAATGACCATATGATCATTTACATAATAGAAACTAAAGAGTGTACATATACAATTTATCTCCAGTCAAGAACCTTGCAGGATTGATAACCATTTTGCAGTTGAGCCACAGCTAATAGAGTTGTATGGGACAGCTGATTGTTGGACATATAACTGTGCTTCACACTTTCAATGTTATCATATATTTAATCAGCACTTCCAAAGCTAAATCATCCAAACTCAACGTCTAATACTCCTAATCAGGCCTTCGTTAGACAGACTCAACAGTGTTACAACCAAGGAAATTCTACTCCAATTATGGTTCAGCAAGACAGTCCTTAAACCAATTTTCCAATGCAAGCAAACTACAACCAAACCTCAGCATATATTGCTACTCCAAATAGTGTCAATGACCCTTCATGATATGTGGATAGTGGTGCTACAAATCACATCATCTCGAATTTGAGCAACTTGTCAATGAAATTTGAATACAAGGGTAAGAAAAAATTGATTGTAGGTAATAGTCATCAAGTCAATATTTATAATATTGGGTACTCTAATGTTGCTTCTCATGCTATGAAATCTAGAAGGCTGCACTTGAATCACATTTTGCATGTCCCTAAGATTACAAAGAACCTTCTAAGCATCTTTAGATTGACTAGGGACAACAATGTTATCACAGAATTTTATTCTAATGAATGTGTTGTGAAGGACCAGAAAACTGGGGAGATTTTCCTTAAAGGAACTGTTAAGAATGGTCTCTACCAGCTGAGATTTGATGATTCAACTCCTGCAGATCTCAAGAACCTCAAGTCAACACATGTTTTCTCTCATTCGTTACCTGTACAGACTTGGACAGCAGCTGGCAATGGTTTCTACAAACAGCATTTGTCAGATGAAAATAATAGGCAGCCTTAGTTTGGTGCCTATGCTGCCAAGGTTCACTCTACCATTTGGCATGCAAAGTTGGGGCATCCAGCTTCTCTCTCATTCTAAAAAAAGTCCTGCATCAATTACATGTGCCTCGTAACATTGGTAATCTAGAATTTTGTGACTCTTGTAAGCTAGAAAAAGTCCATAGATTACCATTTTCTTACAGTGGCAGAGTTAGAAAGTTCTTCCAATAGGGGCTTAGTTCAAATAGATTATATTATAAATATAAATAACAAAAATAGCAATAATAAAAACAATAATAATAGTGTAATAAAAAAAACTAAAACTTCCATATCATTCATAATTGTTAAGAAATTTATAATTGCCCACGATGCAGTTTCATATTTTGAAACCGTTGCATAATAGCTTCGTTATCAATACTTTTAAACACATTTTTTTTCAATGTACACAACCAAACTATCATTCAACCATTGATCTCCCATTTGATTGCGTAAATGAGTCTTCAAAATATTCATTGTTGAAAATGCTATCTCTACTGTAGCAGTGGCAACGGGTAGAATCAATACTAGTATCAACACCAAATAAACTAATTGATACACTTTATTCTTTTTAGTCTCAACCATTCTTATAACAAGATCACCAATTCCTTTCAACTCTAAAAACTCACTGCTAGAGCGTATATATGTAATATAAGTTTGAAGTTGAACTTCAAGTGCTAAACTTTCAACTAACAAGCTTTATTTAACAAAAGAAAAAAAAATGAGTCATTTAGACTTAAACATGCCAAACAAAGTAGCAATTCAATGCTAGTCTCATTGAAACAATTTTTAAATTCTTGAAGTTGCATATCTAGAACAGCATTAAATAGCTCAACTCGATAGTGATGTATGTTTGTGCCTTAAAAGCTTTACGTTGTGAACGACCCCTTGTAAGAAACATGTCCTCCATGTTTGGAACATTGTTATGATTGTTACTACAAAAATCAGAGACTTGATCAAATAATGAATTATATCCACTATCCCTCATCAACTGTAAGTTTTACTTACACATCTCAACTAATTTCATTGCATTCACAATATCCTGATTTTTTTTTTGTAATGCTTACGATAATTCATTTGTCAATTCAAGTATTTCTATCATCAAATACAAGTGGGACATAGCTCCGCCAGTGGGTGCAATATTAATGGATTGTTGCAGTATATGGACAAAGGAATATAGAAAAATGCTTGTATTTGTTGACTGAAGAGGACTTACTACTACTTGTAAAATTTTTTTTTTTTTGAGAAATACTACTTGTAAAATTGAAATGATAGTAGAATCCTAATGTATCATGATAGACCAATTAGGCTAGATAACTTCCCTTTCTTACCACCTAACTTTACTTTTTTCTAGTGCTTACTTTTTCCTTTTCTGGATATTTAGGTTTGATTATTTGTTTCACTGTCACTCATGTTATGTCAGCCCCACCGTGTCTATTATAGACTGTTAGTTTGATTTGGGCTCAGTCTGCAGCATAACCCACTGGGCCTACCATAGCTCCGCCAGTGTTTTTTAGGTTCCCAATTTCAGTAAAAGAACCACTTGAGCTTGTGTATAGTATTCTTTGGCCAGTGTTTTTTAGGTCCCCAATTTCAGTAAAAGAACCACTTGAGCTTGTGTATAGTATTCTTTGGTCCAGCTTCTTTTGTTTCAACTCAAGGTTATAGATATTATATTACCTTTGTTAATACATTTACAAGGATTTACTTTGATATTTCCCTTGAAGTTAAAATTTGATACATTTGGTGTGTTTGTTAACTATCAAAAGCATGCTGAATTACAAATTAAAATCTGATAACACTTGATGGATAAAAATAAACTGACATCAAACTAGTTTTTATCCTCTCTTGTATCAACCTAATATGAATTAAACAAATAGAGCAATAAAACCCCCCTAAGATGAGGAGTAAAAAATCACGAAATCTCAACCGCATACCTTCTCACCATGAAAGAATCTTTGATCAGTTCACTGAAAATTTCAATTTTATCTGAAAGAGAGAATTGAAAGCGAGCCTTCTGGCACAATGAGTATTTAATGGAACTTTGGTCTCCAACTACATTTTTGAACTCATGATAGCAGGATATGAAGAACAGGTGTTCTGACTTGACAAGTTCAGTTTTTGAGTATGACAAATATAGTAAACTCCTGCCACTCGCGGCCATCACAATCTATGAAACTACATTTGCAATCAGCAAAGAAACTGCAGTCACGGTTGCTGTTCTCGCATGAAGCTACCATGCATAGAATGAAACTGAAAAACTTGTTACTATACCAATGCGGAGGAAAGTTGATTGTCATCGAAGATCGTTAAACAAAAGGTAACTAAAGCCCCTCAGTCACGTTCTGTAAAATAAAAATTATTGTTATTTGACATTATATATAAGGAAAATATTAAAATGTGCTCTTAAGGCACATGTTAAGAATTGAAATGTTGAATTAAAAGAAATTATATTTATTTTTGAGTAAATAATGCTACCTCCTCTGAGGTTTGCTCAATTACAAGCGGAGTCAACTTTTAAGTTTATTGACAAAAACCTTCCCTCTTTTGGGTTTGCTCAATTACAGGCGGAGCCAACTTTTAACCAACTTTTCAGTTTTTTTAACAAAGACCTCCCCTAGTCAACTGTTACATTTGACCAAATTTTACTAAAGGTAGGGGAGGTGGTTGTCAATAAACGATAAAGTTGATTCCGCTTGTAGTTGATAAAACCTCAGGGAAAGTCCATGTAATTAGCTCTTTATTTTTTCAAGACACAAAAACTTTATATATTGACATGTTAGAGAGAGAGAGAGAGTACCTTCCATGGTGCATTGCATTTTCAACCGGTGGCAAGCCCTTCATTGATCCTACTCTATATAGAAGCACACTTGGGGCACTTTCCATACTTCACATATACTAGACCTGACATATGTCTTTCCCATCAACAAACTAAATCAATTCCTAGCTGCTCCTACAGACATTCACTGGAAGGCCTGCAAAAGAATCCTCAGATACTTGAAAGGTACTGCTGGGATTGGTTTGTTGTTCTAGCCTGCACAACAGCTACATTGAGGCTTTTGCTAATGCTGATTGGGCATCATGTACTGATAATAGAAGATCTACAATAGGCTGCTGTATGTTCCTTGGATCCAATCTTATAACATGGTATTCTAGGAAGCAAAGTTGTAAGGTCAAATACAGAAGCTGAGTACAGGACTCTTTCACAAGCTTTTACTAAGGTGTTGTGGCTGTGTTCTTTGTTCAAGAAACTTGGCATTCAGCTAGTTGGTATTTCTATCATGTAATGTGATAATACTGGTACTAGTTCACTTGCTCATAATCTAGCTTTTCATCAAAGAACTAAGCATGTTGAGGTAGATGTTCATTTTATTAGGGAGAAAATTGCTTCAGGGCAACTTATTGTCCAATATATTCCCACTGCATCACAAACAGTAGATATGTATACTAAGGCTTTGCCTCATACTCGGTTTGTTGAGTTGATAAAAAACTGAATTTGGCTTCATCACCCCAGTTCAGTGTCAGGGGCATCATCACAAACACCATTTTACTTTTATCAAACGCATGTGACAACATATTTTCTCAACATTAATTAAATTGAGAAAATAAAAGTAATTTAATATGGAATGACTGAATGCAATTGGAAGGTAGCAGTGAAACCTCTCATGCACGTTAAACATCTTCACCTACTACCTGTTTTCATTGTTGACCTCTCATGCATCCCAAGTAAAATTTTGCACTATTCGCGGGGCTGTGTCGGTGGCCTTCTTTAATATATATATATAATTTTGATTGTGTAATTGCATTGAAATTTCCCTCTTCAAAATTAAAAATTCTGTAGATGTTTTTGTCTTTCTTTTGTTTGTCGATTTCCAGTAGTACAGAACAGTTGAAAAATAATGAAAAATAACACACAATCAAAGTTAATCAACAAGTTAATTGATTCTAGTCCAATTTTGAAATTATGCTTTATTCATTTTAAAATATAAGTTGGGAGACTGCTCCAATTTTCTTGGTTATTGAAAACAATTTTCAAATCGCAACCAATCACACATTTACTTAACTATATTCAGTCCTAGGATGTCTTCATCGTATATATGTTGTTCATATATAAAAACTGTAATAGATCACGAAAACTGTGTCCTAATGAAAATATGGAACTGTGTTCTTCATCATCTTCTTCTTCCAACCCTCCAAAGTATGATGTGTTTCTTAGCTTTAGGGGCGAGGACACTCGCACTACCTTTACGAGCTATCTCTACCATGCTTTGTGTCGGAAACATATCGAAACCTTCATTGACGATAAAGAACTTAGAAGAGGAGATGAGATCTCCCCAGCACTTTCGAAAGCAATACAAGACTCAAGTCTTTCAATCATCATCTTTTCCAAAAACTATGCTTCTTCTACGTGGTGCTTGAACGAACTTCTGGAAATACTTGAGCGCATGAGAACAAGAAGACAGATCGTTTTACCGGTTTTCTACCGTGTAAATCCCTCTGATATACGGAAACAAACTGGAAAATACAAACAAGCATTTTTTAAACATGAAAACCGATTCAAGAAGACGAAAGGCAAGGTCCAAAAATGGAGGGATGCTTTGACACAGGTAGCTAATCTCTCTGGATGGGATATAAAGCAGCATGATGGGTAATTTATTTCTTCTTCTCTCCCTGGTTGTTTATTTGATAGAAAGAAAAGAATTGTATTTTGTTCATGGTTATTCTTGAATTTTTAGATTTTGCACTTTGTTACTTCATGGTTATTCTTGAATTTGTATTGGTTTTTGAACATTTGGATTTTGCACTTTGCACTTTGCACTTTGCACTTATTTGAAAGACACAATGTGAGTGAGTTGTCTTATAATAATGTACTGTTTCCATAAAATTTACAAAAGCTCAGGGGTTGATGAGATCTCCTACAATTAACTCATCATAATTTGTTTAAACTTTCCTTCACATTTTACAGGTCCGAGTTTGAATTTGTTGAGAAAATTACAATAGATGTTTTGAAGAGATTGAATCACATGTCATCTTGTGATTGTTCGAATGACTTGGTTGGAATAGTTGGAATAATAGCACGCATAGAATCAATTGAATCACTGTTACGCATTGGAATGAAAAATATTGTTCGCGTTATTGGAATTTGGGGCATGCGCGGTATTGGCAAGACAACTATTGCAACAGCTACATTAATCCGAATCGCCAATCAATTTGAAGGTCATTGCTTTCTTGAAAATGTCAAGGATGTTGCTAAACATGGTCCGAAGCATCTGCAAAAGGAACTTTTTTTTGATATCTTTGAGGATCGAAATCTAAATATACATGCTTTTACAATGAAAAGGCTTCGTCGAAAGAAGGTTCTTATTATTTTAGATGATGTAGATGATTTAGAAAACTTAGACTTTTTAGTAAGACCCCATACACACTTTGGTGCTGGAAGTAGAATTATTATAATATCTAGAGATAAACAAGTGCTTAAAAATAGTGTTGATGAATTATATGAGCTTAAGGAGTTAAATGATCATGACGCTCTTCAACTCTTTAGTGCAAATGCCTTTAAGCAAAACCATCCTCCAGAAAATTACAAAGAGCTGTCAAATCAAGTAATATGTTATGCTAAAGGCAATCCATCAGCTCTTAAAGATTTGGGTCGCTTTTTGTTTGATAAAAGTGAGTTAGAATGGAAATGCTCATTGAATGCCCTCAAAGAATCTCTAAATTTAAAAGTTCAAAATGTACCTAGAATAAGTTACGACGGATTGAATGATCAAGAGAATGAAATATTTCTTTCTATTGCATGTTTCTTCAAAGGGGAGTACAATGATCGAGTAACAGCTAGAGTAAATGATTGTGGACTCTTTGCCGATATTGGAATTGTTGTTCTTGTTGATAAGTGTCTCTTAACTATCACAAATTTGTTACAAATGTGTGATTCGATACAAGAAATGGATCGTGGTATTATTCTTCAAAAATCCTTTAACGAAGCAGACAAACGTAGCAGAATATGGGATCCTAAAGATATTTGTGTTTCATTCAAAAGAATTATGGTAAGGGTAAAATGCATTAAATTAAGCTTTTCTTTATACATGAATTATTTTTTTATATCTAAAATATGGATATGTTTTGTTTGTTGGCAGGGGACTAATGTAGTTGAAAGCATATCGCTTGACTTGTCACAAATAAGAGAGCTACAACTAAGTCCCAATGCCTTTATGAACACGAGTAGACTTAAATTTCTGAAATTTTATAATCCTGAGTACCACGAAAGCTACAGTGTACAGGATAAGGTACACCTATTTCAAGGCCTTGAATTACTTCCTAAGGAGCTGAAATCTTTGCCATCTAACTTCAACCCAGATTGCCTTGTTGAACTTGAAATGCCTCACAGCAATATTGAACACTTTTGGACAAAAAATCAGGTAGAAGCACATATGTCCATACAGTCATTCATTCATATATACATACATAATTATCAATTGCATGATTCTGCATTTTTTTTTTTTGTGCGGAATCTCAACTCTAATTTTACAGGGTGACTATGAAAGACTTTATAACGTTACAGAGCACAGTAACGTTACAAATTTAAATCTCATACAAAAATACATGCAAAATCCCGCATTTTATACATACATATCTTTGGTATATTTAACAATTGATTTTCAATTTGTTTAAGCAAATTTATGTTTTTACTCAGCCTCTTGAGAACTTGAGAGGAACCGACCACAGTTATTCCCAACGGTTAATCGAAGCCCCGATCGTCTCAGAGGTACAAATCTTTAGATAATGATTCTTCATGGGTACTCTAGTCTTATTAGAAAGTTTCCTATATTTCCATGCAATATAAAGGAATTATATTTAAGCCACACTGCAATAAACTTGTCACACTGAAACTTGATAACTGTACAAGAATCAAGAATCTTCCAAGCAACATTGGTCATTGGACATGTCTTAGGAAACTTGATCTCAGTGACTCTCAAGTGTACTATGTTCTCAAATATTTCAAGGAATGTGCAGACTTTGTATTTGGGTGGGACTGCAATATAAGAAGTGCCATCTGCAGTGGAGCATCTCAGCTGGGTCTCAGGAATTGACTAAAAACAGTTCAATATTTGCAAGATAAATTATTGATGAGGGAGATGGCAGTTTCAGTATAGAAAAATACTCATCATGATGAAGAAGCTTTCTTTTAATTCTCTATTCTAGATACTAACCTGTGAAAGTTACCAAATTGCAAGGTAACAAATTGTGGAGTTCATGCGGAGGAAGACGTGAAAAGCACAAAGAGTCACAATGGCATTGACAGGTCAAGTGATCAAGCAGAGTGTGTTGAGAGTAAAAGAGACGTGGAAAGCACAAAGAGTCGCAATGATATTGATAGCTTCGGGGATCAAGCAGAGCGTGTTGTGAGTAAAAGAGAGGTGGAAAGCACAAAGAGTCACGATAACATTGACATCTCCGGTGATCAAGCAGAGTGTGTTGAGAGTGAAAGAGACGTGGAACGCATAGAGAGTCACAACAACATTAACGGCTTCGGTGATCAAGTAGAGAGTGTTGAGAGTGAAAGAGACATGGAAAGTACAAAGAGTCGCAATGACATAATTGACAGCTCCAGTAATCAAGCAGAGCGTGTTAAGAGTGGAAGAGACGGCATCTCGGAAGACAAAGAAGAGGATCCCAACTCCAAACCCAAATTGGAAGAACCAAAGGTGGAAAAGCATTGCAAATGCTTATTGCGTAATTGTTTCTCTTTTCTCTTCCAAGTAAGTGATCTTCCTCTTTATTCTCTTCTCACTAGCAATGTATATAGACCAATGGTTGCATGAAAATAATTAATTCTTTGATATTCTAGCATCTTTTCATGATAACTTTGAGCTATATATGGATCATATGCAGTTCTTACATTTTTAATATTTCATCTTTGATTTCTGCTTTTTCCTTGTAGAGGTGGAATTGAGACAGCAGTGGATCACGGAGAGAAAGAGACAGTGAGGTGGGACAAATATTTTTAGATTAAGAAGATTTTTATCTTATAAATAGGCTTGTTATTTTACTGTTCCTTAATATAGAGTTGATTTATTAGGGAAAAAAATTAAAATTAATTTCTTTGTGGTCTGACAATTCTTCAGGTGCACAAACCAGATAATATTCTAAGTTAAAGAAAGTTTTATATTAATGTTGTGTTTGTTACTAGCAACTTGTTTTGATAACATTGAACTCCAACATAAATTGATCTAAGAGATCTATTTCCACCTACAAGTGCAACAAAGCAATCAACAATAATATAGATGCTGATGAGGATTGAATTAGACCAAATATCTGCAAATTATCATCCCAACCATGGATTGATACAACTGTCCTCACTTTATTGCATATATGCATCCAAAAAAAAAATTAAATAGATATGTCGCTGTCGTTTTCTTTCTGGGATCTTTTGTTGCTCTCTCCTTAACACAGATTATTTCATAAGAATAATTAAACTTGTAATAGAAAGACAACAATGAAGAGCAAAAAAAAAAGATGAAGACAACACCGAACCCTCCACTCTCTCTAACCCTAAATGTATCTCCCTCTCTCTTTTTACTCGAGTTTCATACACTGAGAGAATCTGCTTTGTTGAGCTTCATTCGCAAGGTCTACAGCATCCTCCCTTATAGTGTAACAACATCCTTACTAGTGCTCACTTGGGAATTTTATCAAACACTTTGTAGGTAATTCCCTAAACTAGTACAAGCACATTCCAAGATCTTATTTGAATGGACTTACAAGCACAACAAGTAATACTACACAATAAAACAACAAAATCAAACTAAGAGCAAACAAACAAAAACACAACACAAGCAATTTACACGGACCAATATCACTATGTCCACGAAAGTCATTAATTTCACTACATATGAGAATAACAATATACAAAATATTACCTCTCTTCCCTCTAAATCTCAATCTTACTATCTCACAAACTCTCTTTGTTGCTTTCTACGACACACTTGAAAAAGGCTCTCCTGAAGGCTGTAGCACTTGCCAGGAGAACTTTCGCACAACCTTTACAGGTCTGCATTAATATAGTTTGTTACTTCAAACTGTGAATGATCTAAAATGCCAGATAATCAAGATTCTCAACTTGTGAAAATATTGGGGGTGTTCCTTGACATTGTGAAAATTTTGGGTGGAAGGCGACAACTTTTACTAAAAAGCTTAACAAATTGATTGATGATCACTGCAGATCATGTAATTGAAAAGCTGCGTATGGACTAGGAGGAACAATTGATGTTACTCTCAAAATATGGAAAAATTAAAAAAAAATATACTTGTACATATCAAAGAGCATGCTTTATTAATCTCATATCTAGGCTAGAAGAAGAAAATGCACTTGAAACTGGCTTAGCTTGTTCCAAATAAATGTTCGCTTCTTTAGTCATTGCTGCAAATGTGATATTATTGTGTATGATGATGTTGCAATGATTTTTTTTTTTTTTAACTAAAAAAAAGTATAGTCTGTATAGAATATGATGACCTTATATTATCTAAGAAGAGGAAAGAGAAGAATAGAAAATGATGACATTGTATTGTCTATGTAAATAGACCTTGTAAATGGTGAATGACCTAACTCTTTAATTAACTTTTGACCATTTTGATAGGTGGGGCTGAGTGCTTTCATTCTCGGCCATGAGTTTTAGTAATTAGATATATGAGTTGTTTGGCAGTCAGCAGCATCATGAGATATGCTTCTCTCTAAATCGTTTTGATTGATAGATGATACCTTAAACCGAGAAGTCACTCACTGAGTTAATCTCTATCTCTCAGAGAATAGTTACGTTGATTAAGTGTTTAACTCATATCGTAAAGCAACAAACTATAAAACTCAATACCCGTAAAGGTAGAGCAAGTGCTAAATACAGCCTCACCTATTAAGTTCTTCATGTAACTGTAACAAAAAGTTTTTTTTTTACTTAGTTTCAGATATAACACACTCAATAATCCTAGATGCCCTGACACCAAAACCAAAGGTTTGCCAAAATAAGAAAACATAACACATACTAAAACCATGACACCTCAAATGAAAGACAGAGTATTTTGCATACCTCTTCCTCTTCCTGGTTAATTCCAAAGTAGTTGCATACTTATACTTAATCCAACCCCTCCGCCATCCTCTAAGGACCCAAGAGTTTCACATTTTAGCATTATAATTCATTTGCATTAACACGAAATTAAAGTTTGAACCAAATTTACCTTCAAGGCAATGAGAAAACCCTCTTCAACCTACCTCTTCCTAATCCAGCTTTTTTCATCGCCTTGAGGGTAAATGTGGTTCAAAATTTAGTTCCGTGTTCAACTGATTTTCTGGTAGAGAAAAAGTTATTGTTCTTAATTTGGATTTTATTTTTTTCTCTATTTTGTATCCTACAACGTGTTTCGTCAATATCAATTCACTAAAAGTAAAAGGAGAAACAGAGAGAAACAAACCATCGCACGAAACGATCTACTGAGTTGGACGGAGTCAGCAATGATCGAAGTGACATCACATGGCGGCAAACGGCGACTGTTAATGTCAGAGAAGCGAATCGGAGAGAAAAAAAAAAAAACTAGAGAAATGAAAGAGAAATCTACCTCAATAGCAGTGAAGAGAAATCAATTGAAGTATCGCCATAAATACCAATGAAAACAAGTGAACTTTGTTTGATTAGTCGTGAATTGAACCTTTATACAAAAAAAAAAAAACGTTTTTAATAATTTTTAAAATGATAAATGTTTTTTAAACCCTTCTATTTAGATAAAATTTACAATCAACCCATCATTTACTTTTATCAAATAAGTTTTAGATTTGAAAAAACAGAAAAATCAAAATTATTAAATTTTAGAAGAGAGAAAAATCAAACTCAAACGATTCTCAACTGTAGTTGTCCCTTAATCCATAAAAAACTAAAAAATTTATAAAATATATTTTAAATAAAATACTAAAAAATCTATAAAACTATTTCTCAGTTTAATTTTGTTAAGGTAATAGAAAAAATGTACTTCTAACTCTCACTGAAAAAGACAAAAAAAAAAGAAGTGTAAGAAAAAGACAAAAAAATAAAGACGAATGACAAGAAGAAAAAGAAGAAAGTAATTTTTTTTATTTTAATTAGAAGTAAGTGTAAATAGGATTTTTATTTTTTTTATGTAATTTTTAATGGATTTTTTTGTAATTTTTTTTATTTCTTGAGTTATTTTGTAATTATGAAAAAAAAAAAAAGAGATGTGTAAGAAAAAGACAAAAAAGCAAGAAGAAGAATGACAAGAAGAAAAAGAAGAAAGTAATTTTTTTTATTTTAATAAGAAGTAAGTGTAAGTAGGATTTTTTTTATGTAATTTTTAATGGATTTTTTTGTAATTTTTTTATTTTTTGAGTTATTTTATAATTATTTAGTCAGAAATAATTAAAGGTGTTTATGATATTAAATTATTAAAATGATTAAAAATAATTATTTTTTAAATATTTATTAGACCATTTTTAATAATTCTTACTTTTTTTTAATTATAAATTTTACTTTTAAAATTAATAATTATTTTATTATTTGAACCTTTGGATTGCCCTTTATTCTCATCAGTCTAGGGATTTGATCCGTCACCATCCCCCTAGTCCCAAACCAAACAGATCGGAGCTCCTCCCATTTATGACGGATTGAGTATTTTATCATCCCTATATTATATCTATCGATTTCCAACAACATGGTAGCATAATCTCTCTGAGAAGATAATGTTGTTTTGGAGAGTTATATTTAGAATGTGTTTAGTATGACTTTTTTATTTGTCAAAATGTTGTTTTTTTTTTTTTTAATGTTATAAATTTTTTTTTAGTTGTTTGATATCAACTTGAAAAGAATTTTTTTAATATTAAAAAAACTATTTACATCTACTCAGATGAATTTCTCAAAAAAAAAAAACACTCGTTTTGAATTTTTTAAAAGAATAAAATTATCTCAAATAACTTTATTATATTTCATATATTTCAAGATATCATTTTAATAAAATAAAAAATTATGTTTTATTTCTAAACACTTTTTTGTAATTTCTCAAACTATCTAACAATTTAAAAGTGCTTGTTCATTTCACAATCAAAGAATATTAAACAACTGTTTCAACTATCTAATTAACAATAGTATTTCTAACAACATAGTAGCATTATCTCTATTAGTAGACGTTGTTTTGGAGAGTTATAATTAGGGTCCGTTTGATAGAGTTTCTAAAAAGCTATAAGCGCTTATTTAATAAAATATGGTCCAAAAATCGTTTAATAAACCTTTTAAAGTGATTTATTGAAGAATTTAGCTCATGTTTACAGCTAAAAGCCGAAATTGGGAGCTAGAAGCTAACCAATCCTTTTAATAAAAATTTTATTTTGACCAAATTATTCCTCATTTTATCTTAAAATTACAAATAATTATAATCTTAAATATTATATTTTTTTCACATCAATACTTATTTCAAACATATTTGAAATGATAAAATACTACTATTAAATATCCAAAAAAGAAAAAAATATCTTCAACATTTAAAAAAAAAAATTTAAATATCTTGCTAATATTTATTTTGTTATCTAAAAATTAATTTTTTAAATTAACAATAGAACATAATTAATAAATTTATTTGAGTCTTATTTTATATTAGCTTTAAAGTAAAAACATTTAAATATGCTTAATGTAAATAAACAGATTTTCTGTTAAGAAATTATATAAACTAGGGTGAATTGCATTCAAGTACCCTGACTTTTATCATAATTGCACGCTTAATGCCAGTTTTGCCATAATTGCACTCTAGTACCCGGTAATCCGTTGACCACCGTTAGGGTAACGGTTGACCAAACGGATTCAGGTAAAATGACCAAACTGCCCCTGCAAAGGAAAAAAAAAATTAAATTTTTTTTTTTGAAGAACACGAACCCAGGTGCTGGGTTCGAGCACGAACCCAGGTGCTGGGTTCGTGCTCAAACCCAGATTTCTGGGTTCGAACACGAACCCAGAACTGGGTTCGTGCTCGAACCTTCGAGCACGAACCCAGCAACCTGGGTTCGTGTGCGAACCCAGAAATGGGTTCGAACACGAACCCAGCAACCTAGGTTCGTGCTCGAACCCAGAAATGGGTTCGTGTTCTTCAAAAAAAAAATTAAATTTTTTTTTTATTTCAAATTTAATTTTTTTTAAAAAAATATTTTTAAAATTAATTAAAATATGACGTGGCATGTTCTTATTGGTTGGATGATTTTTAAATTTTTTTAAAAATAAATTTAAATGTAAAAGACCAATTTGCCCCTGAACCCAGTTAGTCAACCGTTACCCTAACGGTGGTCAACGGATTACCGGGTACTAGAGTGCAATTATGGTAAAACTGGCATTAAGCGTGCAATTATGATAAAAGTCAGGGTACTTGAGTGCAATTCACCCTATAAACTAATATTAATATGATATCTATTTTGGTCATTTTAGATTTGCACAGCAGTTCAGCTACATAGTTTATCAAATAACTTAATATTACTTTTTCAATTGCAGCAATTGTAAAACTACAGTTTTCCAAACACTCAGCAATATTTTCCCGCAGCACAGCTACAACTAGGGGTGGACACTAAAATCGAAACCGAACCCAATCAACTCAGATTCGAACCGAAAAGTGTAGTTCGATTCTAATCGATTTTTAAAATTAAAAACCAAATTAAATTCGATTCAAATCGGTTTTGATTTTTCAAAACCAGTTTGAACCGAAAACTGTGATATAAAAGCTCTAAAAATAACTAATTGTATTATTTTGAAGCTATTTATTATGTTTGATTCATGTATTTTTGTTAAAAATGCATACTGAAAATTTAGAATATTATTACTTATTACTTATTTACTTATAATTTATTTTATTTATTTATTTTATTTGAATTTAGACTTTTTGGATGAAAATCAGCTGTCTAAAGGCTAAAACCAACAACTATGGTCAAAAATTAGCATTTAGTATTAAATTCAAATAAATATGAAAAACCTGATAGGCTCAATAGGTCCAAATCGAAATGAACCGAGGTTCACAGTTTTAATTCGGTTTCAATTTTAAAAATCAAAAAATTTTCGATTCGGTTCGGTTATATCCAAAACTGAACTGAATCATATCCACCCTTAGCTACGTCTGCTTTTTCCCAAAGCACAACTATACCAAACTGACTCTTAATTTTTTTTTAAAAAAAAGCCTCAAAAAGATCTTATTGGAGAAGTCCATCCCAATAGATGTAAAAATAGTCTTATTTGTCACCCAAATAAGGCTATAAACGTTATATTTTCTATGGTTGCACGTATAGCCCAGTGGAAATAACACCTCTCAACGAAGTTGAAGTTCCGAATTCAAATTCCCTCTCTCCAAAAAAAAAATTATATCTTTTCTCACTCTGTTAGAAGACAAACCTAAGTGGGACGGTCTTACAATATTAATGGTGAGACTATTCGGTTACAATATTAATGGTGAGACCGTGCAATTACGGTATTAATAGTGAGACCGTCTAATAATATTGTACCACATTACATTAATTACATTGGAAATAAAATGGTTCAACGTAATTGGACAATCTCACCATAGATATAGCGGCTCAAATATATATTTCTATAACGGAAGATATTTACTCCCACAATAAGAGGAGAAAACTACCCACATATATTAGTAAATATGTATAGTGGAATTTGAACCCTCACTACTGAAATGAGAGTGAGGTACACTAACAACTTAAGTTGTGAATAAATATACTTTAATCGTTAATTTTTGATAAAACGAAACAAATTTGTTAGCAGCCACTTTAAGATTTATCAATTCTCTAAAATTTATCAGTTCTCATGCATCAACATAAATTTAAATAAATCTTTCCTTCACAAATAGGTTCAGATGATGCACCAATACAAATTTAAATAAATTTCTCTTCATAAACCCCTCTTCACCAATACAATAAATCTTCTGGTGCAAAATATCTTTCTTACCTCAACTTGTGTGTACATCTTATTTTACTTTTATGAAGGAATTTCAAATCTCACCATATGTATATTATTATTATACGTTGGAGTATATATCTGAACCGCACTCATATAAGGAATAATATTGGTAGCATCCTCACGCTATCCTTCTCGACATTACTAATCTCCTCTAACCAAGAATTATTTTCATGACCAGAATTTGAAAGGAATATTATAAAGTATGATAGTATGAAGGAAAAGGAAAAAATGGCACCACCTTTTGACTCTCCTTTTTCTGACCACAAAAATGGCATCATTTGTTGTTGTTGTTTACTTACAATACAAAGTCTGAACATAATTCACGAGGGGATATGTTGAGTCTTAAAATTTTGCACCATTCACGGGGCTGTCGGTGGCCTTCTTTAATATTATTATTATTATTATTATTCTGATCAAGTTTATTGTGTAATTGCAAGGAAATTTCACTCTTGAAAATTAAGAAGAAAAACAAAACAGAACAAACAAAAGCTGTCTGAAAATTCCGTAGGTGTTTTTATTTTTGTCGAATTCCAATCATATAGAATAATCAGCTGAAAAATAAAGGAAAATAACACAAAATCAAAGAAAATAAACAAGTTAATAAAGACATGATAGTGCCAATTCCATGTTTATTAGATCTTTTTCGTACTCTATATGAATATTTTTATTTTAAATTTAAGACGAAAAATATTGTATTTGGATCATAACTCGAGTTCGAGTCTAATCTTTTTTTTTTTATAAAGTTTAATATTTCTAATTAATCATTGATGCAATGAGATTTATGTATAATTATAAAAGGTAATTTTATAATTATAATTAAATAATTAATAAAATAAATAAAAATAATTTAATATGTTAAAATACAGATATATTAAGTATTAAATAATAAAAAAGTAAAAGACCATATACTTTTGGTAGAAATTATGGAAAGTAAGAGAGTAAAAAGATTTAAGAAAAATATAATACAAAATAAAATGATCGTGCAAATGCATTACAAGGCATATAAAATCAATGACAATAAAAACTATTAAAAAAAAGAATAAAATCTTGACTGGATTATTTTTAACTTTTTAAATTTAAAATTTTTTTTTGGAAGTGTTTAAATTTTATAAGAGAATAACTTTTAACATTTAAAAGTTTTTTAAGACAAAATAAAAATATAACTTTTATAAAAAAAACTTTTAAAAAGTTAAAAGTCCAAAGTAAAAGTTCTGCCATACAGAACTAAAAGCATCACAACACCATATATAGATTTGTAGGCAAACCCTTCTACACCTATAAAATTAAAAGATTAGAATTCTCATCTAATCTAAATTTTTTTTAAATTTTTATATAAAATATTAATAATTAAATTAGCTACGTATTATATATTTTTAGATATATAAAAATTTTTTAAAATAAGGGAGAATAGAATATAAAATTATCTAGAAAGCACTAAATACAGACCAGTGAATAAAATTAGCTTAATTATTACTATTACCTATTATATCAACGTGCACTAATTATTACAGTTCTTGGTTGTCATGAATCATGAATCTGCCAAAAGCTTTTTATTAATTTCCACAAACATTCAGTAAATATTTTAATGGATAATTATTAATTAGATCTTTAAATTTTAAAAAATTATTAACTTTTTAATATAATTTTATTTATTAATATTATTAGATCTTAATTTTATAAAAATATATCATTTTAATCTGTTTAATTTACAGAATTGATAAAAAGACTGATTTAACTATTGACTCTATTTAAATAAATAAAAATTATAATTTTAAAAAAATTATTAATAATTAAAAGAATAATATAATTATTTTATATTAATATTTAAAATATTTTTATTAAATAAATCTTTAACTAAATTTTTTTAATATTTTAATATTTTATTTTAAATTTTTAACTAAGAGTAAATATATTATTTCATTAAAAAATTTACTGTTGATGTACTGATATGTTTAAAAATAAAAATATTTCTGAAACCCTTAAATTTAACTAACGGTTGATTTACAGAAAAATCAAATTGATACATTTTTATAAAATTAAAGTCTAAAAATATTAATAAATAAAATTAAATTAAAAAATTAATAATTTTTTAAAAATAAAAACTAATTTAATCATATAAATATGTTGTTCTTATATAAATGGCGTCTTCTCAAGGGTGAAGAACCAAAGAAGTCCCTAATAATAATAATTTTGAAGAATATTATTTTAATTTTTAGACTCAGTATATCTACTACAATTACGTTGTATATATGCGTAGTCTAAATATATATTTTTATAAATATATATTTTTATTATTAAAAGAAAACTCCCATAATTAATCAATATATATACATTTTGGACTCATAAATAATAAATACGTGGCACAGATATTTTTACCCATAATCGAAGCACTCTACACATATTTTAATAAATGCATATAATATAACTTAATCCCAGCTAATAACTTTTTATTTGCTTATCTTGTTAACTTACAATAAATAAATATTAATATATATATATATATATATATATATATATATATATATATATATATATATATATAAAAGATGTTCAACTCTAATAGATCTCAGAACTGTGTCCTAATGAAAATATGGCTTCTTCTTCTTCATCTTCTTCGTCCAACCCTGTCAAGTATGATGTATTCCTTAGCTTCAGAGGTGAAGACACTCGCAGGAACTTCACGAGCTATCTCTACGATGCTTTGTGTCGGAAACAGATCGAAACCTTCATCGACAATAATGAACTTAGAAGAGGAGATGAGATCTCCCCATCACTTTCGAAAGCAATACAAGACTCGAGTCTTTCGATCATCGTATTCTCTGCAAACTATGCTTCTTCTTCATGGTGCTTGAACGAACTTCTAGAGATTCTTGAGTCCATGAAAACAAGGGGACAGATCGTTTTACCAGTTTTCTACCATGTAACACCCTCTGATATAAGGAAACAAACTGGAACATACAAAAAAGCATTTGATGAACATGAAAAGCGATTCAAGAAGACGAAAGAGAAGGTCAGAAATTGGAGGGCTGCTTTGACACAAGTAGCTAATCTATCTGGTTGGGATTTAAACCAGCATGATGGGTAATTTATTTCTTCTTCTCTCTCTGGTTGTTTATTGAAGATATTACTAGATTTGACTTGTGTTTCTAGAGAGTTTCGCTATCTTTAATTGTCTTTTTTTCATTTAATAAAAAAGAATTTTTTTTGGTGTTTGTGTCGTATTACCAAAAGAAGTGATGCTCCTGCGTTGCAGAGCAACCTACAAATTTTAATTTCACCTCTTTAATTATAATTTTGTCAAACTTTACTTGATTTTTACAGGACTGAGTCCGAATTTGTTGAAAAAATTGCTAAAGATGTTTTGAAGAGGTTGAATCATATGTCATCAAGTGATTATTTGGATGGTTTTGTTGGACTAACATCACGTATGGAATCAATTGAATCATTGTTATGTATTGGAATGAAAAATATTGTTCGTATTATTGGAATTTGGGGAATGGGTGGTATTGGTAAAACAACCATTGCGAGAGCTATATTGATCCGAATTGCCCATCAATTTGATGGTCATTGCTTTCTTGAAAATGTTAAGGATGTTGCCAAATACGGTCCGAACCATTTGCAAGAGAAACTTCTTTGTGAAATCTTTGAGGATCGAAATGTACATATAAATGCTTTTACGCTAAATAGACTACGCCGCAAGAAAATCCTTGTTATTTTAGATGATGTAGACGATTTAGACCGCATAGACTTTTTAGTGAGAGGCCATAGTTCCTTTGGTGTTGGAAGTAGAATCATCATAACATCTAGAGATAAACAAGTGCTTAAAAATGGTGTTGATGAATTGTATGAGCTTGAGGAATTAAATTACCATGAAGCTCTTCAACTCTTTTGCCTAAATGCCTTTAAGCAAAATCATCCTCCAGAAAATTATACAGAACTTTCAAACCGGGTAATATGTTATGCCAAAGGCAACCCATTAGCTCTTAAAGTTTTGGGACGCTTTCTATTTGATAGGAGCAAGCTAGAGTGGAAAAGTTCATTGAATAAGCTCAAAAAATGTCCAAACTTGAAAATTCAGAATGTATTGAGAATAAGCTATGATGGATTGGATCGTCAAGAGAAGGAAATATTTCTTTCTATTGCATGTTTCTTCAAAGGGGAGGATAAAGATCGTGTAATAGCTATACTAGATGATTGCAGACTCTTTGCTGAAATCGGAATAGCTGTTCTTGTCGACAAGTGTCTTTTAACAGTTACACGTAATTTGCTACTAATGCATGATCTGATACAAGAAATGGGTCGCGGTATTGTTCTTCAAGAATCATTCAATGAGCCTGGCAAACGCAGTAGACTGTGGAGCCCTCAAGATATCTTGAACTTATTCAAGAATAATATAGTAAGAGCAAAGCTTTTCAATATAACATATATTTCCATTGAATTCCATTTATCCAATTCTAATGTACAATATTTATTTTGTTTGTTGATAGGGGACAAATGCAGTTGAAAGCATATCTCTTGACTTGTCACAAATAAGTGATCAACTACAACTAAGTCATGATGCCTTCATGAGGATGCCTGGACTTAAATTTCTCAAATTCTATAACTATCAGCACTACGGAGGCTACAATGAAAAGGATCAAGTGCAACTACATCAAGGCCTTGAATTACTTCCTGATGAGCTGAGATATCTTCATTGGCATAGATATCCTTTGAAATCATTACCATCTAACTTCAAGCCAGACCACCTTGTTGAACTTGAAATGCCTTACAGCAAGATTGAGCAACTATGGAAGGACAATCAAGTATGTTTACCATATATATATATATATGTGTGTGTGTGTATCTTTAATTAATTGTCTTGGGGGTGTGTATATATATATATAAAATAATTTTCTAGTCAGGACGGTCATAACATTGTAGAACCAGTTATGTAACGTTACAAAACTGATTGTCTGACTTTGTAACGTTATAAAATTGATTTCACAATGTTATGAAACGAAGGTTCTTAAATTATTTTTTAAGACCGTCCTGATCACTAGAGAAAGACCCTATATATGTATGGTAGTTAAACCGATTTTTAGTTTGTTCAAGCGAATTCATTTTTTTCACACAGCACCTTGAGAAACTGAGACGAATTGACCTTAGTTATTCCAAACACTTAACCGAAGCACCAAGCACCTCACAAGTACCAAATCTTCAGATTATGGTTCTCCATGGCTGTTCTAGACTTACCAAGTTTCCTAGGATTCCATGCAATATAAAGGATTTACATTTAAGCTTCACTGCAATAGAAGAAATTCCACCAGCAATTGAGTCTCTCAAAAAACTTGTCACATTGAAACTTGATAACTGTACAAGTCTCAAGAATCTTCCAAGCAGCCTTCGTCATTTGACATCTCTTATCAAACTTGATCTTCGCGGCTGCTCAAGCATCACCGAGTTCCCAGAGGTTTTCGGGAATGTTGAATCTTTGCTTTTGGGAGAGACTGCAATTGAAGAAGTGCCATCTTCGGTTGAGCATCTCACTAAACTTTGGCAGCTGAGTCTCAGGAATTGCACGAGACTTAAAAGTGTTTCCAGAGGCATTTTCAAATTAGAATTCATGAGTGAACTTTCTCTTGAGGGCTGCTCAAAACTGGATAATATGGCCATTGAAGAGGTACCATCCACGTCCATCGAACTCCTACCTCGACTCTCTCGATTGGATATGAGATACTGCAAAAATGTAGAGAGTTTTCCAATCCTCTGTTGTAATTTAAGATCTCTCTATAATCTTGATCTCGCCGGTTACTCTGGAGTGGACAAATTGTTGGAGAGCTTGCCATTATCATCACTATCAAGTTTATCTTCTTTGGAATCCCTGAATCTCAGTGAATGCAACCTGTCTGTGTTGCCAAGTGCTCTTAGCTACTTACCCTCCTTAACAAGTTTGGATCTAAGTGGAAACAATTTTGAAATCTTGAGCCTTAAACCATTTTCTAGTCTGATAAGCCTTCGCATAAATTACTGCGAGAGACTTCAATGTTTGCAAGATTTTCCGGTGCCTTCGTGTCTGGAAGTTTTTCAAGCACATAACTGCATTTCACTGGAAACTTTACCGACACCAGATGTAGTCTTCACAGGGAACTGGCGTTCCCAGCAGAAATTCAAATATTTCAATTGTTTTAATCTAAATGAGAATGCACGCATAAATATTATGGCAGATGCTCGGCTAAGGAGTCAATTAATGGCCAATAATACACAGGGGACTGCATCAATGGTATGTTCTCTCCCTTGCATTCTTGATACATATTCATTTTATTGAACTACTGTCTTTCTTTAATCGATATGTATTTTTGTTTCATTTTTATCATGTACAATGCTACCACTGACAAAGATTTTTGTGGTGCAAAAGGGTACGCGACTGTCTTCACATAGCGTTTGTTTCCCTGGAAGTGAAATTCCTGAGTGGATTGAGGATCAGAACGAGGGATTTTCAGTGATAATCGACTTGCCTGCAAATTGGAACAGTAATAGGTTCTTTGGTTTCGTTACATGCATTGTAGCTACATTCGAGGGCAATAATGAGGATAGCCTTTTCTTCGTTCAATGGATATGTAAATTTGTCGACCATGATGATGAGGAGCATGGAATTCTTTGCCACGTGGACTACGAAACAGTTGGGCAACCAAACTCAGATCATGTCTACTTGGCCACCCCCAATCGCGACTTGTTTGATGTATACGAAGGAGGTGGTGATGATGATTTTGGAGAGAGCAATTCCAGTTTAGAAAAATTCTCATCATGTAAAAAGGCTTCCTTTCAATTCTCTGTTGTAGACAGTGAGCTGTACACATTACCAAATTGCAAGGTGAACAAGTGCGGGGTTCGTCTACTATACGCGGAAGACATTGAAAGCATACAGAGTCGCGATGAGACAACAGAAGCAGGTGTTGAAAGCGGAAGAGAAGAAGAAGAGGATATCAACTTAGAAACCAACTTGGAAGCAGAGGTTGATGAGCATTGGAACTGCTCATTTGGTAATTGTTTCTCGTTTCTATTCCAAGTAAGTACTCACTCTCTTTCTTTTCTCACTACCCATCTCTAGGGATATGGTTGCATGCTAATAATAATTGAGAACTAAGTTGTCTTGTAAATTCTTAAATTTTGCTTCACATTTTTTTATTTTTGTGTTTCCTTTGTAGAGGTGGAACTGAGGCAGCGATAAAGAAGATGCAAATACTTGAACAGGGCATAACCAGATTGTTCTCTGGGCTTGTTTGTTGAATTTGGACTGTTAATTAGTGAAGAGACATATGGTTTTTGCCGCCATTGAAGAGCTCTCAAGCTCTCTGGTTCTTCTTCTTCTTCTT
Organism: Xanthoceras sorbifolium; assembly: GCA_003430845.1. Classification (NCBI taxonomy): domain Eukaryota; kingdom Viridiplantae; phylum Streptophyta; class Magnoliopsida; order Sapindales; family Sapindaceae; genus Xanthoceras; species Xanthoceras sorbifolium. Next base: position 747,766 of record CM010609.1, on the reverse strand, counting down.
GACATTTTGTCAAACACCTTTACACTTAATACCAACACTTCACTTTCACAAGCTAGACAATATTTAAAATAGTTACTCCAAGTATAAATAATTTTAATAATAGATCTTTTATGAGTAGAACTTCAACTACTAAAATTATTAAAGAAAAGTTATTGATCATATGGTCGTAAATTAAAACTACTATTTTGGTCATAATGTTAATAAAAACTTGTTGAATTGTTTCATTTTAAAAGAGGTTTTCCGTAGCTAATTTATTAAAAAGAATAAATAAGAATTAAGATTGTATATATTTAGTAAGGTTTTTATTTGGAATGAGTATAATGTTATAATTAATAAAATATCATGATGATAGTTTTAAAGTTTTTAAAAAAATTAAAAATATACTTTAAAAAAAAAAACTAAAATTTTGCTCTACTGTAGTGAAAATCTAAAACTAAAAGACACGAAAAAACTTAAAAAAAGATTCATATATTAAAAATATTCTTTTTTCGGCAAGTATAGTATTAGAGCTATAGCTCGTATTATTAAAGTGACCAAAACGTATTCAATTGATTGATCAAATTTTTGATTACCGATTCATAAATATATATTTTCAGCAAATAATTTATTCATATAAATATATTTTTGGTCGTGTATATCAATGGCATCTTTCCGGGGTTCTTGAGGGGGTGGAAAAACCAAAGTATAGTCCGCAATAGATTAATTTTGATGAACAATTTTTTATTTGTCTACAACATAAGAAACTTACAAAACAATAAATAGGTTAGCAATTCAATTCTAATGGATCTCAAAACTGTGTCCTAACAATAATATGGCTTCTTCTTCTTCTTCTTCATCTTCTTCCAGCCCTCCTAAGTATGATGTGTTCCTTAGCTTTAGGGGTGAAGACACTCGCAGGAACTTTGTGAGCTATCTCTATGATGCCTTGCGTCGGAAACAGATCGAAACCTTCATCGACAATAATGAACTTAGAAGAGGAGATGAGATCTCCCCATCACTTTCCAAAGCAATACAAGACTCGAGTCTTTCGATCATTATATTGTCCGAGAACTATGCTTCTTCTTCGTGGTGTTTGAACGAACTTGTGGAGATACTTGAGTGCATGAAAACAAGGGGACAGATCGTTTTACCAGTTTTCTACCATGTAACACCCTCTGATATAAGGAAACAAACTGGGATGTACAAAAAGGCATTTGATGAACATGAAAAGAAATTCAAGAAGACAGAAGACAAGGTCCGAAAATGGAGGGCTGCTTTGACACAAGTAGCAAATTTGTCTGGATGGGATTTAAACCAACATGATGGGTACCCTATATCTTCCTTTTCTCTAGTTATATATCTTTAGTACTTATCTGAACATATAATATTTTTAATTTCTTCAATTTTATCTTTTTCTTACTAAAATTTGATAAAAAGACAATCCATCGTATTTAAAATTCACTCTTTAATATATTAGTCACGAAAATTTAAATTGTAAACATTTTATGAGATAAGTCTTTCGGTATTTGAGTTATTCTCTTTAACAAGAATTAACTATTGCCATAATAATTAACAATAATCTCTTCAAAAGAATTGAGCGATCTACAAATTTTACTTTTATATCTCTTTATAATGTTTTCAAACTTTACTTGATATTGACAGGACCGAGTCTGAATTTGTTGAGAAAATTGCAAAAGATATTTTAAAGAGATTGAATCACATGTCATCGAGTGATTATTTGGATGGCTTTGTCGGACTAACTTCGCGCATAGAATCAATTGAATCATTGTTATGTATTGGAATGAAAAATACAGTTCGTATTATTGGAATTTGGGGAATGGGCGGTACAGGCAAGACAACTATTGCAAGAGCTATATTATCCCGAATCGCCAATCAATTTGAAGGTCATTGCTTTCTTGCAAATGTTAAGGATGTTGCCAAATATGGTCCGAACCATTTGCAAGAGAAACTTCTTTGTGAGATCTTTGAAAATCAAAATATACATATAAATGCTTTTACACTAAACAGACTCCGTCGCAAGAAGGTCCTTATTGTTTTAGATGATGTAGATGATTTAGATCACTTAGACTTTTTCGTGAGAGGCCATAGTTCCTTTGGTGTCGGAAGTAGAATCATCATAACATCAAGAGATAAACAAGTGCTTAAAAATGGTGTTGATGAATTGTATGAGCTTAAGGAGTTAAATTACCATGAAGCTCTGCAACTCTTTAGTATAAATGCCTTTAAGCAAAACCATCCTCCAGAAAATTATATGGACTTGTCAAACCGGATAATATATTATGCTAAAGGCAACCCATTAGCTCTTAAAGTTTTGGGACGCTATCTATTTGATAAGAGCAAGCTAGAGTGGAAAAGTTCATTGATTAAGCTCAAAAAATGTCTAAATTTGAAAATTCAGAATGTGTTGAGAATCAACTATCACTACAAAAAAAAAGCTTATCTACTACGGCTTATCCACTACGGGCAAAGGTGGCCCGTTTTTAATAATTATATCTACTACGGGCTTTTAAAGGCCCGTAGTGGATAATCTGTTAACCACTACGGGCATTTGAAGCCCGTAGTAAAAAAGTCTTCCACTACGGGCCCAGGGCGCGACCGTAGTGGATATTTAATTATCCACTACGGGCATTTAAAGGCCCGTAGTGGATAACATATTATCCACTATGGGCATTTTTGGGCCCGTAGTGGATAAACCATCCACTACGGGCCTTTAAATGCCCGTAGTGGATAATTAAATATCCACTACGGTCCGTAGTGGATAATTAAATATCCACTACGGTCCGTAGTGGATAATCTATTATCCATTACGGGCATTTAAAAGCCCGTAGTGGATAACAGATTATCCACTACGGGCATTTTGGGGCCCGTAGTGGATAACCACATCCACTACGGGCCCAAAAATGCCCGTAGTGGATATTAGATTACTTTTCCCCTTTCGTCCCAAAATCCCTAGCTAACATTTTATTTTTTCTTTCTCCCTCTCATCGCCGCTCCCTTCCATCACTGCTCTCCCACTCCGCAGCAGCCCAGATCGCACAGTTATGGCGGCCTATGTTAAATGGTTAAGAGAAGATGAAAGATTTTCTGATGTGCTGGTTCAGTTGTCTCCTGCTCGAAATGGCCATGCCTTTCCAAAACTGAAGCTGCGGTATAAGCCCTCACTAGTACAGGCAAGCTATGTTTTGTGCAACATTGCTATTCTGTGATGTTATCTTTTTATTCTATCCTAACTATTTTCCTTGATTACTCTTCTATAAACTGTTACCACTCTTTATTTTTAACTATTTTCCTTGATCTTATTAGTTTTCATGAACTATATTCCTAATTTAATTATTTTGTAGTGCTGTCAACCTCTTTTTTCTTGAGTCATTATTTTCTTTATATATTACTTCTTTTACACAATGTTTCTCTCTTGTATGAGTGTTTTTCAACCATGATTTTGCTTCTTTTTTTTCTTAAGAAAAGTGAATCTAATTTTTTGTATTCTCTTTCATTGTTCTATAGTGGCAGCTTCTGAAAATGGAAAACATAATATTTTGCAGGAAATTGAAACCAATATGAATGGTATAATAAATAAAATAGAATTTTTTTTAAAAAAATTATCAGATTATCTACTACGGGCGGCGCCCGTAGTAGAAAATGTTATATTAAAAAAGGGACTATGGACAATGCCCGTAGTGGAAAATAGTTTCCACTACGGGCATTGCCCGTAGTGGAAACCTCATTTACTACGGTAACCACTACGGGCTTTGCCCGTAGTCGTTACCTTGACTATCCACTACGGCCACAGTTATAGCGGGCCTGCGCCCGTAGTGGATGCTCATCCACTACGGGCATTGCCCGTAGTGGATGAGCTGTTTTTTTGTAGTGTATGATGGATTGGATTATCAAGAGAAGGAAATATTTCTTTCTATTGCATGTTTCTTCAAAGGGGAGTCTAAAGATCGAGTAATAACTATACTAAATAGTTGTGGACTATTTGCTGATATTGGAATAGCAGTTCTTGTTGACAAGTGTCTTTTAACAGTTACACATGATATGTTACTAATGCATGATCTCATACAAGAAATGGGTCGTGGTATTGTTCTTCAAGAATCCTTCAAAGAGCCCGGCGAACGCACTAGATTGTGGGATGCTCAAGATATCTTAAAATTATTTGAGAAAAATCTAGTAAGAGCAAAACACATCAAAGCTTTTCATTATAAGTGAGATACACTACAAAAAAACAGCTCATCCACTACGGGCAATGCCCGTAGTGGAGCATCCACTACGGGCGCAGGCCCGCTATAACTGTGGCCGTAGTGGATAGTCAAGGTAACGACTACGGGCAAAGCCCGTAGTGGTTACCGTAGTAAATGAGGTTTCCACTACGGGCAATGCCCGTAGTGGAAACTATTTTCCACTACGGGCATTGTCCGTAGTCGCTTTTTTAATATAACATTTTCTACTACGGGCGCCGCCCGTAGTAGATAATCTGATAATTTTTTTAAAAAAAATTCTATTTTATTTATTATACCATTCATATTGGTTTCAATTTCCTGCAAAATATTATGTTTTCCATTTTCAGAAGCTGCCACTATAGAACAATGAAAGAGAATACAAAAAATTAGATTCACTTTTCTTAAGAAAAAAAAGAAGCAAAATCATGGTTGAAAAACACTCATACAAGAGAGAAACATTGTGTAAAAGAAGTAATATATAAAGAAAATAATGACTCAAGAAAAAAGAGGTTGACAGCACTACAAAATAATTAAATTAGGAATATAGTTCATGAAAACTAATAAGATCAAGGAAAATAGTTAAAAATAAAGAGTGGTAACAGTTTATAGAAGAGTAATCAAGGAAAATAGTTAGGATAGAATAAAAAGATAACATCACAGAATAGCAATGTTGCACAAAACATAGCTTGCCTGTACTAGTGAGGGCTTATACCGCAGCTTCAGTTTTGGAAAGGCATGGCCATTTCGAGTAGGAGACAACTGAACCAGCACATCAGAAAATCTTTCATCTTCTCTTAACCATTTAACATAGGCCGCCATAACTGTGCGATCTGGGCTGCTGCGGAGTGGGAGAGCAGTGATGGAAGGGAGCGGCGATGAGAGGGAGAAAGAAAAAATAAAATGTTAGCTAGGGATTTTGGGACGAAAGGGGAAAAGTAATCTAATATCCACTACGGGCATTTTTGGGCCCGTAGTGGATGTGGTTATCCACTACGGGCCCCAAAATGCCCGTAGTGGATAATAGATTATCCACTACGGACCGTAGTGGATATTTAATTATCCACTACGGACCGTAGTGGATATTTAATTATCCACTACGGGCATTTAAAGGCCCGTAGTGGATGGTTTATCCACTACGGGCCCAAAAATGCCCATAGTGGATAATATGTTATCCACTACGGGCCTTTAAATGCCCGTAGTGGATAATTAAATATCCACTACGGTCGCGCCCTGGGCCCGTAGTGGAAGACTTTTTTACTACGGGCTTCAAATGCCCGTAGTGGTTAACAGATTATCCACTACGGGCCTTTAAAAGCCCGTAGTAGATATAATTATTAAAAACGGGCCACCTTTGCCCGTAGTGGATAAGCCGTAGTAGATAAGCTTTTTTTTTGTAGTGATATTACATCTGAAATATTATGGGTAAAATTACATCTATATGAAGTACGTATAAACATATTTTTGCACTGATTCTATGTTATACAATTCTTATCATATTTGTTTTGTTTGTTGACAGGAAACAAATGTAGTTGAAAGCATATCTCTTGACTTGTCACAAATAAGTGATCATCAACTACATCTAAGTCATGATGCCTTCATGAGGATGCCAAGAGTTAAATTTCTGAAATTCTATAGCTCTCAGTACACAGAATGCTACGGCAACAATATTGAAAAGGATCAAGTGCAACTGCTTCAAGGCCTTGAATCACTTCCTGAGAAGCTGAGATATCTTCATTGGTATAGATATCCTTTGAAATCCTTACCATCTAACTTCAAGCCAGACTGCCTTGTTGAACTTGAAATGCCTCACAGCAACATTGAGCAACTTTGTTGGACAGAAAATCAGGTATGTTTTGACATATATATATATATATATATAAATATGTTTGTATCTTTAATTAACTTGAAATGTCTCACGCCAATATCTCTTTTTTTTTACACAGCCTCTTGAGAACTTGAGACGAATTGATCTCAGTTATTCCCGACACTTAATGGAAGCACCAAACATCTCACAAGTCTCAAATCTTGAGATTATGGCACTTCATGGGTGTTCTAGTCTTACCAAGTTTCCTAGTTTTCCATGCAATATAGAGAAGTTATATTTAAGCCACACTGCAATAGAAGAAATTCCACCAGCAATTGAGACTCTCAATAAGCTTGTCGTATTGAACCTTCAAAAATGTACAAAGCTGAAGAATCTTCCAAGCAGCATTAGTCATTTGACATCTCTTGAGCATCTTGATCTTAGCGGCTGCTCAAGTATCACCGAATTCCCAGAGGTTTCTGGGAATGTTGAATCTTTGATTTTGCAAGAAACTGCAATAGAAGAAGTTCCATCTTCGGTCGAGCATCTCACTAAACTTACTCAGCTGATTCTCAGCAATTGCACCAATCTTAAAAGTGTTTCGAGAGGCATTTTCAAATTAGAATTCTTGAGTCATCTTTCTCTTGAGGGCTGCTCAAAACTGGATCATATAGCCATTGAACAGGTACCATCGACGTCCACTGAACTCCTACCTCGACTCTCTCGATTGGATATGGGATACTACAACAGCATAGAGAGTTTTCCAATTTTATTTTGTAATTTGAGTTCTCTTTATAGTCTTGACCTCTCTGGTTATTCTGGAGTAGACAAATTGCTAGAGAACTTGTCATCGTCATCATCATCATCATCACAATCAGGTTTAAGTTCTTTGATGCACCTGAATCTAAGTGAATGCAACATGTTAGTATTGCCTAGTGATCTTGGCTACTTATCCTCCGTAACACGTTTGGATTTGAGCGGAAACAATTTTGAGACCTTAAGCCTTAAAGCATTTTCTAGTCTGATAAGCCTCAAGATAAATTATTGCGAGAGACTTCAATCTTTGCAAGATTTTCCTTTGCCATCACATGTACATAATGTTGAAGCACATAATTGCATCTCGCTGGAAACTTTACCGACTTCAAATGTAGTCTTCACAGGGAAATGGAATTCGAAGCAGAAATTTAGATATTCTAATTGCTTCAATTTGGATGAGAATGCACGTATAAGTATTCTGGCAGATGCCCGACTAACGAGTCAATGCATGGCCAATACTGCACAGGGGTCTGCTTCAATGGACGATTATCCGGTGGTATGCTCTCTCTCTCTCTCTCTCTATATATATATATATCATGAATCATCACTAGTATTTGTATTCTTGATACACGTATATTTAATCGAACTACATTATGATTTTTGTGGTACAGAAGCGTAAGCGACTATCTTCAGTTAGCACTTGTTTACCTGGAAGTGAAATTCCAGAATGGATCGAGGATCAAAATGAGGGATCTACAATGATCATCGGCTTGCCTCCAAATTGGTACAGCAATAGATTCTTCGGTTTCGTTATGTGCATTGTAGCCACATTCGAGGACTGTAATGATGATGATGATGATGATGATAGCGATGATTTCTTTATTGAATATGTATGTGAATTCATCGACGATCGTGATGAGTTGCATGAAGTTCTTTGCCACGTTGACTTAGAAACAATTGGACATCCACGCTCAGATCACGTGTACTTAGTGACCTCCAATCGCGACTTGTTTGATGTTGTAGATGGAGGAGGTGGTGGAGGTGGTGGTGATGACAATAATGGAGACGGCAGTTTCAGTAATGAAAAATTCTCATCCTCTGAAGTGGCTATCTTTCGATTCTCTATTCTAGATACCGAGTTGTGCCCATTACCAAATTGTAAGGTGACAAAGTGTGGAGTTCGTCTCCTATACACAGAAGACGTTGAAAGCATAGAGAGTCGTGATCATGAGACAGCAGAAGTAGGTGTTGAAAGTGAAAGAGAAGAAGATGATATCAACTTAGAAACCAACTTGGAACCAGAGGTTGATGAGCAATTTTGGAACTGCTCATTTGGTAATTGTTTCTCTTTTCTCTTCCAAGTAAGTCCATCTAACTCTCTTTTATCTTCTCACTACACATCTTAGGGAAATGGTTTCAGGCTAATTAATAATAATTGAGAATTAAATTCTCTTCTAAAATAAAGAAACAAAAGCCCCCTAACACGATATCTATTAGTATTTCTACTCATAATTTAAGTGATTAATGCATCACCCTCGGATATCTACTTACATAACGAGAGACAATAAAGGGAAAAAACTACCCATATGCTGGTAAATGTGCATGGTGGAAATTGAACCCTTACTACTGAAGTGGAAGGGAAATACCACTTGAGCTATGAGTGGATATGCATAATAATAATAATAATAATAATAATAAAAGCATGTTGTTAAAATTTTACTTTTCATTTTTGATTTTTGTGTTTTCTTTGTAGAGGTGGAGTTGAGGCAGCAGCGGATAAATTAATAAGAGCAAAGCACTTGGAGAATTTTGGACAGTTTGAAATATGTATATAATCCAAACACGATCCTGAAGAAAACTCCATTAGGATGATATGTTACTTCTAAAAAACTTTTTCAAATATGACCCAATTTTTTTTTTTTTTTTTATATATATTACTTGCGGTGCTGAGGTTTCGAACTTAGGTCATTGACTGGCTAAATGAGCGTATTTACCACCGAGCCACATTGGACGGCGGTCAAATATGACCCAAATTGTTCATGACCAAGATGTAATTCATTATTTTATAAAATAATGGATGTTAAAGTATAAAGAATTAAAATTAAAGTTATTAGGGTGTCCTTAGTGTCCGGAATGAGATTAAACTATTTTCATGAGAATACATTAGATTGGATTTGATTATTTTTATAGGATTAAAATTAATTGTGTTTTATGTTTGATACGGTATGATATTAATTAGAATTTTAATAAAATAAAATCATTTAAAATCAATTTTAAGAAAAATATTATTATTTAAATATTTAAAATTAAATTAAATTAAATTTGGTCAAAAAATTTATTAAATTATTATATATAATATGAAGTTATTTAATTTTGGAATACAATAAAAAATTTAAAATATTTTTAAAAATAAATAAAACTATTTAGAATTAATTTTAAACAAAATAATATTTTTTTAGTTGATATTGAAAAATAATAAAATTTTAAAATGTTTTAGTAAAATATATTTAATTAACTTTTAAAATAAATTAGATAAATTTATGAAATTAGTTTACAAATATAAAAATAAAACCAAATGATTTCAGGAATTTTTTTTTTCAACAAAGGAGTGCTAAAGCCCAAAAAACCCTAAAACCCAATGGAAAACCTTCTAGCGACACCTAGCCCAATAACATTATCTCAAAAAGAGAAGAAACAATAGAGGAGGGTTCTTCAAAAAGACATGATACGATATCCAAATGATGACCTAGGCTAGCAAGCCCGTTAGCAAGCTTATTTCCTTACCTAGAAACAAGATTTAGAAAGCGATTTCAGTCACCGTTCAGTTATCTTTTACAGCACTTGATTAAGCTGAAATGAGGATGATTCACACTAGACTCCTTCTTCAAAAAATTACTAAAATCAATAGAGTCAAATTCCACAACTACTTTCTTAAAACTCGAATACTATACAAACCTGACACGCTCGTAATGACTCTAAAGTTCAGCTTCTAAGATAATTCCAAATCCTTTGATAAAAAAGATACCATCCAACCATTTCTTATCATGATCGCTAACAACAACCCCAATTGAGATAGAACCATTTCCAGACTTTAAACTGCCATCCGCATTGAGTTTGAACCAACCATCCATAGGAGACCTCCAAGCTATAATATAGACTCTATACCCACGCATAGTTAAAACGACCAATAAAAGAGGTAGACTTAGTACACCCCTTACAGACATCTTCCCATAGAGACTCTATACCATCGCATCAATTTATCAATATCCTCAAGACCACATTAACATCTAGGATAGGAAGCATTGCAAATAAAAAAAAAAACTGTAAAATTGTAGATTGTATATTCATAGATTGCATATTCATGCCATCTAAATGATAGACATAGACAAGCAACCTGAAGCAACCCATAGCATATCTTGGAACCGTCTGGGCTACTGCCTTTAGTAAGATCTTTCTACCCGCGCCCGAGAAAAGTTTACTCTTCCAACCTTGCAGCTTGGCCCAAACCTTGTCTTTGATCAACCCGAAAGTCTTTCTTTTATTCCTACTAATCATCGAAGGGAACTTAATAACTTGTTTGCAGATTTTTGGTGGGGCTCCCATAAGAATAGGAAAAAAGCCCATTGGTTGGCCTGGAGGAAGATGTGTCTACCAAAGGCTGCGGGTGACATAGGATTCAGGGATATTGTGGCGTTTAATCAAGCCATGCTAGCTAAATAGGGGTGGATGATTCTCTTTTCTCTTTCGTCCCTCTTGACTAGAGTTCTTAAGGCGAGATACTTCCCTAGTTCTTCGTTCTTTGAGAGTAAGGTTGGGAGGCTGCCCTCCTTTACTTGGAGAAGTATTTTATGGGGTAGAGATGTGCTTTTGAAATGCCTCAAGTGAAAATTGGTAATGGTGAAAGTGTCCGAGTTTATGAAGATAGTTGGCTTCCCAGAGATTCTGCTTTTAGAGTCTTCTCTCCTAGGATCCTTCCAGAGGGGGTCACGGTTTCAGCTCTTTTACAGGAACCAGGTTTTTGGCATGTAGATATTGTGAGGAGACATGTTATCCATGATGAGGTAGATTTGATCTTGTCTCTTCCTCTCAGTTTGCACCATGGCAGAGACTCTTTTTTATGGCATTTTGATAGCAGGGGCTTGTTTTCTGTGCGAAGTGCTTATAAGGTAGCTTTAGGTTTGCAGCAGGAGAGCTTGGCTTCTTCCTCCAAGGGGGCTTTGGAAGTCTGGAAACACCTCTGGAAACTTAATGTCCCTAACAAAATTAAAGTCTTTGCTTGGAGAGCTTGCAAGGAGATCCTCCCTACAAACTTCAACCTCAGCAAGAAAGGTATTCCTGTCTCTTATTTGTGCTCCTTTTGTGGTTTGGCTTCGGAGAGTAGTGACCATACATTTTGGGGCTGTCCTCGTCTGAAAAGTGTTTGGTACAGCTGTCCTTTTGCAGCTAATTTGAAGAGATGCAGTTTTGTGGACTTTTTGAGCCGTATTGAATTTATTTTTGCAGCTTTCTCTGTTATTTGTGTGAGACAGTTTGTGGTCTCTTGTTGGTTATTATGGAGAGATAGGAATGTGATTTTGCATGATGGTAGAGAGCTGGTTTTAGATCAAGTTTGGAATGATGCTGATAGTTTTACTGATGATTTTTTGGCTACTAATTTGCCTTCAGCTTCTTCTCCTTTTTGTTCTGGTTCTGGCCCCGATCTATCTGCTTTTTCCTTTGGCTGGAAGGCCCCTCCAGCTGCTTTCTTTAAGTTGAATGTGGATGCTTCTTGTGATGTGTTGTCTAGCTGTTCAGGTTTGGGAGTGGTAGTGAGGAATGCTACTAAAATAGTTGTGTTTGCAGCTGCTATCCCTTTGAAATTCTGTGCTGATGTAGAAGTAGCAGAGGCCAAAGCAATTTTGGCAGGCATTCAGCTTGCTGCTGAAAGAGGGCTGCTGCCCTTACTGGTTGAAACGGATTCGCTCAATGTCTCTCGTTTGTGTAATGGAGATCTTTTGTCCAGAAGCGATATTGAGAATATCATTTTTGATATTTAATCTTTGATGTCTAGTTTAAATATAGCTTCTATTTCCTTTATTTTCAGGTTAGGAAATTTGTTTGTGAACTTGTTCTTTTCCTGTTTGGTTGTCTAAACTGTTTCAAGTTGATGTTGTTTCTTTTTCTTTCCCTATTAGTAAATGAAGTTTCGTTCGTTTAAAAAAAAAAATGAATAAATGATAGACATAGACTAATAAAAAAAAAAAATCCTTTTCGAAGATAAAAAACAATTACAACTGCAAAACTATGAGTTCGAGTTATATTTTTCTACTTTTTACTCCTAAATTTATAATATTAAGAAGAAACAATATTTTCTAAGTAAATAAATTTTAAACTTTAAAAACAATTGAAAGTCAAACTTTCAAATTCCTAATAAAATTACTTCACCTACTACCTGTTGACCTCTCCTGTTTCCCTCTAAAAATTCTGCACCATTCGCGGGGCTGTCGGTGCCCTTTTTTTAAAAAAAAAAAAAATATTTATTTATTATTTTAATCAAGTTGATTTTGTAACAGCATTTAAATTCCACTCTTGAAAATTAAGATGAGAAAAAAAATAAAAAAAACTATATGAATCCAAATTTTCACTGAGGCATTTAGAAAAGAAAGTGGCATACATATGAAAACAGTAGTAACATAGAGTGCAGATCAACACACACCCGTATATACATACCCTCATAGCGGCTCGATAGTAAATGGTGATCATTCCGTTTAACAATATCTTAATTTTGAATCGCTACGTTGCAAGGAATGTCAAAAAAAAAAAAAAAAACAATAAAAACACCCATATATACATGATTGTAATTTGTACCAAGTTCTTATTTACTCATAATTCAGGTGATAAATATTTTCTTAATTCATGTCTATAGTTGGAATTCAAGTCTCACTATATACATTTATAAGTATACATTCGATAATTTTCTCTCCGTTATATAGGTGTTGATAGATATCTCTCGGTATTTGAGTAAATACAAATCACTTATACTTTCAATATCAGTTTGAAAAAAAAAAAAAAAAAAAAGCAAATGCATTACACAACATGCGAAATATTGACAATAAAAGCTAATGGAAAAAGAATAAATTCTTCATACCCTGGTAAGATATTCCTCCTTTAAAGACAAATCATCACAAGTTCACATTACCATATACCGTCCAGGGCACGAAAGCATAGATAACAAAAGAAACAACACTATCTCAAAACAGTAAAATTGAAAAATTCTGTCGGAAGAATATAATTAATTTAATCATTCAATTATTGATCATTACTATTATATTAAGATGCGTAAATAAAATTATCGACTGTGAACATATTACTCACTCATCAAATTATGTTACCGATACATCATTACTTTCAGCATTGAACCAATTCAGCAAATAATTTATTCATATAAATATATTTTCTTTATTAAACTATTTAAATATTTATCAGATCCGTCCGAGATTAATCCCACTATATTTTTAAATATATATTCTTATATAAACTCCTCGTATATACTGATAAACACGTTAATTGAAAGATGAACACAGGGAAGATTGGGCAAATTTTGTAAACATTTTAGTCAACAATGGCGTCTTCGTGTTGTCGGAGAGGTGGGAATACCAAGGTAGTCCACACTGATTAATTTTGATGACAAATTTTTTATTTGTCTGCCTTGTTAGTCTGATCTAAGAAACTTACAATAAATAAATATAACATAATATATTAATAAGAACATATATATAACATAATCAACTCTAACACATCTCAAAACCGTGTCCTGATAGTAATATGGCTTCTTATTCTTCTTCAACATCATCTTCATCGTCGTCTTCTTCTTCCAATCCTCCTCCAAAATATGATGTGTTCCTTAGCTTCAGAGGTGAAGACACTCGCAGGAACTTCACGAGCTATCTCTACGATGCTTTGTGTCGGAAACAGATCGAAACCTTCATCGACAATAATGAACTTAGAAGAGGAGATGAGATCTCCCCATCACTTTCGAAAGCAATACAAGACTCGAGTCTTTCCATCATCGTATTCTCCGCAAACTATGCTTCTTCTTCGTGGTGTTTGAACGAACTTCTGGAGATACTTGAGTCCATGAAAACAAGGGGACAGATTGTTTTACCGGTTTTCTACCATGTAACACCCTCTGATATAAGGAAACAAACTGGAACATACAAAAAAGCATTTGATGCACATGAAAAGCGATTCAAGAAGATGAAAGACAGGGTCAGAAATTGGAGGGCTGCTTTGACGCAAGTAGCTAATCTATCTGGTTGGGATTTAAACCAGCATGATGGGTAATTCATTTCTTCTTCTCTGTCTGGTTGCTTATTGAATTGCTAGATTTTTGACTTCGTATAGCTATCTTTAGTACTTCATGGTTGTTCTTGAATTTTTATTGGTTGTTTATTTGCGAGACACAATGTGAGTGGGTTGTCTTTTATAATAAATTAAACTGTTTGCATAAAATTTATCACAGATCAGGGGTTGTTTGGCAACTTCAAAATGTTTCTTTAACTCATCATAATTTGTTTAAACTTTTCTTTACGTTTGACAGGACCGAGTCTGAGTTTGTTGAGAACATTGCAATAGATGTTTTGAAGAGATTGAATCACATGTCATCTTGTGATTATTTGGATGGCTTGGTTGGAATAACGTCACGCATAGAATCAATTGAATCATTATTATGCATTGGAATGAAAAACATTGTTCGCATTATAGGAATTTGGGGCATGGGCGGTATAGGCAAGACAACTATTGCAAGAGCTATATTAATCAGGATCGCCAATCAATTTGAAGGCCATTGCTTTCTCGAAAATGTTAAGGATGTTGCTAAATATAGTGCGAACCATTTGCAAGAGAAACTTCTTTTTGATATCTTTGAAGATCGAAATCTAAGTATAAATGCTTTTACGCTAAACAGACTTCGTCGCAAGAAAGTCCTTATTGTTTTAGATGATGTAGATGATTTAGACCACTTAGACTTTTTGGTAAGAGGCCATAGTTCCTTTCGTGCTGGAAGTAGAATCATCATAACATCTAGAGATAAACAAGTGCTTAAAAATGGTGTTGATGAATTGTATGAGCTTAAGGAGTTAAATTACCATGAAGCTCTTCAACTCTTTAGTGCAAATGCCTTTAAGCAAAATCATCCTCAGGCAAATTATATGGACCTGTCAAATCGGGTAATATCTTATGCTAAAGGCAATCCATTGGCTCTTAAAGTTTTGGGTCGCTTTCTATTTGACAGAAGCACATTAGAGTGGAAGTTCATTGAATAAGCTCAGAGAATCTCCAAACTTGAAAATTCAGAATGTGCTTAGAATAAGCTACGATGGATTGGATTATCAAGAAAAGGAAATATTTCTTTCTATTGCATGTTTCTTCAAAGGGGAGTATAAAGATCGAGTAATAGCTATACTAAATGATTGTGGATTCTTTGCTGATATCGGAATTGCTGTTCTTGTTGACAAGTGTCTCGTAACTATAACTGATGATTTGTTACTAATGCATGATTTGATACAAGAAATGGGTCGTGGTATTATTCTTCAAGAATCCATTAACGAAGTAGGCAAACGTAGGAGCTTGTGGGATCCTAAAGATATTTGTGTTTTGTTCAAGAAAAATATAGTAAGAGTAAAATGCATTAAATTTAGCTTTCTATTATACATGTGTTTTTTATATTAAACAACGTCATCTATGTGATTCTTTTGTATCCAAATTTAATGCACAATATGTTTTGTTTGTTGTTGGCAGGGGACTAATGCAGTTGAAAGCATATCCCTTGACTTGTCACAAATAAGAGAGCTCCAATTAAGTCCCGATGCCTTCATGGAGATGAATAGAATTAAATTTCTGAAATTCTATAGTTCTGAGTACCGTGAAGGCTACAGTGAACAGGACAGGGTACACCTAGTTCAAGGCCTTGAAGTGCTTCCTGAGAAGCTGAGATATTTTCATTGGCATAGATATCCTTTGAAATCTTTGCCATCTAACTTTAACCCAAATCGCCTTATGGAACTTGAAATGCCTCACAGCAATGTTGAACATCTTTGGACAGAAAATCAGGTAGATACAAATATGTACAAACTGTCATTCATTCATATACATACATAATCAGGTGTAGGATCCTGTATCTTTTTTCGTGCGGAAACTGAACTCTATAACGTTATAGAGTCATTTAGAAAGACTTTATAATATTATAAAGCGAACTTTGTAATATTACACACGAAAAAACGAGCGGGATCCCACACCCAATATGTAGATATCTTTAAGTATATATATTGGGTATATTTGATAATTGATTTTCAATTGGTTTGAGCCAATTCATGTTTTTACTCAGCCTCTTGAGAACTTGAGACGAATCGACCTCAGTTATTCCCAACACTTAATTGAAGCACCAAACATCTCACAGGTACCAAATCTTGAGATAATGATTCTTCATGGGTGTTCTAGTCTTGCCAAGTTTCCTAGATTTCCATGCAATATAAAGGATTTATATTTAAGCCACACTGCAATAGAAGAAATCCCTCCAGCAATTGAGTCTCTCAATAAACTTGTCACATTGAAACTTGAAAACTGTACAAGGCTCAAGAATCTGCCAAGCAACATTGGTCATTTGACATGTCTTAAGAAACTTGATCTCAGTGACTGCTCAAGTGTCACTGAGTTCCCAAATATTTCATGTAGTATGGAGACTTTGTATTTGAGTGGGACTGCAATAGAAGAAGTGCCTTCTTCAGTGGAGCATCTCACAAAACTTTCTCAGCTGTGTCTCAGGAATTGCACAAGACTAAAAAGAGTTTCAAGAGGCATTTTTAAGTTAGAGTTTATGAGTTATCTTTCTCTTGAGGGCTGCTCAAAATTGGATAATTTAGCCATTAATAATACAGAGGGACCAGTACCGTCCATGGAAATTCTACCTCGGCTTTCTCGATTGGATATGGGATACTGCAAAAACATAGAAAGTTTTCCAATCATCTTTTGTAATTTAAGATCTCTTTATAGACTTGACCTCTCAGGTTACTCTGGAGTTGACAAAATGCTAGAGAAGTTGCAGCTATCATCATTATCAAGTTTATCTTCTTTGCAAGACCTGAATCTAAGTGAATGCAACTTGCTAGTATTGCCAAGCTCTCTTAGCTGCCTATCCTCCTTGATGAGTTTGGATCTAAGCGGAAACGATTTTGAAATCTTAAGCCTTAAACCATTTTCTAGTCTGGTAAGCCTTAAGATAAATTACTGCAAGAGGCTTCAATGGATGCAAGATTTTCCGTTGCCATCGCGTCTAGCAAGTCTCCAAGCACATCACTGCATTTCGCTGGAAACTTTACCGTCTTCAAATGTAGTCTTCACGGGGAATTGGGGTTGCTACCATCATTTCAATTACTCTAATTGCTTTAAATTGGATGAGAATGCACGCATGAGTATTCTAGCAGATGCGCAGCTAAGGATTCAATTTATGGCAAATAATATTGGAAGGAAGAGTACAACATCATCGGACAATTATTCAACGGTATGCTTTTCTCTTTGTTGCTCTTTTATTTATCAAATTAGAGGAATACTTGTTACGTGTTCATATCAATAACAATGGTTTTCATCTTACAGAAGCGTAAGAGACGGTCTTCAGTTAGCTTTTGTTTTCCTGGAAGTGAAATTCCAGAGTGGATTGAGGATCAAAGTGAGGGATCTTCAATAACAATGGACTTGCCTCCAAATTGGTATAGTAATGAGTTCTTCGGATTCGCTTTGTGTATTGTAGCGGCATTTGAGGACAGTAATGATCATGAGGATTTCTTCATTGAATGGACATGTAATTTCATCGACAATGATGACGAATGGCATGAAGTTCTTTGCCATGTGGACAATGTAACGGTTATACATCCTGTGTCCAAAACCGCAACTTTTGGACGTCCCAAGTCAAAACACGTGTTTTTTGTAGCCCCCAATCATGAGTTGTATGAGATGTTTAAAGGAAAGGATGATGGTGATGGTGATGGAGATGGAGATGGAGATGGCAACTTCAGTATAGAAAAATATTCATCATGTGAAGAGGCTTTCTTTCAATTCTCTGTTCTAGATACTAACCTGTGCCCATTACCTAATTGCAAGGTAACAAATTGTGGAGTTCGTCTACTGAATGCGGAAGACATGGAAAGCACAGAGATTTGCAATGACATTGACAGCTCCGGTGATCAAGCAGAACGTGTTGAGAGTGAAAGAGACAGCATCTCAGAAGACGATGAAGAGGATCCCAACTTGGAAGAACCAGAGGTTGACGAGCATTGCAACTGCCTATTGTTTAATTGTTTCTCTTTTCTCTTCCAAGTAAGTGATCTCCCTCTTTATCCTATTCTCATTAGACATTTACATAGACCAATGGTTGCTTGCTAATAGTTATGAATTACATGTCAATTCTTTGATATTCTTGCATCTTCATGATATCACTTTGAGCCATGCATGGATCATATGCAGTTCTAACATTTTACTATTTCATCTTTGATATTTGCTTTTACCTTGCAGAGGTGGAATTGAGACAGCAGTGGATCAAGGAGAGAGCAAGAGTAAGTGAGGTTTGGACAAATATTTTAAATTAGGAAGATTTTTCAGGTGCACAAACAGGAAGGAAAGCAGAGTAGAGTGATATGAACCAGTAACCAGATGCCCAGATAATTCAAATTCATTCTAATATAAATAATAGTCTTCTTTTTTCTTTATTGTGCCAATTAATTTTCAAAGCCTCCAAAATTATATATCTTGGTATTTAGAAAGCTGCTAATATGCTGCTAGATTGTAAATGCAAAAGAATCATAGATGGGAACATTTTCTCAATCATATATACAGCGACAATAATATACATACTGATGAGGATTGAATTAGACCAAATATCTGCAAATTATCATCCCAACTAAGGGTGAACACGGTTCGAATCGATACGGTTTTGGACAAACTCGAGCCGACTTTAAATTTATACGGTTTTTTAAAAATCAAAACTGAACCGAACCGAATAGGAGGGAAACTCAAACCGAACCAAACCGAAAAAATACGGTTCGATTCAATTCGGCTCATATGGTTTTGGGGCTAATGGGCCTTTTCCATATTTTTGAAGTTTAATAGGTTTTAAATGACGTCTGCAGATTTTCATATGCTGTAGGAACAGAATATATATACCATCCGTCAGAAATCACAAACTCATCTAGAATATCACACATTAAACAATAAAAGAGAGATTTTAAACAACTAAAGCAAGATGATTCAACTAAGGAAAAATCCAGTTGTTTCCTAACAAAGTCCACAAAACACTGAAATAATAATTACATATAAGAGAGTCTAGAAAGACTCCTTCCCAAAATAAACAAAATAAGAAGTAAAGAGTTCAATTTTTTAACTAACTGAAATAGAGAGCAAAAACAGAGAGCAAACTAGGCTTGTGACTGACTAGTATATATGATTCTGCTATCCTTGCGGAGCTGTTTTCCTTTGCTGTAAAATTTTTCAATCAGAAAATCTGAATTAATGCTATAGATCTCTAAGAAAGAAACACAAAAAAATAAAAAACAAAATAGAAAAGCGGATCAGACAAATAAAGAAAAAACCATAGATCCACACAAATAAAGACCAGATCAGACAATCAAATAAATCTATGAAAAAAGAAAAAAGGAAAAAAAATATATGATAACAAGATCAAAAGCGGTAGATCGAGAAGCTTACCACAACAAAAGACGATGAAGCGCGATGAAGAAGCAAGGCCCAGAAGCAAGACGACGAAGCAAGACGAAGAGCATATACTAAAAGAGTAAAAAGTGAACATTCAAAAAATAAACTACAGTAGCATAGGCTTATCAAGCAAGGTCAACAGCAAGGCATTGGTGCATCCACCTTTCTCACGTGCATTACCAGAATTTATTCTTCTGCAGGAATGTCGTTTGGAAAAGATCATTAGTTAAAAGGATCGAACAAGTTAACACAACCTTAAGGGTTATCTCCAACCTCTTTGTCATAATTCTTTGGTTTAGAGTTGATAGTTCTGGCTTTGTCAAAACCTTCTGGCAAAAGGCGTCTAATTTCCATTTCATTGAGTAGCTTCATTGCCAATTGATCTTTTCCGCACCGGCAAAGTCCACTACATATCTCAGATAGGATACCTGTATCCGGAGCCATACATCTTTCAAGCATTTCCTGGATGATATTGATTGCACCGTCAAAATCCTCATTCTCGCAGAAAGTAGACATCAACATCTCGAAAGTATGTTTGTTCGGATGACAACCACTCTTTACCATGGTTTTATACAGCTGAAAGGCGTGCTCGGAATTCTTCCTCACACACTGACCAGTGATAAGAGCTGAAAAGGTCGAGGCATTTGGCACTAAGTTTCCTTTATCAAGATCTTTGACCAAATAAGCAGCTTTCTTTGTCTTACCTTGCTTGCATAGACCCAGAATCAAGGCATTATAAGTCAGTATATCGGCCTTAATTCCATTCCTCACCATCTCCTCATACAGCCTGCCACCCATCTCACAATTGCCAGTTTGACTAAACCCATTTATCAAAGTATTATAAGTCACAATATTGGGAGCCACATTCATCGCTTTCATCTCACTAAACATCCTGTTTGCTTCATGAAACTTTCCTTCCTTGCAAAAACCATAGATAAGCGTATTAAAAGTGATCACATTCGGCTGCACCCCGTCCTTCCCCATCGAGCTTTTAAGCTTCATGGCCAAGCTCAAAAGACCCTTATTACAATGCCCCGCAATCAATGTATTATAAGATGCAACGGTGGGACTCAAACCCATGCATTCCATCTCCTTAAACACTTGAACCGCATTTTCAAGCTTCCCCAACTTACAAAAAGCACACACAACCATATTTAGAGTATAAACATTCGGCGAAATCCTACATCGCCGCATCTCTTTATAGAACACCAAAGCAATATCAATCCTATTCAAATCAAGCAACGAACTGATATACTTATTGCAAGACTCAACAATCGGGAAAAAACCATAATCCTTCATTTGACAAAAAACATCAGTAGCATTCCTAAACTTCTTCATATGAGCATAAGTCCTAAACAACGAATCAAAAACACGCGGCGAAGAATCGCACACTCTATACGAATATAAAACAGCATCAAACAACTTAGAAGGTAAATCAATCGAACCCGAATCGAGAATACCTTTCAAAATGGACTCTGCAGACTTAAATTTCCTGTTCTTGGTCAAAATATGGAGAATTATCGAATGAGTCTCAAGGGTATGTGAACTAGGCTTGTGGGTCTGAACCCAATTGAAGAACTCAAGTGAGAGAACAAAATCTTTTTGAAGTTTCAACAGAACATGCTTCACTCTAAATGGTGTCAAGTGGGTTGTCAATGAATTCAATTTTTCCCAATCAGAGTGAACCAAATGACTATAAGCAATGTTGACAAAATCAAGGTCCTGGCCTTTTGGTTCTGGGACTGTCCGATGAGGAACTGAAATTGGTTTCCAGTTCCTCTTCATTGAAAATCCCAGAAATGGAATGCTTTTCAAAGGTGGGTTTTTTTTTTCCTCGACCAGAGTTGAAAATCGACAAATTTGAAACCTACTCATGATATTCTAACATGAACAAATAAAAATGGTTTCTCTTGTTCTTCTTTTTATGGAACAAAGACAGCAAGTGAAAACGTGCTGCAGTCAAGAATTCGAAGTGCAGACCTTTTTTTTCTTTTGTTTTTTTCATCACTGTTGAGTGTGGTAGCGATTTTTGGCGGCAGCTCCATTCGCTCTCTCTCTTGTCGATGCTAGTCGAGTCCACCAACCTAAAATGGTTAATTAGAGTCATTAATTAGTGTGTACAATTATCAGTAATTAGTGACGGGCCTAGACATGGGCCAGCTGCCTTAAAAAATTGTGATATATAATATAATATTTTTTTATTAAAAAGGAAAAAAATTACTAAAATAAAGATAAATGATATATATGTAACAATAATAAAAGAAAGCAACAGAAGACAGAGTATGAGAATTCCCAACCATGATAATGGATTGGTGCAACTGTCCTCATTTTATTGCATATATGCATCAAGAAAAAAAAAAAGAAGAAGCTGGCGCCGGTAGTTTTCTGGAATCTTTTGTTGCTCTCTCCTTTAACACATTATTTCACAAGAATAATTCAACTTGTAATAACACCCTTACCAATGCACACTTGGGAATTTTATTAAACACCTTATAGGCAATTCCCTAAACTAACACAAGCACCTTCCAATATATTATTTGAAAGGACTTACAAGCATAAGAAGTAATACTAAACAATAAAACAACACAATCAAGCTAAGAGAAAACAAACCAAAACACAACACAAGCAATTTACGTGGTTCACCAATATGGCTACATCCACGAAGGTCATTAATTTCACTAAATATAAGAATAACAAGATACAAGAGGTTACATCTAACCCGACAAGCTTTCTCTCCCTCTAAATCTCAATCTTCTATCTCACAAACTCTCTTTGTTAGGGTTTTTCTTTCTTTGTTGCTGTACGACACACACTTGAAAAAAAGCTCTCTTTGAGGCTTTATGTAGCATTTGCCAGGAGAGCTTTAACACATCTTTTACGGGTATGAGTTATAAAGTTTGTTGCTTTAAACTGTTAGCTGTGAATGATCTAAAATGCCAGATAATCAAGATTCTCAACTTGTTAAAAGGTTCGGGGTATGTGGGTGGAGTTGAGGGGTGGATGGTGGTGTTTCCTTGACATTGTGAAAATTTTGGGCGGAAGGCAACAACTTTTACTATAAAGCGTATCAAACTGATTGAAGTATCACTACAGATCATGTAAACTGAAAAGCTGTGTATGACTTGCTGGAACACATGATGTTACTCTCAATAGGAATATGGAAAATTAAAAAACGAAAAAAAAACTTGTAAACAAAGAAAGATGAAAAGGTTATTCCTTCAACCATAAAAGGTCCTACATTCAAAAGTCACTTTCAAATGCATAATGATAATTTTTAAGAAATAACAAAAGAAATTATTAGTGTACAAACAGTAAGCATAAAGTTGGATATTATAAAAGAGAAAAGGTTGATATATGTCTACACATTTTAAACATAATCAAGATAACTATTGTATACGGGCATGTGACACAGAGAGAGACATTAAACTCAGTAAGCGACTTCGACTTCTTGGTTTAAGATATCATTTATCAATCAAAACATCTCACAGAAAAGCATATATTATGATGTTGCCGCCTGCCAAACAGCCTCATATATCTAATTACTAAAACTGATGGCCGAGAATGGAAGCACTCAGCCCCTCCTATCAAAGTGATCAGACAGTAATCAAAGAGTAAGATCATTATTCATTCACCATTCACAATGTCTATTTACCTTAGATAGTATAATGCCATCATACTTTACACTTGTCTATACTCTCGGTAAAAAAAAAAAAATCATTTCAATATCATTATACACAATAATATAACTCTACACTTGTTGATATGTACAAGTTTTTTTTCCTTTTTCTTAAGTTTCCATATTCCTATGGAGAGTAACATCAGCTGTTCCAGCTACTGGATCCATATCTTTTCAATTACACCACGGCCCAACCTTTTCACAAGCTAAGAATCTTGACTATCTAGCATTTTATACCATTCACAGCCAACTATATAAATCATACCCGGAAAGATTTTGCTCAAGCTCTCCTTGCAAGTGCTACATACATCCTCACCAATCAAGTTCTTCCTGTCGCTGTAACCAAAAAAAAAAAAAAATTTACTTAGAAAAACACACCGAATAATCCTAGATGCCCTGACACCAAAACCAAAGGTTTGCCAAAATAAGAAAAATATAACACATGCTAAAACCATGACACCTCAAATGAAAGACAAAGTATTTTGCATACCTCTTCCTCTTCCTGGTTAATTCCAAAGTAGTTGCATACTTTTTAATTTAGCAGGAAAATCGTTAGGGCTTATGCAATGTCCAGTAACAACCCTAGAGAAACCTCTTGGTATTCAAAATCTTCATTCAAGCTCTCAAAGAATGGTGGTTATTTTGCGAGGATTTCGTAGAGTTACGAATGGAGGCCCAACACAGAGTAGATTCCCTCCGTAGATGAAACTCGAGTAAAAACAGAGGGGGCAGAGAGAGACACAGCGCGGAGCGTTTGTTGTTGACCGGTTTTGCCGGTTATTGGGGTTTTTTTTTTTTTTTTAATAAGAAATTTGCTTTTAAAATTAATTATTATTTTATTATTTGAACCTTTGGATTACCTTTTATTCTCATCCAAATGTTGTGATAATCTGATGAATTTGTAGGTATCAGTCTACGGGGATCCAATCTGTTGCCATCTTTAATTCTAAACGGATTGGAGTTCCGTAGGTTTAAATAGATCAGTAATTTTTATCATCTCTGTATTGTATTCATCATTTTTCTAATAATATATTAGCATAATCTCTATTAGGATAATGTATTTAAAATTGCTGTAATTTATGAAATAATAATTTATTTTATAATTTAAGATTTTAAAAGTATTTAGTAAATTAATTAAAAATTAATTTTTTTATTTTATTACTTTTAAAAATATAATATTAAAAAAGTAATTTTTAATTAATTTACTAAATATTTTTATAAAATAATAAACGTACGTTTCACATCAATTTGAAAGAGCTTTTTCAATGTATTAAAAAAAAAAACTATTTACCTCAACTGGGATGAACTTCTCGAAGAAGTTCTTTTTGAAACTTTTCAAAAGAATTAAATTATCTTAAATACTCTTATTATTTCATATATTTTAAGATATCATTTTAATTAAAAAATATATTTTTTATTTTATTAACACCTTTTTATAATTTCTCAAACTATTTAACAATTTAAAAGTATTTATTCATTTGACAATTAAATAATATTAAATTTTTTATTTAAAAATTCTATTTATTAAATGTCTAATACCGGAAGCTCTGATACCAGTTTGTTAGGAATTTCGCAGCGGGAGAATAATTATGACGACAAAATAGAGAAATAAATAGAATAGTGGAGACACAAAATTTACGTGTTTCGGCTTAAAGCCTACATCCACGGGCGAAGACGATCAAAGGAATTTTACTAAAATGGAGATATTACAAGACAAGAGAATTTCTCTCAAAACCCAAAACCCCAATACACCCAATAAATACTCTCACAAGATCTCAAGCTCACTTTCTCTCAAATAATTCTCTCTCTTGAGAATTCTCTCAAATAGCTTGGATGGTTTAGAAATGAAGAGAAAGGGGGTATTTATAGGAAAAATTAGTTACTGTTCACTGTTACTGTTCACGCGTATACGGTACTGTTCACGCGGTACTGTTGACGTCACTGCTTACGCATACATACTGTTGACGTCACTGCTTACGTCACTGTTCACGCGTATTCGGTGCACACTGTTCACGTTTTACTGTAGCACATACTATTTCTATTGGGTCAGCCCAATAATTTGCAAATGGGCTTGGGCTTAGCAAATGGGCTTGGACAAATTCAAGACATATCAACACTCTTGGTATTCAAAATCTTCATTCAAGCTCTCAAAGAATGGTGAGTATTTTGCGAGGATTTCGTAGAGTTACGAATGGAGGCCCAACACAGAGTAGATTCCCTCCGTAGATGAAACTCGAGTAAAAACAGAGGGGGCAGAGAGAGACACAACGCGGAGCGTTTGTTGTTGACCGGTTTTGCCGGTTATTGGGGTTTTTTTTTTTTTTTTTAATAAGAAATTTGCTTTTAAAATTAATTATTATTTTATTATTTTATTATTTGAACCTTTGGATTACCTTTTATTCTCATCCAAATGTTGTGATAATCTGATGAATTTGTAGGTATCAGTCTACGGGGATCCAATCTGTTGCCATCTTTAATTCTAAACGGATTGGAGTTCCGTCGGTTTAAATAGATAAGTAATTTTTATCATCTCTGTATTGTATTCATCATTTTTCTAATAATATATTAGCATAATCTCTATTAGGAGACATCGATGTAGAGAGTTATATTTAGGATGTATTTAGTAGATTATAAGCTATTTTTATAATATATTTAAAATTATTGTAATTTATGAAATAATAATTTATTTTATAATTTAAGATTTTAAAAGTATTTAGTAAATTAATTAAAAATTAATTTTTTTATTTTATTACTTTTAAAAATATAATATTAAAAAACTAATTTTTAATTAATTTACTAAATATTTTTATAAAATAATAAACGTACCGTAGTCGTTTCACATCAATTTGAAAGAGCTTTTTCAATATATTAAAAAAAAAAAACTATTTACCTCAACTGGGATGAACTTCTCGAAGAAGTTCTTTTTGAAACTTTTCAAAAGAATTAAATTATCTTAAATACTCTTATTATTTCATATATTTTAAGATATCATTTTAATTAAAAAATATATATTTTATTTTATTAACACCTTTTTATAATTTCTCAAACTATTTAACAATTTAAAAGTATTTATTCATTTGACAATTAAATAATATTAAATTTTTTATTTAAAAATTCTATTTATTAAATGTCTAATAAAAATTTATTCGTAAAAGTTTTACTTAAAAAATTATTATTGTGAGAAACAGCCCAAGTCCACCATTGCTTGGCCCAAACCAAATCTGAGCGGGGTCAAATGACTTTCTTTTTAGGGTAAATTGCATTCAAGTATCCTGACTTTTATTATAATTACAAGTTTAATATCAGTTTTGCTATAATTGCACTCTAATACCCTATAATCCGTTGACCACCGTTAGAGTAACGGTTGACCAAACGGATTCAGGCAAAATAACAAGAATGCCCCTCAAAGGAAAAAATAAAAAAAATTAAAAATCAGATGATCTTCGAACCCAGATGAACTGGGTTCGCAATTGAACCCAGCTGGGTTCGAACACAAACCCAACAGCTGGGTTAGAACCCGAATCCAGTAGCTGGGTTCGAACTCTACCCCAGCAGCTGGGTTCGAACGCGAACCCAGCTGGGTTCGATCGCGAACCCAGTGGCTGGGTTCGTGCTCGAACCCAGTTTCTGGGTTCGAGCACGAACCTAGTTTCTGGGTTCATGGTTGAACCCAGATCTGGGTTCGACCACGAACCCAGAAATTTGGGTTCGTGTTCTTCGAAAAAATTTTCAAATTTTTTTTTTGTTGATTTGGTTTTTTAAAATTAATTAAAATATGACGTGGCATATTCTTATTGGTTGGATGATTTTTTAAAATTTTTAAAAATAAATTTAAATGTAAAAGACCAATTTGCCCCTGAATCTGTTTGGTCAACCGTTACTCTAACGGCGGTCAACGAATTACAGGGTACTTGAGTGTAATTATGGTAAAATTGACATTAAACGTGCAATTATGATAAAAGTCAGGGCACTTGAGTGCAATTTACCATTCTTTTTATTAGAATATGATTTCGTTTTAAGCGAAAATAATAATATCATTAATATTAATTTCACAAAGTGTACGTTTATAAGAATTTTTTTACCAAATAAAAGAATTTTTTTAATTATAAAAACTCTTTTTTTTTTTTTTATCATTTGGTTGCTACTCTAGTAGAGTTTTTGGATAATTAAAAAAGTTATTTTTTTCTATTAAGAAAAGCTTAAATTTTTAGATTTTTCCAATTAGATATTTTTAATCTTTTGAAAAATAATATTAAAATGTCTAATATAATCCTATTATATTTTTTTAATTTCATAATGCTCTTTTAATTTAAAACCATATCCTTTATGATAATCTTATCATTTAAAAGAGCTTTTTTAATTGACAATTAAAATACCAACGTTTTTTTCTTTAAAAATTTTATTTATAAAAACTCTACTTCTAAAAGATTTATTTGGAGAAACTCTTCCAAACGAACCCTTAGTCCTCTGCTCTTTCTAAAATAATCCGCGTAATCAAAAGGAAAGTGTAATAAAAGATTTTAGAAAATAACCACAACATCTTTATTTTTTTTTTTCTGATGCATTGCATCAATCCATTTACCATAGTTTTTTTTTTTGGCATAGCATGTATAGCAGCTATATCATATATGCTTTGTTGCACTTGAAAGTAGAATTAGATCAAACAAGTCTCTTGGTGTAATAGAGATCAATTTCTGTTGAAGTGCTTTGTTGCATTATCTGTTTTCATTGCATCACATACCAAAATTTTGTCCCACCTCACCTGCTCTTGCTCTCCATGATCCATTTGCTGTCTCAATTCCACCTCTACAAGGAAAAGGCAAAAATCAAAGATGAAATAGTAAAATGTAAGAACTGCATGTTCATGCATGCATATGATCCTTAAAAGAATATCAAAGAATTAATTGACAGAAAATTCTTAATTATTAACATGCAACCATTAATTGTCCTATATATTATGTCTAGTGGGAAGAGAATAAAGAGGGAGATCACTTACTTGAAAGAGAAAAGAGAAACAATTAAACAATAAGCAGTTGCATATCAACCTCTGGTTCTTCCAAATTGGGATTCTCTTCACCGTCTTCTGAGATGCCATCCATTTCACTCCCAACACTCTCTGCTTGATCACCGGAGCTGTCAATGTCATCACGACTCTCTATTCTTTCCACGTCTTCTGCGTACAGTAGATGAACCCCACAATTTGTCACCTTGCAATTTGGTAATGGGCACATGTCAGTGTCTAGAACAGAGAATTTAAAGCAAGCCTCTTCACATGATGAGTATTTTTCTATACTGAAACTGCCATCTCCCTTATCATTGTCGTCGTTGTCGTCATCATCACTTCTTATAGACATCTCATACAACTCATGATTGGGGGCCACGAAGAACACGTGTTTTGACTTGGGACGTCCAAATATTGCGCTTCTTGGCACAGAACGTTCAATCGTTACCAGGTCCACATGGCAAAGAACTTCATGCCATTCGTCGTGATTGTCAATGAAATTACATATCCATTCAACGAAGAACTCCTCACAATCATTACTATCCTCAAATGCAGCTACAATGCACAAAGCAAAACCGAAGAACTTATTACTATACCAATTTGGAGGCAAGTCGATTGTTATTGAAGATCCCTCATCTTGATCCTCAATCCACTCTGGAATTGCATTTCCAGGCAAACAAAATTCAACTGAAGACCTACTCTCAGGCTTCTATATGATAAAAAAATCATTGTTATTGATATGATAATAATACGAGGAATGCTAAATATAATCGTATACTTAAATGAACGCGTAACAAGTATTCCACTAATTTGATAAATAAAAGAGCAACAAAGGAGAAAGCATACCACTGGATAATCGTCCCTTGATGTAGTACTCCCCATTCCAATATTATTGGCCATAAATTGAATCCTTAGCTGCGCATCTGCTAGAATACTCATGCGTGCGTTCTCATCCAATTTAAAGCAATTAGAGTAATTGAACTGATGATTGCAACCCCAATTCCCCGTGAAGACTACATTTGAAGTCGGTAAAGTTTGCAGTGAAATGCAGTGATGTGCTTGGATACTTATTAGACGCGATGGCAATGGAAAATCTTGCAAAGATTGAAGCTTCTTGCAGTAATTTATCTGAAGGCTTATCAGACTAGAAAGTGGTTCAAGGCTTAAGATTTCAAAATTGTTTCCGCTTAGATCCAAACTTATCAAGGAGGATAGGCAGCTAAGAGAGCTCGGCAATACAGACAAGCTGCATTCACTTAGATTCAGGTAATGCAAGGAAGATAAACTTGATAGTGATGATAATGGCAACTTCTCCAGCATTTTGTCTACTCCAGAGTAACCAGATAGATCAAGCATATCAAGAGAACTCAAATTACAGAACAAAATTGGAAAACTCTCTATGTTTTTGCAGTATCCCATATCCAATCGAGAGAATCGAGGTAGGAGTTCAGTGGACGTCGATGGTACCTCTTCAATGGCTATATTATCCAGTTTTGAGCAGCCCTCAAGAGAAAGATGACTCAGGAATTCTAATTTGAAAATGCCTCTCGAAACACTTTTAAGACTGGTGCAATTTCTGAGAATCAGTAGAGAAAGTTTAGTGAGATGCTCGACCGAAGATGGCACTTCATCTATTGAAGTCTCTCCCAAAAACAAATCTTCAACATTACCAGAAACCTCCGGGAATTCGGTGATACTTGAGCAGCCGGAAAGATCAAGGTGCGTCAGGGATGTCACATGACCAATGTTGCTTGGAAGATTCTTCAGCCTCGTACAGTTTTTAAGTTTCAGTGTGACAAGCTTATTGAGAGAATCAATTGCTGGAGGGATTTCTTCTATTGCAGTGTGACTTAAATATAAATCCTTGATATTGCATGGAAAACTAGGAAACTTGGTAAGGCTAGAACACCCATAAAGAATCATTGTCTCAAGATTTGATGCCTCTGAGATGTATGGGGCTTCAATTAAGTTTTCGGAATTACTGAGGTCCATTCGTCTCAAGTTCTCAAGAGGAGGCTGTGTAAAAACATAAATTGACTCAAGCAAATTGAAAATCAATTGTCAAATATACCTAAAGATGTGTACGAGATTATTATTATTATGTATGAATGAATGTGTGTGTCTACCTGATTTTCTGTCCAAAGATGTTCAACATTGCTGTGAGGCATTTCAAGTTCAACAAGCCGCTCTGGGTTGAAGTTAGATGGCAAAGATTTCAAAGGATATCCATGCCAATGAAGATACCTCAGCTCTTCAGGAAGCAATTTAAGACCTTGAAATAAGTGTACCTTGTCCTGTTCAATGTAGCCTTCATAGTACTCAGAGCTATAGAATTTCAGAAATTTAAGTTTACGCATCTTCATGAAGGCATCGGGAGATAATTGTAGCTCTCTTATTTGTGACAAGTCAAGCGATATGCTTTCAACTACATTAGTCCCCTGCCAACAATAAACAAAACAGATTGTGCATTAGACTTGGACACAAAAGAATCATATATAAATGTTGTCGTTGAAAGAATCATATATAAACAGATTGTGTAACAAATTTGGACACAAAAGAATCAGATATTAAAAACTCAAGTTTAATGAAACGCTTATTTAATGCATTTTGCTCTTACTATATTTTTCTTGAATAAATCACAAATATCTTGAGGATCCCACAGTCTACTGCGTTTGCCGAGCTCGTTGAAGGATTCTTGAAGAACAATACCACGACCCATTTCTTGTATAAGATCATGCATTAATAACATATTGTATGTAATTGTTAAGAGACACCTATCAACAAGAACTGCTATTCCAATATCAGCAAATAGTCCACAACTATTTAGTATAGTTATTACTCTATCTTTATACTCCTCTTTGAAGAAACATGCAATAGAAAGAAATATTTCCTTCTCTTGATAATCTAATCCATCATAGCTTATTCTCAACACATTTTGAATTTTTATGTTTGGACATTTTTTAAGCTTAGTCAATGAACTTTTCCACTCTAGCTTGCTTCTACCAAATAGATACCGTCCCAAAACTTTAAGAGCTAATGGATTGCCTTTAGCATAACATATTATCCAATTTGACAAGTCCATATAATTTTCTATAGGATGGTTTTGCTTAAAAGCATTTATACTAAAGAGTTGAAGAGCTTCATGGTAATTTAACTCCTTAAGCTCATACAATTCATCAACACTATTTTTAAGCACTTGTTTATCTCTAGATGTTATGATGATTCTACTTCCAGCACCAAAGGAACTATGGCCTCTCACTAAAAAGTCTAAGTGGTCCAAATCATTTACATCATCTAAAACAATAAGAACCTTCTTGCGACGGAGTCTTTTTAGTGTAAAAGCATTTATATGTATATTTCGATCCTCAAAGATTTCACAAAGAAGTTTCTCCTGTAAATGGTTCGGACCATATTTGGCAACATCCTTAACATTTGCAATAAAGCAGTGACCCTCAAATTGATTGGCGATTCGGATTAATATAGCTCTTGCAATAGTTGTTTTGCCTATACCGCCCATTCCCCAAATTCCAATAATGCGAACAATATTTTCCATTCCAATGCATAATAATGATTCAATTGATTCTATGCGTGACGTTATTCCGACGAAGCCATCCAAATAATCACTTGATGACATGTGATTCAATCCCTTCAAAACATCTTTTGCAATTTTCTCAACAAATTCAGACTCGGTCCTGTCAAGATCAAGTGAAGTTTGAAAAAAATTATGATCAGATAAAAGTAAAATTTGTAGGTTGCTCAATTCTTTTGAAGAGATTATTGTTAATTATTATGGCAATTGTTAATCTTGTTAAAGTGAATAACTCAAACACTTAAAGACTTATCAATTGTTAATTCCTCATATGGTGTCTCCTAAAAGAACAATGAACAAATTTCATTAATAATTAACCACGTAGCTATAGAATGTTTACAATTTAAATTTTCCTGTTTAATATATTAAAGAGTGAATTTTAAATACCATGTATTGTCTTTCTTTCTAATTTTACTAAGAGAAATATAAAATTAAAGAACTTAAAAATATTATATGTTCAGATAAGTACTAAAGACATATAAATAGAGAAAAGGAAGACAGAATTTACCCATCATGCTGGTTTAAATCCCATCCAGATAAATTAGCTACTTGTGTCAAAGCAACCCTCCATTTTCGGACCTTGTCTTCTGTCTTCTTGAATCGCTTTTCATGTTCATCAAATGCCTTTTTGTACGTCCCAGTTTGTTTCTTAATATCAGATGGTGTTACATGGTAGAAAACTGGTAAAACGATCTGTCCCCTTGTTTTCATGCACTCAAGTATCTCCACAAGTTCGTTCAAACACCATGAAGAAGAAGCGTAGTTTTTTGACAATATGATGATCGAAAGACTCGAGTCTTGTATTGCTTTAGAAAGTGATGGGGAGATCTCATCTCCTCTTCTAAGTTCATTATTGTCGATGAAGGTTTCGATCTGTTTCCGACGCAAGGCTTCGTAGAGATAGCTCGTGAAGTTCCTGCGAGTGTCTTCACCCCTAAAGCTAAGGAACACATCATACTTAGGAGGGCTGGAAGAAGAAGAAGAAGCCATTATATTTCTTTTTTCTGATAATTCTTCCAAAGGCAAGGCTTATATATAATTAATTGTATTTTACTTTTATTTTTATCAATAAAATTTTCCTCTTTCCGTCAGGTTTAGAAAAAAAAAAATATATTAAACTTTCTAGAAGAGACGGTGTATGTTTGGAAGACTGTCAATCTCTACTGGCAAGAAAAGAATATTTCTAAAAATTTTACTCATGGAAGCATATGATCAAGAATATTTTATTGATAAGAAGATAAAAGTTATTCGAAAATAATAATTTTATTTGTAAGGGATAATCATGCATTGAGTCCAGCTTTACAGATGATCATCATGCATCTCCTGGCTTCAGTAATATTGGTCCTCATTGCAGTCTAAATTATGCAAGCGTGTAAAACTAAAATTAATCGTTTGACAGAGTTTTAAATGGATCATAAGGATATTTAATTAATTCTGTATAGAATAATTCTGCGTAGAATTCTTTTTTGTTAATATTTTAGCAGCTTGTGACTTTGCTGATAATTTTAATTTTACATTGTAAAATTAAAATTCCAAACTATTCTTTTATTTCCCATAGAATTTATCAATTTTACTGTCTTGAGATACTCTTATTATGCTTTAATGCCCTGGACTGTATTTGGTGCTTTCTGGAGAATTCTATAAATATATGTGTGGTTGTATTTTGTGATGCTTGTAGTCTTAGAGGAGGAATATATTACTCTTATTATGTGAAAGTAATAATTTTATTATAATGCTACCATACCACATGCAATGTAATAGTTAATGATATGATCATCTTAAATTTACTTTCTTAATTAAGCTTGAAAAGCTAAATAATCTAACTATAAGATAGTAATTAAAGAAGTTAAAAACTTTTCTGGGTATGAAATTGAAAAAGATAATCACTCCCCTCACCTGGATACACCCCCACCTTGTGTAGCCAAAAAGTTGCTTTCATTACTTTGGATTTTTCTGGGCACATAAAAAGAATTGTAGAATGCGATCAAACTTTGGATGTTATAATACAATCTTCTCATTTTCTGTGTGTTTAGTTAGCCAACTCTATTTGACTATGAAGATGCTTTCTCATAGAGAAGCAAATCCCATGACACTTCAAATATATGGACAATTGGGTATCTGGGTCATTACTTCCCACTTACTCATTTCCCAATCTAAATTTAAAACACTATATCTATGTATTTGGTGTAAATAATATATTTAAAGAATATTCTATTATTTATATAACATTAATTTATTTTTATTTGATAACTTATA
Organism: Xanthoceras sorbifolium; assembly: GCA_003430845.1. Lineage (NCBI taxonomy): Eukaryota > Viridiplantae > Streptophyta > Magnoliopsida > Sapindales > Sapindaceae > Xanthoceras > Xanthoceras sorbifolium. The sequence continues at coordinate 713,725 of CM010609.1, read as the reverse complement.
TAAAATTAATTAATTTATTTGACATACTTAAATAATTAATTATATAATATTAAAAAATAATTATTCACATAATTAGTTACTTATTTTTTTTAATGGTTGATCAAATCATACTTTAATTTAAACATACTTTAACACATAAGCTTTTAATTTAATAAACACACTTTATTTAATTTTTCACTAAAACTCATAAATATTTTCACATCTAATTTTTTGTATTATTCTCACAAATGTTCAATTAATGCATTACGAAGTGTAAGATGAGTCTCTTTTTCTTTAGAATTATCGTTATCGTGTGTTTTGTTATTAAATTATGTTTTAATTTGCTTTATTTTATAATTAATTTCGGATATGTATTTAATTTTACTTAACTTTAATATAATTATTTTTATTATATTACTGTATTTTTATATTATAATTATTAAAAATTTAATTTAAAATAAAAATTTAGAGACGAGATAAAAAATTGATTAAATAAATTAACTAAATAATATTAGGTTCATTTTGAAGATCTTGACGAGATCTTTCCAACTGTATTTTTTTATATAATATTTTGATTTATAAATTTTATTATTTATCAAATTTTATAAATATATTAAATTGCTAAAAAGATATAAAAGATATAAAAGAAATAAAAGTTAATAAATTTGGTGTGGATTAATATTATCACACCAAATTTAGTATGATACTAATCATCCACACCATTTTTGTTTTTAGAAATTAAAATTTGATACATTAAAGCACCAAAGGACACCAATTTGGTATTTTATTGGAGATGGCCTAAGTCTCTTAGGTCTCTGCAAATAAAAACTTATTATGGTGGACTACTTTGGTTTTTTCTTTCACATGTTTACAGGTTATTTTTTAATATATTAGAGATATAAAATTTTATTACACAATATATTATAAATAATTTTTTTTAATAAAATCCGTATGTCGGACGGGTTGATACACTAGTATTATTATTGAATGATTAACCAAATTATCTTTTTCCGACAGAATTTTTCAATTTTATTATTTTGATTCTTTTATTATGCTCTTGTGCCTTTAAGTACAAGTAAGGGTGGTCTGGATGCCCATAAATATATGTATGGTTGTGTTTTGTGATGCTTTTAGACTTTTAGGCTATCAAGATATTATTCTTTTTAATTATTAGCTTTTACTGTCATTTCTCATGTGCCTTGCAATGGCATTTGCATCATTTTACACTTTCTTAGTACTCAATAGTTCTTCCAAAGGAAAGGCTCATATATAATAAGATACGTTTCTCTTTTATTTTTAATTACTAAAATTTTCTTTAGACCATTGAGGTTCGCTTAGAAAAAGAAATATTTAGCTTTCTAGAAGAGATTGATTAGGCTATTTTAAAAAATAATTAACTTTTTAATTAATTTTCTAAATTATAAAATAAGTCATTATTTATAAGTTACAGCAATTCTAAACGCATAAGGGCTAAATATTAAACGCATTAAAATGCAACACTCAAGAGATTACTCAAATGGGTTGCCTTGATTAGTTAGTTGTCTGTTTTTTTTGTCTCTGATAATTACTCCCTACAAATTATCTTTCTACAAGCTTTGCACATACTTGTTTGATAAGGTTAGATTATTGACATTGCATTATAAATGTCGTTATCATTTTTATGCTATTCGTTGTTGCCTTTCTATTACAATTTAGATTATTGACATTGCATTATAAATATCGTTATCATTTTTATGCTATTCGTTGTTGCCTTTTTGTTACAAGTTGAATTATTCTTGTGAAATAATATGCGTAATTAAAAGAGAGAGTGAAAAGATTCCAGAAAACAATGTCGACATCTTTTTTTTTTTTTTTTTCTGATGCATATATTCAATACAATGAGGACAGTTGCATCAATCCATTTACAATGGCTTTTTTTTTCATATAATTTGCAGATACTGGGTAATTCAATCCTCATCAGCACGAAATTGGCTTAGCTCGTTGAGAAAATGTACCCATCTGTGATTTGTTTTTTTGCATAGCATATATAGCAGCTATATCATATGTGCTTTGTTGCACATGTTAGTGGAATTAGATCAAACATGTCTATGTTGAAAAATAAACTTGCCTCTAGAAGCCATCCACCATTGACTCAACTACCACATTCAACTAATTGACTCCAACAACCATTATTTCTCCAGCTGTAATCTGCATTTGTTTTTTATTGTTATTTTGTTTTTAGTTCATTTCATTTCCTATATAAAGGAATGAAATTTGTATTGAAAAATGTGGAGTGGTGTAAGTTGATAAAGAGAGAAATAAAATCTTCTCCTTCTTTTGTGTGTTTCGAAATCTCTCTCAGAGGTGCACCACAAGTGACCTCAAACCATACCATCCCACCAACAGTGGTATCAGAGCGCAGAAGAACTAGAAATCCGGCCAAAAATGAATTGGCCCAACATCCCAGTGTGTTCTTCTCTTCCCCACGAGTTCAATGGTGAAAATCTCACCCAAATCGGAGTTCCAATGTTATGGAGATTGTAAAAGATGGATATACATAACCTGCATCCAAAGAAGCTGAAGAAACCCTGACAGAAGCTCAAGCAACAACTCTCAGAGCCGATCGAAAGAAAGATTGTAAAGCAAAGTCCATAATCTATCAAGGACTGGATGAAGCGACATTCGAGATCATAGCATCCGCTAAGTCATCAAAAGAAGTCTTGGACACCCTTCTCAAAACTTACAAAGTGCTGACAAAGTGAAAAGGATCTGTCTTCAAACATTACGGGGGGAGTTTGAATCCCTACGAATGAAATCAAATAAATCCATTGCTGAATTCTATACACGAGTGATGGTCGTTGTGAATCAGCTAAGAAGAAATGGAGAAACTCTCACAGATATGAGAATTTCGGAGAAAATCTTGCGATCATTAGATCCAAAGTTTGATTTCATTGTTGTGGCCCTGGAAGAAATAAAAGATCTTGAGACGATGTCCGTTGAAGAATTAGTGGGTTCATCGCAAGCCCATGAGCAGAAAGTCACAAGAAGAAGTGACGACAGAGTATTGAAGCAAGCTCTCCAGTCAAAGCTCTCCATCAATGAAAAAAGATACGAGTAAGGGGGGACCTTATAACAAGGAAGAGAACGAGGTAGAGGATCTCGTGAAAGAGGTTCAGAAACCAGAAGTAGAGGCAGAGGAGGAAGAGACACAAATAGAGGAGGACGTGGACATCAGAACTATGTCCCATGAGGAAAAGGACGAAGAGGAAGAGGCGGATACAACAACCGTCCGATCATTGATAAAAGAAATATCCAATGCTATAATTGCCACAAATATGGCCACTATAGCAACGAGTGTAGAGGCAACCCAAATGATGTAAATGAAAGTTCTAATTTTGCAGAAAAAGAGCAAGTTGGAGAAGAATCGTTGATGTTGATGGCACACAACTCAACCTATCAAAACCAAAATGTTTGGTTTCTTGATTCTGGAGCCAGCAACCATATGACTGGCAGAAAAGACTTATTCACTGAACTTGATGAGAACGTTCATGGAGAAATCTCATTTGGCGACCTCTCTAAAATCCTTGTCCAAGGAATGGGAGATGTCATGATCAAGCAGAAAAAAAGGAGATCATGCTTTCATCTCCAATGTTTATTATATTCCAGATATGAACACAAACATCCTAAGTCTTGGACAACTCTTGGAGAAAGGCTATCATATTAGCCTTCAAAATATGCAATTCACCATTACAGATGCTCGAGAAAAGCTGGTTACTCAAGTCCAGATGACGAAGAACAGGATGTTTCCTCTCGCAATTCATCATGATGCGCCAAGGTGTTTAACAGCCATCATCAATGATAAAGATTGGCTATGGCATCTTAGGTATGGACATCTTAATTTTGAAAGTTTAAAGCAGCTGGGAAGTAAGAAGATGGTGAAAGGATTGCCAAACATCCATCACCCTAATGAGATCTGTGAAAGTTGTGTTCTTAGCAAACAACACAGAAATTGCTTCGGAAAGGAGGCAAATTGGAAAGCTACCATGCCACTTGAGCTCGTTCACACAGATGTGTGTGGTCCATTGACACCGGTATCAAATGGACAGAATCAATACTTCCTTACATTCATTGACGACTACAGTATGAAGACTTGGGTTTATTTTCTTAAAAGGAAGTCTGAAGTATTTGGTTACTTTAAAGAATTTAAAACTCTGGTGGAAAAGCAAAGTGGCTACTACATCAAAACACTGAGATCAGATCAAGGTGGAGAATACACTGCAGGTGCTTTCCAAGAATTTCTCAAGCAATATGGAATCAGACATCAATTTACACCAGCTTATACTCCTCAGTTAAACGGTGTAGCTAAAAGGAATAATCGAACAATCCTTAACATGGCCAGAAGCATGTTAAAGGATAAAAATATACCTAAAATTTTTTGGGCTGAAGCAGTCTCGTGTACGGTATATCTACTAAACAGATGTCCTACAAAGAGTCTTGATACAAAGATGCCGCATGAAGCACTCACAAACCAAGTGTGAGCCACCTTAGAATTTTTGGCTCCATTGCCTACATCAAGGTCCCAGAAGTAAGAAGAACCAAGCTTGAAGATAAAGGAGAAAAGTGTATCCTGGCTGGATACGGTGACAGAACTATGGGTTGTCGACTATACAATCCCGTCACCAAGAAAGTAATCTTCAGCAGGGATGTCATTTTTGAAGAAAATGAATCCTGAAATTGGGATCAGACTAAAGTTTCAAGAAGTGCAGAGTTAATACATGAAGAAGAGACAAGAGAAGTGGCTACAGAGCCACAAATACCCAGAAATCAGCAGACTCCTCAACGTGGTTTCCCTTCACCACAAAGGTATAATGCTCCATTACTAATTTAACGTGAACTCTCTGATATGAGGCCTAAAGGGACACGTAGTCTAGAAGATCTGTATGAAGATATAGAACAGGTGGAAGAAGATATTACTTTGTATTGTCTGTTGATGACAAGTGATCCAATTAGTTTTGAAGAGGCTAACCAAGAAGAAAAATAGAGAAGTGCAATGGGTGAAGAAATTCAATCCATTGAAAAGAACAAGACATGAGAGTTGACTAATCTCCCAAAAGGTCAAAAACCATCGGAGTGAAATGGATCTACAAGACCAAAAGAAATACCAAAGGAGAAGTCCAGAGATACAAGGTAAGACTTATAGCAAAAGGCTATAAGCAAAAGGAAGGAGTTGATTACGGAGAAGTCTTTGCTCCAGTTGTCAGACTAGAGACCATCAGATTGCTAATATCATTGGCAGCCCAGAGAAGTTGGAAAATTTACTAACTTGATGTAAAATCAGCATTCCTGAATGACTTTCTCGAAAAAGAAATCTATGTGGAACAACCACCTGGATATGTGAAGAAAAGCAGAGAAGATAAAGTATACAGACTAAAGAAAGCTCTATATGGTCTAAAGCAAGCACCTCGTGCATGGAACATGAGGATTGATAATTACTTCCAAAAGAACGAATTTGATAAATGTCCGTATGAGCATGCACTGTATTTGAAGAAAGAAACTGATGGAAGTATGTTATATGCATGCCTATATGTTGATGATTTGATCTTCATCGGCAACAATCCAGCCATGTTTGAAGATTTCAAGCGGAGAATGGTGAAAGAATTTGAGATGACTGACTTGGTTTAATGGCTCATTTTCTCGGAATTGAAGTTGTGCAGAGCGAAAAAGGTATTTTCATCTCCCGGAGTATCTATACTAAAGAAATTCTGAGAAGATTTGGTATGAAAAAATGTAATCCTGTTACAACTCCAGTAGAAACAGGATTAGAGTTAAAAAAGAATAAAAAAGGAGATGTTGATTCGACCTATTTCAAGAGCTTGGTTGGAAGTCTGAGATACTTGATGTGTAGTAGGCCATATATACTCTATGGAGTTGGACTAGTCAGCAGATACATGGAGACTCCTGATCAGTCTTACCTAAATTTTGCAAAGAGGATACTCTGTTATATAAAAGGTACCATTAATGATGGTATGTTGTATACAAGATGTGAGGATTACAGGTTGACTGACTATTCAGATAGTGATTGGGGAAGAGATCTGGATGAACGTAAAAGCATGACAGGTTTTACATTTTTTATGGGAGACACAGCGTTCACATGGTCATCCAAAAAGCAAGCTATTGTGACATTGTCATCATGTGAAGCTAAGTACGTTGCTGCGTGCTCAGCTGTCTGTCACGGTATATGGATCAGGAATGTGTTGGAGTACTTAGGATTTCCACAAGTTAATCCTACAGAGGTCTACATCGACAATCGGTCAGCAATTGCACTAGCAAAGAATCCAGTATTTCATGAGAGAAGCAAACACATTGATACGCGGTATCATTTCATCAGAGAGCATGTGAAGAACAAAGAGGTAGAACTAGTCTCTTGCAGGACATATGATCAGGTTGCTGATATTTTCACTAAGCCACTCAAACATGATGTGTTTTCAAGACTGAAGTTCATACTAGGTATGACGAAAAAAGGAGAGTCAAGTTTACGGGGGGATATTGAAAAATAAACTTGCCTCTAGAAGCCATCCATTGTTGAAAATAAAGCTTGATCTCTAGAAGCCATCCATCATTGACTCGACTACCACATTCAACTAATTGACTCCAACAGCCATTATCTCCCCAGCTGTAATCTGCATTTGTTTTTTATTGTTATTTTGTTTTTAGTTCATCTCATTTCCTATATAAATGAATGAAATTTGTATTGAAAAATGTGGAGTGGTGTAAGTTGAGAAAGATAGAAATAAAATCTTCTCCTCCTTTTGTGTGTTTCGAAATCTCTCTCAGAGGTGCACTACAAGTGACCTCAAACCATACCATCCCACCAACAGTCTCTTGGTATAACATAGATCAATTTATGTTGGAGTGCTTTGTTGCATTATATGTTTTCATTGCAGCACATACCAAAATTTATGCTGTCATTAGGAGTACTCATCCGTTGTACACAACGTAAAAAGAAAAACTCGGATTTCTTGTTCAGAAATTGCAATATCAAAACAAGATGCTAAAAACAAACACAACATTAATATAAAACTTTGTGGATTTAATTTCGTCCGCAGATCCCGAATATATGTAGTTAAGAATACGTATCATTTCTGACTTGAAATTAGTAACAAATAAATAAATTAAATCCTCATAGAAAAGAAAAAACTAATAAAACAGTTTTCTTCCTAATTTAAATTTTTTGTCCTTCTCTTTCTCTCCTTGATCCACTGCTGTCTCAATTCCACCTCTACAAGGAAAATGCAAAAATCAAAGATGAAATAGTAAAATTTAGGGATAATTGCAATAAAATACCCTGACGTTTGGCTATATTGTAATGAAATCGTGAGTTTAGCTTTAATTGCATGTTAGTACCCTTGACTAAGTTGACCGGTCAAATATGATGGGTTGACTTTGACTTTTTGTGTAAAAAGACATAATTACTCCTGGTTTAAAAAAAATAAATTAAATAAAAATTAAAAAAAATTAAAATTTTTAAAAATGGATCTCCACTGTCCATCAATATTGAACCCAGAAACTGTTGACATAATAAATTAAAATAAATTTTGACATAATTTCTGGGTTTGAAAAAAATTTTTTTTTTTTTTTTTTTTTGATGTTCTTGATCTGTTCTTGATGTTCTTGGTGGAGATCCAATCTGGATTAGATCTCCACCAAGAACACCAAAAATTTTTTTTTTAAAATATTTTTTTTAATTGTTTGATTTTAACTTTTTTTTTTTTAAATGTATCTCCACCGTCCATCAACATTGATGGACGATGGAGATTCATTTTTTAAAATTTTAATTTTTTTAATTTTTATTTAATTTAATTTATTTTTTTTAAACTACGGGCAATTATGTCTTTTCACATAAAAAGTTAAAGTCAACCCGTCATATTTGACCGGTCAACTTAGTCAAGGGTACTAACATGCAATTAAAGCTAAACTCACGATTTTATTGCAATATAGTCAAACATCATGGTACTTTATTACAATTATCCCTAAAATTTAAGAACTGCATCTTCATGCATGCATATGATCCGTAGAAGAATATCAAAGAATTAATTGACAGAAAATTCTTAATTATTAACATGCAACCATTAACTGTCCTATATATTATGTCTAGTGAGAAGAGAATAAAGAGGGAGATCACTTACTTGGAAGAGAAAAGAGAAACAATTAAACAATAAGCAGTTGCAATACTCATCAACCTCTGGTTCTTCCAAGTTGGGATCTTCTTCACCGTCTTCTGAGATGCTATCTCCTTCACTCTCAACATGCTCTGCTTGATCACTGGAGCTGTCAATGTCATCATGACTCTCTACTCTTTCCTCGTCTTCTGCATACAGTAGACGAACCCCACAATTTGTCACCTTGCAATTTGGTAATGGGCACATGTCAGTGTCTACAACAGAGAATTGAAAGGAAGCCTCTTCACATGATGAGTATTTTTCTATACTGAAACTGTCATCTCCCTTATCATCGTCGTCATCACTTCTTATAGACATCTCATACAACTCATGATTGGGGGCCACGAATAACACGTGTTTAGACTTGGGACGTCCAAATATTGCGCTTCTTGACACAGGATGTACAATCGTTACGTTGTCCACATGGCAAAGAACTTCATGCCATTCATCATCATTGTCAATGAAATTACATGTCCATTCAATGAAGAAATCATCACAATCATTACTATCCTCAAATGCAGCTACGATGCACAAACCAAAACCGAAGAACTTATTACTATACCAATTTGGAGGCAAGTCCATTGTTATTGAAGATCCCTCACTTTGATCCTCAATCCACTCCGGAATTTCACTTCCAGGAAAACAAAAGCTAACTGAAGACCGTCTCTTACGCTTCTGTAAGATGAAAATTATTGTTATTGATATGATAATAACACGATAAATGCTAAATACAATCGTACAACTAAATCGTACACTTAAATGAACACGTAACAAGTATTCCACTAATTTGATAAATAAAAGAGCAACAAAGGAGAAAGCATACCACTGGGTAATCGTCCCTTGATGTAGTACTCCCCATTCCAATATTATTGGCCATAAATTGAATCCTTAGCTGCGCATCTGCTAGAATACTCATGCGTGCATTCTCATCCAATTTAAAGCAATTAGAGTAATTGAAATGATGATTGCAACCCCAATTCCCTGTGAAGACTACATTTGAAGTCGGTAAAGTTTGCAGTGAAAATCTTGCAAAGATTGAAGCTTCTTGCAGTAATTTATCTGAAGGCTTATCAGACTGGAAAGTGGTTCAAGGCTTCAGATTTCAAAATTGTTTCTACTTAGATCCAAACTCGTCAGGGAGGATAAGTAGCTAAGAGGACTTGGCAACACAGACAAGTTGCATTCACTTAGATTCAGGTCATGCAAAGAAGATAAACTTGATAGTGATGATAATGGCAACTTCTCCAGCATTTTGTCTACTCCAGAGTAACCAGATAGATCAAGCATATAAAGAGAACTCAAATTACATAAGAAAATTGGAAAACTCTCTATGTTTTTGCAGTATCCCATATCCAATCGAGAGAATCGAGGTAGGAGTTCAGTGGACGTCGATGGTACCTCTTCAATGGCTATGTTATCCAGTTTTGAGCAGCCCTTAAGAGAAAGATGACTCAGGAATTCTAATTTGAAAATGCCTCTCGAAACACTTTTAAGACTGGTGCAATTATTGAGTATCAGCTGAGAAAGTTTAGTAAGATGCTCGACCGAAGATGGCACTTCTTCTATTGCAGTCTCTCCCAAAAACAAAGATTTAACATTACCAGAAACCTCTGGGAATTCGGTGATACTTGAGCAGCCGGAAAGATCAAGGTGAGTCAGGGATGTCACATGACCAATGTTGCTTGGAAGATTCTTGAGCCTTGTACAGTTTTCAAGTTTCAACGTGACAAGCTGATTGAGAGAATCAATTGCTGGGGGGATTTCTTCTATTGCAGTGTGGCTTAAATATAAATCCTTTATATTGCATGGAAAACTAGGAAACTTGGTAAGGCTAGAACACCCATGAAGAATCATTATCTCAAGATTTGATACCTCTGAGATGTATGGGGCTTCGATTAAGTTCTGGGAAAAACTAAGGTCGATTCGTCTCAAGTTCTCAAGAGGAGGCTGAGTAAAAACATAAATTGGCTCAAACAAATTGAAAATCAATCGTCAAAGATACCCATGATACCTTTTCTGCTTGGATTTTAAATTTATAATGTTACAAAATTCAATGAGTAACATTACAGAGTCATTCAAAGTCACTCTGTAATGTTACAATGTTGAGATTCTATACGAAAAAATATGCAGGATCTTGCATCTTATAATTATCTATGAATGAATGTGTGTGTGTCTACCTGATTTTCTATCCAAAGATGCTCAACATTGCTGTGAGGCATTTCAAGTTCAACAAGGCGCTTTGGGTTAAAGTTAGATGGCAAAGATTTCAAAGAATATCTATGCCAATGAAAATACCTCAGCTCCCCAGGAAGCAATTCAAGGCCTTGAAATAGGTGTACCTTGTCCAATTCACTGTAGCCTTCATGGTACTCAGAGCTATAGAATTTCAGAAATTTAAGTTTAGGCATATTCATGAAGGCATCGGGACTTAGTTGTAGCTCTCTTATTTGTGACAAGTCAAGCGATATGCTTTCAACTACATTAGTCCCCTGCCAACAACAAACAAAACAAATTGTGCATTAGATTTGGACACAAAATAATCATTTATAGATGTTGTCGCTGAATATCCATATATTTCAGATATTAAAAACTCAAGTTTAATGAAATGCTTAATTTAATGCATTTTGCTCTTACTATATTTTCTTTGAAGAAAACGTAAATATCTTGAGGATCTCACAATCTACTACGTTTACCGGGCTCGTTGATGGATCCTTGAAGAACAATCCCCCGACCCATTTTTTGTATGAGATCATGCATTATTAATAAACCATGTGTAACCATTAAGAGACACTTGTCAACAAGAACGGCTATCCCAATTTCAGCAAATAGTCCACAACTATTTAGTACAACTATTACTCGATTTTTATGCTCTCCTTTGAAGAAGCATGCAATAGAAAGAAATATATCCTTCTCTTGATAATCCAATCCATCATAACTTATTCTCAACACATTCTGAATTTTTAAGTTTGGACATTTTTTGAGCTTAATCAATGAACTTTTCCACTCTAACTTACTCCTACCAAATAGATAGCGTCCCAAAACTTTAAGAGCTAATGGTATTATCCGGTTTGACAAATCCATATAATTTTCTGGAGGATGATTTTGCTTAAAGGCATTTAGGCAAAAGAGTTGAAGAGCTTCATGGTAATTTAACTCCTTAAGCTCATACAATTCATCAACACCATTTTTAAGCACTTGCTTATCTCTAGATGTTATATATGATTCTACTTCCAGCACCAAAGGAACTATGGCCTCGCACTAAAAAGTCTAAGTGCTCTAAATCATCTACATCATCTAAAACAATAAGAACCTTCTTGCGGCGAAGTTTGTTTAGTGTAAAAGCATTTATATGTATATTTCGATCCTCAAAGATTTCACAAAGAAGTTTCTCCTGCAAATGGTTCGGACCATATTTGGCAACATCCTTGACATTTGCAAGAAAGCAATGACCTTCAAATTGATGGGCGATTCGGATCAATATAGCTCTTGCAATGGTAGTTTTACCAATACCACCCATTCCCCAAATTCCAATAATGCGAACAATATTTTCCATTCCAATGCATAACAAAGATTCAATTGATTTTATGTGTGACATTATTCCAACGAAACCATCAAAATAATCACTTGATGACATGTGATTCAACCCCTTCGAAACATCTTTTGCAATTTTCTCAACAAATTTAGACTCGATCCTGTCAATATCAAGTAAAGTTTGAAGAGATTATTGTTAATAATTATGGCAGTAGTTGATTCTTGTTAAAGAGAATAAACATGATGACATGATGTCTCACAAAGGAACAATCAACAAAATACAAGAATGACCATGTAACTATAGAATGTGTAAAATTTAAATTTTCGTGACTAATAAATTAAAGAGTGGATTTTAAATACGATGGATTGTCTTTCTATCAAATTTTACTCAGAGAAAGATAAAATTAAAGAACTTAAAAATATTATATGATCAGATAAGTACTAAAGATATATAACTAGAGAAAAGGAAGATGTAGGGTACCCATCATGTTGGTTTAAATCCCATCCAGACAAATTAGCTACTTGTGTCAAAGCAGCCCTCCATTTTCGGACCTTGTCTTCTGTCTTCTTGAATTGCTTTTCATGATCCTTATATGTCCCAGCTTGTCTCCTTATATCAGATGGTGTTATACATGGTAGAAAACCGGTAAAACGATCTGTCCCCTTATTTTCATACACTCAAGTATCTCCACAAGTTCGTTCAAACACCACGAAGAAGAAGCATAGTTTTCGGACAATTTGATGATCGAAAGACTAGAGTCTTGTATTGCTTTAGAAAGTGATGGGGAGATCTCATCTCCTCTTCTAAGTTCACCATTGTCGATGAAGGTTTCGATTTGTTTCCTACACAAAGCATCGTAGAGATGGCTCGTGAAGTTCCTGTAAGTGTCTTCACCCCTAAAGCTAAGGAACACATCATACTTAGGTGAGCTGGAAGAAGAAGAAGAAGTCATATTATTTTGAGATCGATTAGAATTGAATTGCTAACCTATTTATTTTTTTGTAAGTGTCTTATGTGTAGACAAGTAAAAAATTCTTCATCAAAACTAATCTATTGTGGACTACTTTGGTTTTTCCACCCATCAAGAACTCCGGAAAGATGCCATTGATATACACGACCAAAAATATATTTATATGAATAAATTATTTGCTGAAAAATTAGTTCATTGCTGAAAATATATAATGATGAATCGGTAATAAAAAATTTGATCAATCAATTAAAGTTCCGACAATCAAGTCAGTTTTTTTAAAAAATTACCTTTTGTGATGAAGATAATAGAAATATTAGGACCTTTTATATATTCAAGAGAAAAAGAAAAGAAAAAAAATCCCTTTAGCTTTCTTTTTCAGAGCTATTTATAGGGGATCATTTTTTGAGCATGATGAGTCCTGAGCTCGAATGATTAGTCTTTTGTTTCTTATTTTTAATCATTATTTTGATTGTAGTGCCATCAATACTATTACACTAGCATGCTAAACATTAAATGTATGAACATTATTAAATGGTACCAGCTTCATTTAATATGTGTGACCTTTAGTAGAATAGAGCTCTAGTCGGCATTGCAGATAATGCACTTGGCAGGCAGCAGCAAATTGCAGAGGCACTAATAGTGGTAGATGGTGTGAAGCGTCCCTGATACGCCTTATCCGAGAAGTACCTCGGTTAAGTGTTCGAAGTTCTTGCTTCTTTTATTGTTGCTGAGAACTACTTTTGTCTTGTTGGAAACATACTTCTGATTTATTGAATATCTTGGGCCCAAACTGTTTCATTAGGCTTCTTATAATAAGACAAACTCAACTTAAAACTACCCACAACAGGGTGATTAAGTTAATTTTATTCTTCCCTCAGAATTTATCAATTTTACTGTCTTGAGAATGCTTTGATGCCCTGGACTACATTTGGTTCTTTACGGAGAATTCTATAAATATATGTATGGTTGTGTTTTGTGATGCTTTTAGTCTTAAAGAAGGAAGGAATATATTACAAAGGCTATGGAGATTTTATTCTTTTTAATTATTAGTTTTTATTGTCATTTCTCATCTGCCCTGTAATGCATTTGCACCATTTTATAGTTTCTTTGTTCTGATAATTCTTACAAAGGAAAGGCTTATATATAATTAATTGTATTTCACTTTTATATTTATCAATAAAATCTCCCTCTTACCATCAGGTTTAGAAAAAAATATATATATTAAACTTTCTAGAAGAGACGGTGTATGTCTGGAAGACTTTCCATCTTTACTAGCAAGAAAATAATATTTCTAGAAATTTTACTCAGAGAAGCATATGATCAAGCTTGATGCTCTAGTTCAGCTCAGTGTGTCAATTTACACAGCTCATCAAGCACAAGCAAGTATTCCACAGTAATACTTGCCTATCCAGTGAAGTGTTATGAAAGCTGTAGGTCGAAGGCAAATGATCGATTGATCAATCCGGCAATCAATCAATCTGTATATATAGGTTAACCTTTCTTGTAATTAACCGTCACTCAATCAATGAAGGAAGATGAATTCTCTTTCAGCAAATATCTAACTAACTTCTTAACTATCTTTTGATCAAGCTGATTGAATCTGTAATGATTATGATCAGCTTACTCTGAATGATAAGATCACATAAAACATATTATCCGTCTTGACAGAGCTGGAACTCGAGCTGCTGATGCCACCAATATTTGTTGATGAACTGCTCAAGTTGTCCTCAGATATTGTAACATTATTGTTCCTGATATTTGAAGCTCCTTCACATGCTTCCTTACTTGAGCAACAATTTGCTTCTCTCACATACGCCTGCAAGCTGAATTGAGGTAAGTTAACCAAATTCAACTTGGAACATAGAAAGGTGAAACGATCTCTTGTCAGTCACTTTGTGAGCACATCAACAACCTGAAATTTTATAGGAAAATATCTTGGTCCAATCAACCCCGAAGCAACCTTCTCGCGAATAAAATGAGTGTCTATATCAATGTGTTTTGTCCTTGTATGAAAAACTGGATTCAAAGCAAGTGCATTGGCACTTTGATTATCACACCAGATGACAATGCACGAGAAAATGTCAATGTGCAACTCTTTGAACAAATATTGCAACCATAAAACTTCAATGGTCATTTGAGTCATGAACCTATACTCTGCCTCAGCACTAGACCGAACCACAACTATTTGCTTTCTTGAGCTCCAAGAAATGAGGTTCCCACACAATTACCACTTGTTGACCTCCTGTCATCAAGGCTGCTGGCCCAATCTGCATCCAAGTAAGCTTCAAGAGATAATGAAGCAGCTGGCTTGAACCAAAGGCCTTTGTGAAGTGTACCACAAGGGAAAATACGAAAAAGATTAAGTAAATAAGGAATTGGCAGTATCTAGTATCTTATCGGTTTTTCTTTTAAAAAAAAAAAAATCTAACACCTATTAAATGAGATGTCTGCCGAGACCAGATAAGACCAAACATGCTACAAGTTCTCCCATTACATATATAAAATGGTTTTCAACGACCAGAAACATTTGGATCAGTCACCCAACTTGTATTTTAAATGAATAAAGAAAAAATCCAACAATTTTTCAGGAGCACAAAACCAAATAATTATGTTCGTAGATCAAGAGTAGGAAAGCAATGTAATGTGATATGAAAATGCAAAGCAATTGAACCGTGGGATTCATCTACTATATACTCAGAAAACTAAATCACGGAGAATCGGTCACGTTCATAGTAAAGCAAATCGTGACATTTGAAATAACAAAGAAGAGCGTTCCAACTTAGATCTCAACTCGGATTCAAAGATTAACGAGCATTTCAATTGCTTGAGTATTTGTTTTTTATCTTTTCTCTTCCAAATTCTCACTATGCATATATATGTACACTTTGTCACGTTATTTTATCTTGTAACTTAATAATTATTGTTAACGTATCATAAATCTCATCAACTTATAATTTAAATATTATAATTATGTCATTTTCTACCGACTTAAATTTTTAAATGTAGTTATCAACTACGGATATAATATCGTAAAGGTATGAACTTTAAAAAAAAAAAAATCATTATTGGATTGTTTTAGACTCTTTTTAAAAGAAGTCACAATAATTGGAAGGGTGTTGAAATGATTTGAATATCAATTTTGGTACACATTAAGGAGTGGGCTCATTGTTTTTGGGCTTAAAAGTATCATTAGTTGGCTCACTAGGTTTGATTTGCAAGATTATGAGTACATGTCCAATTATTTTGAATTTTTATTTATTTTTTTTAAAAAACAAAAGTTATTTTGAATTATTTTCTAAGATAGGTATCTACAATATCTAATTCTGAAATAATTTAAAACTTAATATTTCTTCTTAAATTTATTAAATATTTTTTTTAGTAAAAGATTTATTAAATAATGTAAAAAACACTTTATTGTACTTAAATTTTAGCGCGCTATTATAAATGAGGAAATTAATACAAAGTTAAATTTATTCTTTTGAAACCTAAGATTTGTATATAAATCTATTAAACTAATAAAATATAAATTATTTATTTAAATTTTGAAATGCTTAATATATGTGACCTCATGCACGTATTAACAGGACATATTTTATATATTATAATTTTAAAAAAATACTTGCATATAGTCCTTGTAAAAAAGCAATTTCTTTTTTTTTTTTTAATTTTTTTGAGCTATTACAATTAGTTCGGGATTTAAGAAATGGAACATGACTTGAACTCACAACCTCGAGATATAAGTGTGAGGGGCATACCACCGAACCAACCTCATCTTGTCATGAATTATTGTAGTCTTGAGTTGCCATTATTAGAGCTTAATTATACACCATTTCACGTGATAAGTTAAAGCACCATCAACTAATTCAAGTAATACAATTTTATCGTGCTAGCAGTAACCACATCTCTCAATAAAGTTGTGGTTTCGAGTTTGAATCTTTCTTCCCCTTAAGTCAAAAAACAAAAAGGTAATAAAACTTTGTCCCTTAATCTCAATTAAGACATGTGATTACATGCATCGTCTTAGTTATCGGTGTACAAATAACGTTATCATACAATTTAGCAATAGATAAAAAGAGACTGTTAAAAGTTCGAACCCCCACATGATCAAGCCATAAAGAAATTTTTTTTTTTTTTATAAATTCCCTAATTCTGACGTAGATGGTTTTCCTTTAACCAAGTCGAAGAAGTGGATTAATTCGATATATGTGTAAGCTAGTTCGGAACATCACTTAAAAACGGTACCAAAAAAACAAAATTCAATAGTCACTAACCGTTACTAGTTGGGGTCACTATAGTCTTTGAGTACCTTATACACACACCCAAACAAATGGCTGGAAATTTATATTGGTGGAAGTGTATGATGCAACCACTTTGCTGTGAGTCCAAAAGTTTCAACATCGAGAAAGGTAAATTGAAGAGCCAAAGGGACCACAATCCATAATGGAAGGGGCAGTGTCCTAAATTATTCACTTGTGAACCCAGTTAGGTCCCCTCCAGTCTCTGATAAGTCCATGTTCAAAATTTATAGAGATCGACACATGTCTCATATTCAAGACAAGATGTGAAAATTTTGGTCCATTGCTTTGCAATTATTCTAACTTTCTGTGAGGGACACCCCCAAAAAGTGCATCAATCAAACCAATATTGGGGTAGTCATACCAAGCGATAATGATCATCAACAACATTGGCGACAATGCTGCTGATTGGAAATGCATATATCAGTGAAACTATTTTTGTTTTTTTTTTTTTTAAATCTCACAGTATACATCGAGGACTATTGAGATTAATCGAGATTAAATTTTACAAATACAGTTCAAATATCTACTCTCAATCTACTCCCATTATGGAAAAAAAATCTACTCACATAGTTACTTTTTTTATGAACAATTTTTAATCCTTAATGATTTGAAAAAACTTAAATCATACAACCACCAACGCAAAAACCTTGTGTCATACGTCAATGGACGACCGGGTGCAATTCGGTCCTGATATGACCTTTACCTGAACTTTTAAGGTCCAAGCAATTGTATTGTTTTATACTGATTGTAAAACTGTACAAGTTTAATTTGTGAATAGCAAAAGAATCAAATGTAGGAAATCCAATGAAAATCAATTTTTAAGGTGTTCTTGGGACTTTTAAGAGAATTGAGGAAGTACTTGAACTACACATGAACTTTCATTATATAATCTATTTCCAACACAAAGGGGAGACAAAGAGGCCTCTGCTTCCAGAGAACAAGCAAAGGGAAACAGGAGCACTCAGAAATTCATGACATCACATAACATTACAATAATCTATAAAAACATTTGATCATCAAACTAATTTAACCATTGATGAAACAGAAAGGGAAAATGGGTAGTCTTCAAATTTCACATAAGCAACCACCACTTTTATTCCTCTTCAACATCATCCACCCATTGACTGCTTTCACTTGTACTCCAAAATCATGTTGTTCTCAGGAGCCAACCCAATACAAGCCCTCAGTATGTTCTCCAGCATTGCTCTCTGCTTTGACAGTGCATTCACTACTGGTGTGCCTGGTGGAACCTGTTTTTCCACCCACAAAATAAAAAACAAAAACTTTCCCATTATTACTTGCACAAGACACATAATTCCTGTGAATCTAAGTAATGTTTCTTGTGAAAAAAAAGCTAATTAGCAGGTGGGTATCGGCTAACTTAATTGATGAGATTCAAAGATTTGGTTTTCATTTACGTCGTATAGTCCTAAAACTTAATATTAAAAAAAATGGTGATAAGAGAAGGACTTACAAGAGGGGCCTTGGTGAGGTAACTGAGAATTGTAGCCACAGGATGGAAAGAGTGGAACTTGCCCTCTCCATCAGCTTTGAGCTGGATCCTGGTGCTGAGCTCAGCAAGAAGAACCAAATCCAAGATGATGGGAGCAGCCAAAAGTGAGTCCTCACAGGTGTTGTGCAACACTATGGTGTTCTTCCCACCCATGAAGATCTCTGATGTGTACTCATCCAGGGCTCTCTTGCTATCTGCTACATATGGCACATACTACAAAAACAACACACCACCACACGTCAGTCAGGCCAAAACCGAATACGTGTCCATGTCACAAACACGTGCAGAAAGAGAGAGAGAGATAATTACCTTGATGACCACAACATGGTCAGGGTGTTCACCAGGCTCATAGAGAATACCATTGCTAGAGACCATGTCATCAACAACATTGCTTTTGGAGATTTCTTTGGATCGGAAGGTTTGTGGGGCTGAGAGATTCATGCCATCATTGTTTCCAAGGTGGTTGTAGCTCACTATTGAAGTTGGCTGTGTATATTTTCATCAATTAAATCACATTAAAAAACCAAGTGAAAACATATGATATATCCATATGTAATTCAAATATCACACACCTTAATTCCAGCCCCAACAAGAAAATCAACCAAAACAGACTTCATCTTGGTCTGACCACTCTTGAAGTCATCCCCACCAATCAAGCTATTCCTCTGAATAGCCAACTCAATCAGCCCTGCACACAACACCACCACCACAAGTTCAAGCACATTCATCACACACAACTTTTGTACACATTTTCCAGGACTTGATTTCAATAAAAAGAGAAGAGATTCTGTAAAATTTAAGAACCTGGAACAAAGGTGTTCTGGGGGCTTCCATTGATGAAAGGAATATTTTCAAGAACACAAGCAATAGCATACAAGGTTGATGGAGAGATCTCATCTTCATTCTTCTCCAGTGAAGCCATCAGATTCTCCATGGTGTCATTTAGCCCCACAACAACATTGCTGTACCTCTCAGTGTTTGCTGTCCACAGTACAACAACCCTGTCCACCTTGCTATTGTCCTTAAATTCTCTAATTAACACACAAAATTAATCAATCAATCACTAACTCAATTTTCCAAAAAAGAGTAAACAAACAAACCAACCAACCCTTTTAGTCATTAATTAAACAGTAATTACAAGAGTTAGTTAATCAATGTTTTTGTACCTAATGTCTTTGATGATTTGTTGAACCTGTTCTTTCTTGGTCCCCTTGATCACGTTGTTGGCACGCGAGCCTTGATTGGCAGCAATGAAATCAGGGTCGTAGATTCCAGGGAGTGGGACCATGGACTCCATGTAGGGCCTCAATTGTTTCTGGAGATCAATTTCCAGAACTCTGGCCCTTGCCATGGCATCTGCCAAGTTCATGTCACTTATGTCCCATCCACCAAACACAATGTCATCTGGGTTCACCTATATATATATATTTTTTATTTTATTTTTTTACAAAATTAATTAAAAAGAAATCACTTTCAATATCAAATAAAAAAAATTGAAAAATTAATTTCCTGATTTTGAAGAGAACCCAATTCAGAAAAATGGATTTACTTACCATAGGGAGAAGGCTCTTGAATGGAGCATAAATCTCCTCTCCATTGTAAGATCCGACCCGTATTGATGATGCTTGAGTCAGTGAACCAAAATAATTTGCTTGTTGAACCTTGTCCTTGGTGGCCCAGGAGATTCCTCTGTAAAAAAAATGAAGAACATACCCCACACAACAATCTCAAAATCAATTAAAAAAAAATTTCACATACAAAATCATCACAATATTAATCAGAAACTCACTCTCGATTTGCTATGACACCACCAGTGAGTGTTGAACCATTGTTTCCACCCCACCCAACAAGCATGACCCTTCACAAAATGAACCAAACAAAAATACATGATTTTGAAATCCACCCACAAAAAACAATCATCAAACCATCAAAAGAAAATTATTTTTTTTTCGAATATTAAAAAAAAAATTAATCAAAAACAAAATGGGGGTGTTTTGGATTCAAACCCTAGTTTGGGGACATGAGTATCTGTCTTGAACTCATATTTGACAGTCTTGGGCTTGACAACCCACTGGTAGGTTCCATTTCTGTTCTCATGAACAAGCTCTGTGGTCTCATAGTTGTACACAGACTGAATCTCACCCTCTGTGTACTTAACATTTGGGCTCTCAACCTTGAAACTCTCAATAAACATGTTTTTCTCTCTGTTATTTTCCTGAGAAAATGTGACGAAAAAGAAAATTCAAACCAAACAAAATCTTTTCAAAGAAGAAGAAGAAGAAGAGTTTTTCTCTGTTGGGTTTTTTTTTTTTTTTAAATCTAAAAACTCCTCTTGTCTGCTCGACGTCTGTGCTCTTCAAACCTGCACCGATGATACGTATATATAGAGAAATCTCGAGCTTGGACTGCACGTGGCGGGACGTGAGTGGATATGGCCCCACGACGTGTATATAATTGGCCCTTTGTTTCTAGCGAGCATGGCCATGCAAAAAAAATAATACTGATATGATTAAAAAAGTACCCTATAGTTAAGGGTATTCTACATTTTCTACCTCTAATTTTAAAATTTCCAAATAACACACTGTAGTTAGGGTATTATCTAAAAAAACCCCTGAATTTAGTAATATATTAATAATCCGTTAACTATTTAAAAATTAAAAAATATGAACGGGAAAATTATTAAATTTTAATTAAAATTATATAAAAAATTAAATTAATAAAAAATTAAGATTAAAAAATTAAATATTGTACTCTTCACTCGAGGGATGCTTTTAAAATCGAGATTTAAAAATGAATCTGGTGGAGATCTATTGGATCTCCATCCAAATCCATTTCCTGTAAAGCTCTATTTATTTTTCTTTTTTTATTAAACTGATTTTTTTTTATATGATTCGTTTTGGATCTTTATAGGATTTTTTTAAAAAACTTTTATTTGGGATATTTTTTTAATCAAATTTTTATTTATTTTTTATTCTTTTTATTATCATTTTATAAATGTATTGAGGGTAAAATATTTTTTAGTCTAAAACCCTAATATAAAGGGAATTTTAGAAAATTTTAAAATTAAAGGATAAAAAATAAAAAAAATACTATAAATTGTAGGTCTTTTAAAAATAACCCAAAAATATAGTGATGAAAATAACACTTTTTTTCTTAGCTATTTTATTTTCCATTGGACCGCACGTATGGAGTTGACACGAGTGAAGGAGAGGGAAGCAGAATGACAAGTGGACTTACGCTTTATACGTGGCGAGATCTGGAGGTGTGGGCCCCAGAACTTGGAGGCTAGTAGAGTATCAGTGCGGGGCCCACATTATTGGAAGGAGCTCGAAGGGGAAATTGCCATAACAGTGATAAATGATAATGACTCGCGAGTGGCCGAGTGACCAAAACTACTATCACACACGGGGTCTATTCATTATCGGATATGGTTAGATTAGAATAAAATATTTTTTCTCATTTAATTAATCGTATTAAAATTTAATATATTTAATTTATATAAAAGATAGGATGCGATTGGTTCGATAATTTATCTTTTACACTTATATTCATAAAATTATAAATTTAAATTGTATCTTATTTTTAAATTTTAAATTAATTATAATTATTAAAAATAAAAACTGAGACCAGAGGGATAAAAAAAAACGTGAAGGATCTCAAAATGTAAAAGTTAATGCAAGTAAAAAGCTAATGATGTTTGGTGAAGCCTCTTGATAGTTTTTTAGTAGGTAGGTAGGGATGGCCCCAATTCGGTTCGAATTAGGCGGTTCAAACTAAATCGGCGATTTTAAACGGAACCTTAGGTTTCGATTCAAAATCGGTTTCGGAATCGGGCACTAGAATTTGGACAACCGGTCCCAGTTCCGACCGGGCGATTCCGGTTCGGTTTCCGGTTTTAAAAAATATTAATTTTTTCTCAATCCAAAAAACTATATAAACCCCATCAATTCTCCAATTCATTCACACAAATTCTCTCAACTCTCATTCTCTCATCTCTAATTCTCTCAATTTTTTCTAATTCTCTCATTCTCTCATTATCTCAATCATGCTATTGTTTTTCACTACTGCAATTGTTTTCATTAATTGTTTAAACACTTTATTTTATAAATTTATAATGACATCACCCTCAAGACCATCTATTTTCGAAGGTCAAAAATCTATTTCCAATTTCAGAAGGTCCGTTTCCAACAGAAACGCTGAGCACAATAAGCAGGTACCGGATTTAACTGTTCAAGAAGTGCAAAGTCGTCTTTTCCCAGAATACAACAACAATCGAAATTTTGCTGAATACCTGCAACAAATAGAATATAATGAGGTAATTTTTGGTAATGAAACTCCTCTTAATTTTAATCATGATTATTCTCATCCCTCTTCTGGCGGTGGTCCCTCTGCTCCAACCCTCCCAACCCCAAGTGAAACCTTACAAATGCCGCAGGCGCAGCCAGATTTGTCAAAGTACAAATCTGAACTTTTTAAAGTTCATATGAAGAGGGTAGAGAAGGATGGGTTAGTTATAGTGGTTTGCAACTATTATTCTAAAGATTTTAAATGGAACAAATTCGGAGGGTACGGGACGTATTGGAAGCATATCAACAACAAGCATCCAGCCTAAGCTCACCATCAGCGAGGACAACACCAAATTGCAAGGTACACATCCCCTAACTATCATTTATTTAAATATACTGATTCAAATAATAGGGACCAATTAGCAAGAATGGTAGCGACCGAACATCTCCCCTTTAGTTTTGGGAAAAAAAAACTGGTTTTTTAAAATATTGTCATAATGCTTTAAATCTCTCTGCATGTAGAGTACCTAGGACCACATTAAAACGTACTATGTGTGATATTTATAAAAAAGAAAAAAAAAACTTTAGTAAAATATTTTCAAAAATATATTGGTCGTGTGTCTGTTTGTGCCGATATCTGGAGTGATCATTGGCAAAAACATTCATACTTAGGACTCACTTGTCATTTCGTTGACCAATCATGGGATTTGCAAAAATGAATATTTGCATTTAAAGTTTTTGACGACACCCATACTGCTGACAATATTTATAAATTAATGAAAATTATTTTTGAAGAATATTGTATTGAAAGTAAAATTTTTACAATTGGTTTTGATAATGCTGTAAATAATACTGTCGCCGTTCCACAATTAATTCAATTGTGTCAACCCTATTTTGGCGGCAGATTTTTTCATCAAAGATGTGTTTGCCATGTTTTAAATATATGTGTACAACATGGCTTGCAAATACTACATGAGTGGATTACACCAATTAGAAATACTCTATACTATTTGTGGAAACATCTTAGCACTATGAAACAATGGGCTGGGTATTGTAAAGCTAACGGGAAACATCCAATTAGGTTTTCTCGTGATGTTCCAACTCGTTAGAACTCCACATATAAGTTGCTTTGTGAAAGCTACGAGTATAGATAATTATTAGTTAGATTTATGCAGTATAATGTTAATACCATTAATTTATATGAACATCATTGAGATGTTTGTACAAAAATTTGCATACTTTTAAAAGTTTTTCATGATGCAACACATTCTTTATCCGGTACATATTATCCAACTTCACATTTATTTTTATTTGAAGCTTTTAATATTGTAAGTGCACTTAATGAATGTGCACAAATAAATAAATTAGTTCCGTGTATTTACGCAATGCGAGAAAGATGGATAAACTATTATAGAGACATTTCTGTAATTTATACTGTTGTATCAGTTTTTAACCCTAGGAATAAATTAAATAGTTTATATGAATTTTTTACACTTTATTACCAATCTCTAGGGATAACGGACATAAATATTAGTGGTTTATATAATAATGTTAGGAATTTATTTTATTCAATGTATGACGAATATCGTTCTGTTTACGGTCCCTCGCTGAACATTATTGTTCAACAACCGGAACCAAGCGGAAGCGGTAGTACTAGTCATTTGCGCTTTCCCTTCACATTAAGGAAGTTAGGGGCAAGCGTGTTTACCAAAAAAGTAAGGACGTTGGGGAGTTCATCTTCATCAACCTATGTTTCAGATGTTGATATTTACATAAACACCTCCTTTGAGTTTTTGGACACCCCAGACTTTAATGTCCTATAGTGGTGGAGGGAGCACGAAACTAACTTTCCAATTTTGATCATCATTGGCAAACAAATTTTTGGAACCCCTGTCTCGACCATCGCCGTCGAACAGGAATTTAGTGCATGTGGCAATGTTCTGGACGAGAGACGAGCATTGTTCAATCCTGACTCAATACAGATCCAGGTCTGTGTTGACGACTGGACCAAGGCCTCATACCGGCAGCAGGAATTGGATCTGGTGTCCGACGATAATGACTTCTTCGACACCAACGAGGATACAACGGCAACCGAAGGAATAAACAACGATTGATCACATCTGAAACATAACAGGTAAAAGAACTACGTGGGCTTTGATTCCTCCTATAGGATACGTAGGCAGCTTAATTGAGTTAAAATTAAGTGCAAGCTCTAATTTTTTATTTTTTTTATTTAATTTTATAGTTTTATGATATTATTATAATTTTATTTCAATTTTATCGTTATTTTATTGCAAACCAGTACCCACTTTATTTATATATATTATTATCGTTATTTATATATTTAATTTTTTTTATTAATTTTTATTAATTTTTAATTTTTTAATTTTTTATTTTCCGGTTCCGGACCTATTTGGAAACCGTCGGTTCCAAAAAAATTGGGAAGGAACCGGAACCAGCGGTTCCCCCCCGGTTCCAACCGGAACTGGGATCGGAACCTCCCCGATCCTGGTTCCAGTTGGAGAAAAAAAAGAATCGGAACCGTTGCTTCGGTTCCTTTGGCCATCCCTATAGGCAGGTCTTTCAGACTAGCTGAATTGATGTGTGAAAAATATGATGTTTTAAATGTTATGTACATGATAAATCTTCGCTACACCGCATACACTGTTAAATGGTGCAGACAGCTATTAAAAATGTAATATGTGACTACTAAATATAGGACACATATGATACTTTTATAACATGTTACATTTTAATTGATTGAGTATACTACTTATTAATAGGGGTGGGCACAAAAACCGATTCAAACCGTATTCGATCTGTATTCGAATCGTATTTTATAGTTTGAGTCAGTTTTGAGTTTGAGTTCGGTTCGGTTCAATTTCAATTTTAATAAAACTGTAAAAAAAGGTTCGGTTCGGTTTTAAGGGGTCCAAAACCGATTTGACCCGTTAACCCGTCATATATAAAGAAAAAAAAAACCTAAAACTTTTCATTTCATTTCCTCATCAGATTTCAAAACAAAAAACCCTAACCCACCACAGCTACCACAAGACCTCACCTCTCTCGCTGCTCATCGCCTCGCACCACTGCACCCGTGCCCCCCCACAGCTCTTCCGCCATCCTTGTGCCGCTCTTTGCATAGCACCACTGTACCAGTGCTACTCTTTCACCGCTCATCTACCGTTGTTCGCCTAGCACCAGCCGCTCTTCCGCATAAGGGTTCGCCTAGCAGCTAGCTCTTCCGTTTATCTTTGCTTAGCACCAGTCCTCTTCCACCGCTCTTCCTCGCCTAGCAGTGCCGCCGCCCTGTACCGTCGCTCTTCCTCGCCCAGTATGATTAAATCTTTTTTCTTTTGGTTTTTGATGTCGATTTCATGTGGACTTCTTCGTTTAAGGTAGTTGTGGTCATGTGGATTTTTTATGGGTTTCATGTAAATTTTGGTTGATTTCAGTTTGATTTGTGTTGGATTTCTTCGATATATTTTGGAATTTGATTTCTGTTGGATGAGTGATAAAGGAGTTCAATTTTTTCTACTTAATGTTTAAATCATGTAAGTACTGGTTTATCATAGTGTCTTTTGACAATGGTGATTGTGATGTTGATGACTTAGTTTCGTTAGTTTTTCTGAAGTAATATTGATGAGTTAGTTTCGTTAGTTAAATACGATAGAATATTTTGAAATCTGAATAATTTTGCTTAATGATAGACTATATCGCTTGAAACCCGTCTTATTGTCTGATCAAATATGATTGTATAATTTGCGATTATTTTTCTATATAACCATTAGTGATCGTTGTGTTGGCGTTGAGAGGTACTGTCATAAGTTTTCTTTCACTTTTGAAAGTAAAATTAGCAATGCTTTGATGTTTTATAAGTGATAGCACAGTAGGTATAAAACCTATTAAATTTTAGTAGTAAAATATATTAAAATTTAAAAATATGAAAAAGATCCAATAGGCCCAAAACCATATTGAATCGAATCGAACCGTATTATTTCGGTTCAGTTTACACTTTTAATTCGGTCCAGATCAGTTCCAATTTTTCAAAAATCGTGTAAATTTCGAGTCGATTCGAGTTTACCCAAAACCATACTGATTCAGACCGTACCTACCCCTACTCATTAGTGTATTATGAATTCAAACTTTTTTACGTGTTGGGACCACTGTTTTAATTATTCTCAATGGACCCCATTTTTATGTGGGTTCCAGATGATTATTCTTTCAAATTTACAATGTTGTTTAATTAAATATTATATATATATATATATATAAAAAAAAAATTATATGGAAATTTTTTTTAAAAGTACAATTACATTAATAATATTTGGACATCTACTTACACAATAAGGAGAGAAAACTACCCACACATACTGATAAATATACATGATGGGACTTAAAAACCCTTATTATTGAATTAGGAGGAATGTACAATAAATACTTTAATTGTGAGTGATTGTGCTGAAAGTTAATAAAGTGATAATGATAAATTCAGGATGGATAATTCCAGACTCTGTTTTGTTTATAGTAAAAACTTTTGTTAACAGAAAAAAAAAAAAAAAAATTTCTCCGAAGGTATATTTGATTACAAAAATGATTTTATTTTAATAAAAAAAAGTATACAAGATCAAAATTTGCTAAAAGACTATTAAAGATTTGTGAAATTGTAGAAAAAAAAACTTATGGTAATTTTTTAAATATATTTTAATTAATTTACCAATATGTATAAGAGTTAGTTAGCTTAGCTCGTAAAGCTTCTTAAACAATTATGGATTCAAATTGATATCAGGTCGGAACTATAATTAACTTGAATTTTGGTAAAAAAATATATGAAATTTTATATTAACTATAATTAACTTTTGGATTCTGGTTCCTTCATTTGGAAAAGCCTGCTTTGGGGTTGTGAGCTTCTTAAAAAGGGTACTAGATGGCGTATTGGGAGTGGTTATTCTGTTTTGGTGTACCAGGTTCGTTGGCTTCCCCGGCCTTCGACTTTTAAGGTATTATCCAGTACGGTTCTTGGGGAGTCTCTACTTGTGTGCCAGCTGAAATTGGCTTCTGGTGGTTGGAATGTGCCATTGATTGAGAATTTTTTTTCTCCCTGAGGATGTGGCCGCTATTCTTAGCTTGCCCTCTAGTTTGTCCTGCTCTAGAGACTCTTTCCTCTGGCATTTTGATAAAGGGGGTTTGTATCAATGAAAAGTGGCTACCACGTGGCATTGTCGTATTCGAATCTTTTGAGTGGCTCGAGTTCGGGGTCTGTGGAGTGTTGGTAGAAGTTCCTTTGGCGGTTGTCCATCCCTCTAAAGGTTAGAATGTTTATTTTGAGGGCGGTTCAAAATTGGATTCCTTCGTTTATTAATTTATCCTCTAGAGGTATCTTGGTGGATGTTTGTTGTCCCTTGTGCAAGTATGGTCATGAAACTTCCTTCCACGCTCTCTGGAGGTGTTCGTCTTTGAAATCGATTCGATTAGGGGCTGTTGATTGGTGTCTCATTTCCCTCGCTCCAGGTTCTCTTTTGTTGGATTTTTTGTGGTTTGCAAGGGGTTGTTTGAAGCTGCGGGATTTCGAGCTTCTTTGTGTGATTTTGTGGCGAGCTTGGTTTAGGAGAAATAGGGTTGTTCATGGTAAATTGTTGCTGCCTGCGGGCCAGATCATTGAGTGATCTAGTTTCCTTTCTTCGTTTCAGGATGCTCAGCTCAAGGGATTATCAATCCCCTCTCTTTATTATTGGTCCCCGCCTCTTGGTAGTTTTTTCAAACTTAATACTGACGCAAGTTTAGGTGCGGCTAATAGTCGAGTTGGCTTGGGTTTAGTTATCCGCAATTCTTCGGGGCAAATAATAATGGCTACTGAAGCTGTTCCATTGCTCGCCTAATTTGACACCCAAGTGGCGGAAGCTTCAGCCATTTTCCATGGTATCCGTTTGGCAACTGATATGGGCTTTTTTTCCCATTAATTAAAGTGGAGTCCGACGCGCTGTGTGTTATCAATGCGCTCCGTGATCGCTTAGTCCCTTGTTCTGATTTAGGTTTGGTTATTTCTGATATTTTCCAGTTGGTTCCTTTAATTAATGTTGCTAGTTTCTCCTTTGGTCCCTTGTTCCTTTGGTTAATGTTGTTAGTTTTTTACTTGAATAATTATATGTTGTTAAATATTTATTTTGGCAAAAGTTTTGGCTAAACTAACATATTTTTTACAATAGAATATTTATCTAAATGGACATAAAATTTAAGCAAACAACAAATCATCTTTTTTTTTTTTTTTAATTATACAATTACAAGATACAAGTCTACTTACTCTTATAACGGAAAACTTGAACCTCAACAATTAAGATGGATAAGGAGATATAGTAACTACTTGAACTATGTGTGGACGTGTGCAAACCACAAATTTTAAAAGAATATAAAGTGGAATTTTCCGTTTTCTTAGTCTGAATTTGTGTCCAAAGAAACAATAGAAAGCTTAAAGTAAGCTTTAGATTGAAAATTACTTATACTAAGGCTCTATGCATACTTGGAAAAGAGAATGTGTTGATAATACGAGATTAATTATGTGATAAGACAAATTAATTTGTAATAATTATGTTAATTATATGATGATACAATAGTGATATTGTAGTTACAGATCAAATTATCATATTATTTAGACGCTAAATTTGAATAAAATTTTCGGCAACGTAAGATTTTTCATATCTTGATAATTTAACTAAAATATTTCAATATTTTTCATATTTTAAGAAGACTGACATCAAAAATATCATTGAATATTCCTTGATATTCTTAAGAATATTGACATTACCTCCGATATTTCCATCAAAACCGATATTTATTTTCTTACTTATCACAATTGTAACCTCAAACTACTCCAATGTTAAAGTTCATTACACAAGTATAAATTTTATGTTGATATCACAAGTTTAAGATTTCAATTCCGCAACACAGTATAAAGTAGATCAAAAGTTTGATAAGCAAGAAGTGCATATATATCGGGAGGGATCGGGGGACTTAATTTTTTACATAATTTTTAATTCAATTTTATTGCCATTGAATCTCTTAGATTTGGATGGTTAGAATTTAATAAATTTATTTTTTTTTTATTTTTTTTCCTCTCTCCATCATTAATTTATTTTATTTTCTCTTTCCTCTTTTTTAGATTTTCTTTCCTAAAATATAATCAATTGACTTTTATTTCTCTTTCTTACCATTTCTTGCTTAACTTTTTTTTTTCTTCCACCATTATCAAATGCTCACCTAGTAAAAACAATTTCACTATTTATGTTTATGATAAAGAGAGCAATTGTTGTTACAGGAAACAAGGCTACCACATTGTTTAAAATACTATCATATAAATAGTGGAATTTTTTTTTTTACTAAGTGAGTATTTGATAATGGTGGAAGAAAAAAAATAATAGAGTTAAGAATAGTCATGGCCCCGGTTCGGTTCGAACCGGGCGGTTCGAACAGAACCAGCGGTTTTGAACCGGAACTTAAGGTTCCGGTTCAAAACCAGTTCCGGAACCGGTCACCGGAACAGGGACAGCCGGTCCCGGTTCCGATTGGCCTTACAAAAAAATGGGAACCGCCGGTTAGGAACCTCCCGGTTCGAGCGGTTCCGGTTCAAACCGTTAAAAATTATTATTATTATTTTTTTTTAGTTTGAAATTTTTTTTTTTTAATATTTATACTACAGCTGCAGGCTGCAGCAAACTGCTGCAGTCTGCAACAGCGCACTGCCCCATGCGTGGGGGCAGTGCACACTGCCAGTGCAGTGTGCACTGCCCCCACGCATGGGGCAGTGAAAAATTTTTAAATTTTTTTTTTGTGAATAGTAGTCCGGTTCCGATTATGGAACCGACGGTTCAACCGGCGATTGAACCGCCGGTTCCATCAAAACCGGGGAGGAACCAGAACCGGGGTTCCTCCCCGGTTCCAACCGGAACCGAGACTAGGACCGGGACCTCCCCGGTCCCGGTTCCGGTTGATCAAAAAATTGAACCGGAACCACCGGCTCAATTGACCATAACTAGTTAAGAAAGAAATCGTAAGAAAGAGAAATAAAAGTCAATTGATTATATTTTAGGAAAGAAAATCTAAGAAAGAAAAAATAAAATAAAATAATGATGGAGAGAAAAAAAATGAAATAATTTTTTTAAATCTTAGCCAATTAAATCTAAGAGATCTAATGCCTACAAAATTGAGTCCACGATCACTTAAGTGTGTGTGTATATATATATATATATATATATTGTAGCAGCAAAAATTGTCAGAATCATGTGTGGAAGATGATGATCATAAACAACAACAACAATAATAGTTTTATTATCCATAGGACAAGACTCTTCTTGTGTGATTGTGAAGAGCCATAAGCATAACATCGAACAGTGACCACCGAAATAGATCTGTGGTTGTGTGAGCTCTTTGCAGCATGAGTGGCCATCCTACGACGAAAATTACAGTACCATATATATGCAAAGATGCATGTTGTTTAGACCCCACAGGGCACAGGCCCACTGAGATAGACCAACCAAACCCATGCATGAAACCACACAATTAGCCACTTCTTGCGGCAATGGCTCACGGGTACGTATTTCACTAGGGTTTTGCTTTCTTTCTCATCTCTTTTATTTTTTTCTTTTGACTATATATATAGAGAGAGAGAGAAAGTTCTGGTCTTCTGGGTATAGTGGTCCTCCCGGTGGATATATATAAATATATATATTTTTGTAAGATCACTTTCATTTGTTTTGTTTTGGGTCCACCTTTTGTTATTTTAATTAGAAATGAAGATCTATGTATATATCATGCAGACATGAAGATCTCAACATTAATCTATGTATATATCATGTGTTATTTAATTTAAAAGAAAATAAGTTCCCGTGAGTCATGGAAGTCTACTAAAATACCAACAAAAAAGCACTCGGCTGGTGTCCCTTCCCAACCTACATGAGTGGTAGAGATACAAGTCTAACCGTAAGCATTTAACGGTATAAGTGTGGAGTGTGGAGTTTCTTTCTCGTTATGTAGAAGTAGATATCATGCATAGAGAGTTTTGTCCTCGTAATATTGGTATAGATGTCTCGTGATTATGAATCTCAGACCTGACCTGACTTCTACAGTATGTGTGAAGAATTTTCCGACCCTTAGGGAATAGATGCATATCATGTATGGAAAATTTTATCCTCCTTATATAGGACTAGATATCTCCTGATGATGGACTTAGCCTCTAACCCGATATCTGACATCTGACACGTTTTAATCACTAATTATTGTCTAGCATGCTGTTCCTATGGTTCTTTTCCAAAAGTTTACACAGTATTTCTGCTTTCTAGAATTTTTCATTTGTTGTAAAAGGGTGTTTTTGTTAGGGTGAATTGCACCAAAATACCCTGAATTTATCCTTAATTACACGTGTAGTAGCCAAAATATGTCTGGCCCAAGGTATGGTCCAAAGACAAAGCCCATAGCCCAAAGTAGGACAACACTCATGAACTACGATGACGTATCAGCTCGAAGACCAAGTCACACGACATGAAGCGCTCGGGTAGTACGACGACATATCAGCTCGAAGACCAAGTCGCACGACATGAAGCGCTCGAGTAGTACGACGACGTATCAGCTCGAAGACCAAGTCACACGACATGAAGCACTCGAGTAGTACGACGACGTATCAGCTCGAAGACCAAGTCGCACGACATGGAGCGATCATGTAGTAACGACGACGTATCAGTTCGAAGACCTTGTCGCACGACATGTGCCCTTATGTAGTGCGACCGTGCTACATCACCCAATCATGGTCCAGATTGACAAGAAACCTACATGTCGTATGACATAGCATCTCCGTCGCTCCGAGGGAGACCAGAGTGTGATCTACTTTGAAACGGGTCCTATAAAGTCATAATGACACTTGATGGCAGCCCGATCAAAAGAAGCACCCAGATGCTTTCTTGGTGGAGGACAGAGAGGGGAGAATGATGAGATCCCTCAAAAGGAAGAAGCATCAGTCTCCTATAAAGAGAAAGATAATCCCTCATGAGAAAGGACGGCCGAAAAACTAAGATCAAGAGATTACTAAGAAAAAGCCACACCCTACGGCCATTGTTGAACTTCTCCGATCACCCTCCGACCTTACACCCCCTCTGATCAGAAAAACCCCAACTGTGAAGATAGCAGGAAGTATTCCTTACTCATCTCCATTTACAAACATTACACTTTTACTAGCACTCGCTAACTTGACCGTCGGAGTGACATTGGCCGGCACCACCCCGGTGTCCCAGACGTCCTGCGGGTCACGTGCGTTCTGTCTTTGCAGGTTGTAGTGCCCCGTGTCCCCGAGCGATTTTTGAGGACTACAATTTGGCGCCCACCGTGGGGCACGACAATCTCTAAGCAAGCAAAGGTAGAACGCGGCAACTCCGACTATGTCATCTGACGATTTTCATCACGACGCGATGGAGGTTAGGGTACAACTCCTCATATCCCAGATGCAAGAAAATACCCAAAGGCTCTGTAACATCCCGGATTGCGGATAATGAATTTTTGATATATATGTGAAATATGTGAAAATGAATTTTTACTATTTGAGGGGGTGTAAATGAAATTAAATGTATGTTTATTTTATGATTTCCAGTGGACCGGATTGAATAGTGAAAAATGAATGAAAAATGAAAAATTGGAAAACTGAACCAGAGAGCATCGCGACCTGGTCACCGCGACCACAGGTCGCGATGGCTCGCTCGCGGTGAAAAACGCAAAATCTGGCAGTGAGCAACGCGACCAGTCACCGCGACCACAGGTCACGATGGCTTGCTCGCGATGAAAATGGCAAAACCTGGTAGTGAGCAACGCGACCAGCCACCGCGACCGCAGGTCGCGATGGACTGCTCGCGATGAAATTGTCAAAAACAGGCAGAGAGCAACGCGACCATTCGCGCGACCAGGGCGCGCTCGCGACGAAGGCGGTGCGCGCACTCCAGTGAGTGTCGCGACCTGGTGCCGCGACCACAGGTCGCGACGGCGGTCGCGGTAGCGAAAAAAATATAAAAAAAAGAAGTGGCTTCTCGAGGAAGCCAGAAATCATCACAGAACAGAGAGAGAGAGAAAAGAGCGAGAAGAAGAAGAAGAAGAAGAAGGAGAAGAAGAAGAAGAAAGAGAGAGAAGAGAAAAGAAAGTGTAGGAGGAAAAGAAAAGGGAAAGAAAATCGTGGAACCGCGATTTGTCGAACGGAAACACGGATTCCAAGTAGGTGTACGTTTGTTTCGAAATCGTTACGAAAAGTTTCTCGTTATTGTTTTCGTTTTCGTTTTTGTTTCCGTTTCCGTTTTCGATTTCGTTGGAAGATTTCGTTTTTGATTATTCGTATGAAAAGTGTTTATTTTATATGTAAAAATTGATGATTGGTAGATCTATGGTTAATTTCGAACCGTTTTTATGATAGATCATATTTCGAATGTATTTTCGAACATTTCGATTTCGTTAAAAATATTTGATTGAGATTTTCGTAAAACTATTGATTATGTTTCTTGATGAATACTATGTGATTTGGATGTATATTGAATAATTATTGTTATTGATTACTTATTACGTCATTTACTATGAGTATAGTTTATCCGAAACGGCCCTAGGATACGTAAACATAGAAATGGATATAGGAGGTTGGTATACCAGCTGGGTTTTACTGAGCAGTACTGCGCCGTTATTATTGTGTGATTGTTGTTGCGGGGCAATCTCGGACAATCACACCGATTTTAGTGATCGTTGTTGCGGGGCAATCTCGGACGATCACAATGATACTAGCGATTGTTGTTGCGGGGCAATCTCGGACAATCGCGATGATATTAGTGATTGTTGTTGCGGGGCAATCTCGGACAATCACGTTGATATCAGTGACTGTTGTTGCGGGGCAACCCCGGACGTCACATTGACCCATATTCCAGTCCTAGAATGTTTAGTATTCTAGTGGGCCAGAATTGATTGAAATTCAAAGGTGAAACGAACATTATTGACTTCATTATTGAAATTAAAGTAATTGGAATTGTTTAATGCTTTGATTTTCGAAAGTTAATTGTTTTGAAATGCAATAGAAATGGAATTGTTTTGAAATATATATATATTGTGATTTATATACATTTATATTATGATTTATTTAATTGAGTTTTTAGTACACCCACTAAGCTTTATGCTTAGCGCGTTAGTTTGTTTCTAACGCGTAGGTACCAGGAATCCAGAGGAGGCTAAAGATTGAAGGAAGAGCAAGTTGCAGACCGAGTCACAGAGATTGTACAGTTGGGTAGCTATATTTATGTTATGTGTATATATATTTTGAAAGCATGCATATACAGGAAATTTGTAAATACGTTTTGTAAAATGTTTTGTAATTAATTAGTTTATGATTTATGTCTCTTATTATTAAAACTGTTTGTAAATATTAAGGTCTGTTTGTTTTATTTTATAAATTGTGATTGATAAGTCGCACTAAACGGCAGAGTGCGCAATTGTTTGAAATTGATATTGAAGTGTTATTGAAATTGGAATTGAATTGATTTGTGGAAAACAGGTTTTTGGAAAGTCCGAAAAACAAACGGTACTCTGCCGAATTTTCGTAAAAAGTTTTAAAATGTTTTATGGGCTCACACTGATTTTTAAAATGAAAAATGAAGTTTTGAAAAGATGTGAAAGTCCGAGTAGCGCGCCCCGGATCGGTCCGGCCGGATCGGGTCGGGGGGTGCTACAGGCTCCAAGCACTCGAACAAAAGAATCAACGAGTGTTGGCGGAGAACCAAAAGTTGCAAAATAGGGTCAATTCGCTAACTGTCGTACGACCATTTGGAGACGCTTCAACGTCCCAACCCTTGCCATTCGAGCAAGCCGTTCACGCTACTTATTACGCGCCAGTCCGCCCGGACGAACAGGGTACTACCGCGAGAGACCTCGATCCAACCCACGTAGGCTCAGAGCCCAACATTCGAGTTACGAATGGACCCCATATCGTCGCACGACATACGGCGGAGAATATACCAAATGTGATGGGAGGACATCGATCAGACGACGTGGCAAGAGCTACACAAGGAGTGCCACCTATATCCACTCCCAATGGCAACGTCGGCTCAACCCAACCAACCATCCCGCTACA
This sequence comes from Xanthoceras sorbifolium, assembly GCA_003430845.1. Taxonomy (NCBI): domain Eukaryota; kingdom Viridiplantae; phylum Streptophyta; class Magnoliopsida; order Sapindales; family Sapindaceae; genus Xanthoceras; species Xanthoceras sorbifolium. The sequence continues at coordinate 677,817 of CM010609.1, read as the reverse complement.
AGGAACGTCATCCGGCCCTTCGCATTCAGCGCCGTCAGACCCAAACCAAGTGAGCGCCGAGCCGACCTTGGCCAACCGAGACTTGGCACGAAGGTTCACAGAGATGGAAGCACTCATCCAACGCATTCCGGGAATGCCCACTCCTATAAAGAAAAGTGCGGCCAATATTTTTGCCGACTCTCCCTTCGTCGACACAATAGCATTGGTGGAGATGCCAAGGAAGTTCAACTTTCCAGGTATGAAGCAGTACGACGGTGTGACGGATCCCGACGACCACATTGCGCAGTATCGACAACGGATGTTCACAGCCGCCATCCCGCGTGACCTTAGGGAAGCATGTATGTGCAAAAGTTTCGGTTCGAGCCTCGTAGGACCTGCCCTACAATGGTACACCAACCTTCCCAATGTTTCCATCAACTCTTTTACTCAACTCACTGACACCTTCGTAGAGCAGTTCGCTAGTAGTCGGAAGTTAGAAAAACAATCCGACGACCTTTATGCAATCAGCCAAAGGAGGAATGAACGCCTACGTGACTTTGTTGGCCGTTTCAACCATGAAAAAGTGTCCATCCCTCATTGCAACCAGGCGACAGCCGTATCAGCCTTCCGCAAGGGTCTGCTCTATGATTCCGACCTATACAAGGAGCTCACCAAGTACCCTTGTAAAACTATGGAAGACGTCCTAGCCAAGGCATGGGCACAGATAAAATGGGAAGAAGATGAAGTAAACTACAAACCTTGTAGAGCGAACTACAAGGAAGATAAGTCGGAGAGGATGGTCGAATCACGAATCATCAACCGACGTAGCGGGCCATACCCAACAATACCCCGAAGGGACGGCCATATGAGGTACGAGCGACGACGCAACGACAGACCACCAAGGCCTTTCATCCGGCTAAAGAATATAACGCCAGAATATAATTTGAACATCAGACTGGCAGAGGTAGTCGCCATACTCAAAGGAATGGGTAGATCAGTTCGATGGCCAGACAAGATGATGAGCCCGCCGGATCAAAGAGACAACTCCAAATGGTGCGAATTTCACGGCGACCACAGCCATCGAACTGAACATTGTGTGGCACTACGATTGGAAGTGGCCGAACTACTCAAGAAGGGTCACCTTAAAGAATTCCTGACTGACAGGGGTAAACAGACTTTTGTGAACAAAGACAGGTCGCACGACATTATTTCAATCCCTCCACCAGAGCCTCCCAAACACGAGAGGACCGTAAATGTCATCTCTGGCGGATCAGAAGTAAATGGAGTAACCTACTCGGAGGCGAAGCGCCACTCGCGGCAGGCCGGTCGTACGGACGTCCAACGAACTCGTACGGCAGATCCTACATATAACTACCCAATCAGTTTCAGCAGCGATGAGCATATGGATTTATTCAATCCCCACCACGACACACTAGTCATCTCACTAACGGTGGCCAATTGTTTAATCAGACGGATCCTAGTGGACAATGGAAGCTCAACCAATGTACTCTTCCTCGGCGCACTAAAAGAGATGCACATCGATGAATGTAACATCGTATGTCGCTCCACAATCCTTGTAGGATTTAGTGGAGAACACAAGAACACTCTGGGAGAGATCACCCTTCCCGTTTACGCGGAAGGTGTCAACTTGAACACTCGTTTCCTCATCTTGGACTGTCCGTCGTCCTACAACATAATCATGGGTCGCCCGTGGATTCATGATATGAGGGCAGTCCCCTCAACATATCATCAAGTCATCCGTTTCCCTACCAAGTGGGGAGTCCACGAGATCCGAGGGCAGCAAAAGATCTCGCGCGACTGCTACCAGAACACTCTAAAAAACAGGCCGTCCGACTTATAGCAATTACAGAACGAAAGTACCCCCACCAACAAAGACGGACCAGATATGGAAGAACTCGACGAAGTGTCCATACATCGAAATTTCCCAGACCACAAAGTTAGTATTGGATCCCGCCTTCCACAAAATATCCGAGCAAGACTACTCAGCTTCTTGACGGCGCGGCATGACAGCTTCGCATGGTCGCACGCAGACATGATCGGAATTAACCCTGAAGTCCTAGTACATAGGTTGCAAGTCGACCCGGATCATCCACCTGTGAAGCAAAAAAGAAGGAAGTTCGCGCCCGAGCGCAACAAGGTTATAAATGAAGAAATCCAAAAGCTAATTGACATTGGCTCGGTGAGAGAAGTAAATTACCCGGACTGGCTCGCGAACGTAGTAGTAGTGAAGAAAAAGAATGGGAAGTGGCGAGTGTGCATCGACTTCACAGACCTCAACAAGGCTTGCCCAAAAGATTCCTTCTCTCTTCCACACATCGACGTGATGGTGGACGCTACAGCAGGCCACGAACTATTAAGCTTCATGGATGCATTCTCCGGTTACAACCAAATCCTTATGCATCCGGACGACCAAGAGAAGACTTCCTTCATAACGGAGCGCGGCATTTTTTGCTACAAAGTGATGCCGTTCGGCCTCCAGAACGCTGGGGCAACCTACCAAAGATTAGTCAACAAAATGTTCGCAACCATGCTTGGACAGACTATGGAGGTCTATATCGACGACATGCTGGTAAAATCATTAGTAGCAGACCAACACCTCGACCACCTCCGGCAGTCGTTCGACATCATCGACAAGTATGGGATGAAGCTTAATCCAACCAAATGTTCCTTCGGAGTTTCATCAGGGAAGTTCCTTGGCTATTTAGTAACCAAGAGGGGCGTCGAGGCCAACCCGGATCAACTCCGATCCGTCATGGATCTAAGGTCCCCCAAAGGCATCAAAGACGTACAAAAGCTAACCGGACGGCTCGCGGCCCTCAACCGATTCATTTCAAAGTCGTCCGAAAAATGTAAGCCTTTCTTCGACGCTCTAAGAAAGAGCAAGTCATTTGATTGGAATCAAACAAGCGAGGACGCCTTCCAAAACATAAAAAGGTATCTAGCAAACCCGCCCCTCTTATCCAAACCTAAGGAAGGAGAGACCCTCCTGCTCTACCTCGCTATATCCGAAACAGCCGTTAGCGCGGTACTGATAAGGGAGGAGGATGGCAAACAACTCCCCGTATACTACATCAGCAAGACCCTACTCGACGCAGAGATAAGATACGCCCAACTTGAGAAATTAGCCCTCGCACTAGTCACAGCCGCAAGGAAATTACGGCCGTACTTCCAATGCCACACTATTAGTGTACTCACTGAATTCCCCTTGAAGAGTGTCCTACATAAACCTAAACTATCCGGCCGTCTAGTGAAATGGGCCGTGGAGCTGAGCGAGTACGACGTCAACTACCAACCTCGCACGGCGATCAAGTCGCAAGTACTGGCGGATTTCATAGCAGACTTCACGCCCGGGATTCTACAATGAGCGGAAGAACTTTGCACCATGTCGTGCGACACACCAAGGGAGGAGTGGAGTTTAGCAGTTGACGGATCAAGTAACGCTAGAGGCAGCGGGCTAGGAATAGTACTTACCTCCCCTACGGAGCACATCATCGAGAGGTCCATCAGATGTGGATTCAAGACCACCAACAACGAAGCCGAGTACGAAGCCCTCATAGCCGGGCTCACCTTGGCAAAAGACTTACACGTCGAACGAATCAAGGTACGCAGTGACTCCCAATTAATTGTGAGACAATTGCAAGGGTCCTATCAAGCTCGGGACTTGAAGATGTCGGCCTACTTGACCTTGGTAAAAGAGTTACAAGCTTCATTCGAGTCGTTCCACATCGAGCAAATACCCAGATCCGAAAACGCGCATGCCGACGCACTCGCCAATCTTGGGTCCGCACTAGATACCACGATTGAACGAACCATTCCCATGGTGTTTGTCCAATGGCCAGTTGTGTGGAAGCCAACAAAGCTCGAAATCAAACCAATTTCGGACGAGCCCACTTGGATTACCCCGATCTAAGACTACTTGAGGGGCGACACCCTCCCATCTGACAAGATAGAAACACGAAGAATTAAAATCAAGGCCGCCCGATTCTCTATAATCGAAGGTCAACTTTACAAGCGATCCTACTCCGGGCCCTACCTCAAATGTATCGACCCAGTCGAAGCTCAGCAAGTACTCAAGGACTTACACGAGGGGCAATGTGGGAATCACTCGGTCGGGAGAAGCCTAGCCAATATAGCAATCACGGCCGGGTATTACTGGCCCACGATGCGGTCCGAGTCGCACGACCTCGTCAAAAGGTGCGACCCCTGTCAGCGCTTCGCCCACGTTTCACATCAACACCCGGAAAGACTCCACCCCATCTCAGCACCATGGCCCTTCATGAAGTGGGGCATGGACATAGTAGGGAAATTGCCCGTCGCTACCGGAGGAAAAGTCTACATGCTAGCCGTAACCGACTACTTCACAAAGTGGGTCGAAGCCGAATCATATGTAAAAATCAAAGACGCTGAGGTAAAAAGCTTCATTTGGAAGAATGTCATATGCCGCTACGGAGTTCCAAAGGAAATAGTCACCGACAATGGCTCACAATTCAATTCATTCCAAGACTTTTGCGACAAGTGGAGCATCAAACTAAGCTATTCAAGCCCAAGATACCCTCAAGCTAACAGATAAGCAGAATTCACTAACAAGACAATCATGTCCACCCTCAAGAAGCGACTCGACCAATGCAAAGGGAAGTGGGCCGACGAGTTACCAGGTGTGCTATGGTCTTACCGAACGACGGTCAGGACGTCAACAGGCGAAACACCATTCTCTCTATCTTACGGCTCAGAGGCCATTATAGCAACAGAGGCTGACTACCCTTCTTATAGGATACGACATGCAACAGGAGAAGCAAACGACAGAGAATTGCTGAGTGAACTCGACACAATCGACGAGCCCCGCGACAAGGCTGCAATCAGGTTGGCCGTATACCAACAACGAGTCGCCCGCCATTATAACAGAAACGTTCGTCTCAAGTCATTCCGTATTGGAGATTGGGTTCTTCGCCGCGTCTTCCAAAACACAAAGGAAAAGGGAGCAGGCAAATTCGGTCCTACGTGGGAAGGACCATATCAAATCACCAATATATTTGGACATGGAGCCTATAAACTACGATGTACAGATGGCATGGAGATCGGCAACAGCTGGAACGCATGCCATCTAAAACCATATCAGTTTTAAATATTATATCTTGATTTGCCACATGGAACTCTCTTCCCAACGTCCGACGTTAACCTTTTTATGCAGGTCAGCATTGCAAAGACTATCTTAAACTACATCAAAGTTATAGCGTGCAACTAAGCAGTTATACACTCCAACTGGATCAATTCAATACCATAAAAAACAAAGTCTACGACAAGAAACGACCACGACCCGCACTCAAGGTCATGGACCGCGACCTACATTCGCGTTCTCCATCTCCACACGATCACATGACCCGCATTCAAGGTCATGGACTCTCCATCTCCACACGATCACATGACCCGCATTCAAGGTCATGGACTCTCCATCTCCACACGGTTACACGACCCGCATTCAAGGTCATGGACCACGACCTACATTCGCGTTCTCCATCTCCACACGATCACATGACCCGCATTCAAGGTCATGGACTCTCCATCTCCAAACGGATCATACAATCATAAAAAGCTTACGACATTTAGGAAAAATTTAAACATACTTCATATATTAAATTGTTGTTCAAACAAAGCATACAATAAAATAAAAACGATCGACAAAACATTTTTACAACCCCTTATGGGGCAAGATCATCGTGCTCTCCAGTCGGCTGGGCAGCCAAGGCCACAATGGTCGAACCTTCTAGAGGAGAATGAACAGGCTCTTCACCAGGCTTATCATCGGCTTCATCCTCATCATAGCGCGACAGCTCCTCGTGGTCGGCGATCCAGCTGTCAACCTTCCACTCGGTCGCACGACCGTCCCTGTACTCCCTCATCAAATCCGCACGAGTCTTAATGACGGCATTAAGAACGTTATCCTCTGCCTTGTCGTACAGGGAGTCGTAGTCCGCCTCTTTAGCCTTCAGCTTGGCCTCCAGCAACTCGACGCTCGACTTCAGCCTATTTAGTTCCAAAGTGGCCTCCACCGCTCGACTCGAGGCCTCAAGAGCAGTTTTCTTGGCCTCAACATTCGAAGACTTCAGCTTATCATTGTCAGTCTTTAGGCTCTGGTTGCTCACCTTCAGGTCCCTCACCTTCTTGAGGGCGACGTCCAGCTCTTCCTTCAGATGGACGTGCGACTGAAGAGCCTACAAAAAATAAAAATACAAGTCAGAACAAATTATAAAATATTTAAAACAAAATATACAAATATATAGGTCGTACGACCATACCTGGAAGAGGTGACCAAGGCCCCAGTCAGCAGCTTGGGAAAGACCCATCTCCCTGAGGCGACTCTTGTCTTCGGGCAGCAGCAGCCGCTCGACCTGTGGAAGGATCGACCCTACATCAGAGTATGCAGAGGCGTCCTGTGGGAAGACTAGGTCGACCGACGCGTCGACACCTGATGTCGAATCCTCCTTTCTTCTTTTCTTTCCAGCAGAAGAAACATCTTGGGAGGTCTTGGTTCGACTAGAAGGAGGAGGTGAAGGAGTGGAGGCCGCTTGGTCGCTCGACTCAGCCTTCTTCTTGCCCTTTCTTTTCTCCCTCAGCCTCTTCATTGCGTCATCAGCAGCAGGTGCAGCGATCTCTCCAGCCATAATATCAACTGCAAATCGTCGCTCGACGTATGAGATGGGAGTCAGGAATCGTGTGTCGTACAGTCGCTCGACACAATGCCTGACCCTGACAAACTCCACTAAATTTTTGAAGGCAGGGTAGGGGGTACCTAGCTCGTTTATAACGCTAAACTTCCAGAGGTGACTCGGCCGCAAGTTTTCCTCCGATAGTATACTCCTCCAACTCCTCTCCTTGACGTCGTACGACAGCACCTTTTCCGTACGCGTCACACACGTCAGTCCAACAACTGATTGAGGCGCTCCTGTGTTCACTACAAAAACAAACACAAAAGGAGTTAGTGAGAACAGTAGCAAAGACAGTCGTACGACGCTACTAAAATAAAGACCCACCAGCCTTAGACCAGGTCGCACGAACGACGGTATCCTCGAGAGGCCAATCGACAAGCAGGCCCCTCGCTAAGAAATACCTGTCGTTCCACAGCCTGTCATTCATCGTCAGCTCCGTGATCAGGTGTGTTCTGTTGGGTCGGAGGTTCAAGTTGTAACGACCCTTTTCTGTGTCGTGCTCCCGCACGGTGTACGAGTAGAAAAGGTCAGGGAGCTCGAAGACTATCCCTTCCCTCGTACACAATAGATCCAGCGCCAGCAGGATCGTCAGCTGTTAGGCATCAGCTGCCCTGGGGAAAGCTCCAAGTGATCGAGCACTTTCCTCAGCAGCCCAACTATGGGCAACCTGAATCCTACCCGCTGGAATGGGAACTCGTACAAACAGGTCCATCCTGGGATGTCCCAATCTGGTCTCTCCTCCTTATGTGGCGCCCTCAGTGCGACTCTATCAGGAATGCCATAGCTGAATCGGAGGCGCGTGACGTCGTCCTCAGTCAGCACGCTAGCCGGGTTATTCAATAGCAACCCTAGCGGCCTACTAGGTCCCATTGGACACGGGCCAGCTGCGTCGCCCGGCTGCTCGACTAAGGGCACTCCCATAGCCACGTCGTCCGTCACACGTGATGTACCCGCAAGAGAATCGGTCACGGTGCCGTATGACGAGGAAGCTATAGTTACTTCAGCACTCGCTGCCTCTGACTCTCCCCATGAGTCGTATGACAGATCTATTGGATCGTTGTATCCACGCCCAGAGGTACTGGGAGGACTCTCATCTCCTCAACTCGACATCAGACCTACAAGTCGAACGACAGTAGCTAATGGTTAGTATTTATAACCTAGATCAAAGACTTGGCACGACCTAATATCAACTCCCAAGACTGTTAATAAGGTCGTGCGACCTATACGTCTTGGCTACTGTCGTGCGACCTAGACTCTACAAACAGTTTGTACATAAACCTAAGTCTAAATTTTCGATCTAAAAAAAAAAAAAAAATTTTAAAAGTTTTTCTAGAACTATTCGAAGAACACAAAGGAACCCAGAAACAGAAAATGCAAAAATGAGAAAACAAAATAGCGAAGGGACCAGGAAAACTTACCAAAAGAGCAAAACGACCTCTTCCTCGCCGGAATAAACACGGAGATGGCAAAAGTGAGCAGCAAAGACGCCGGAATGACACGGGAATGGCAAAAAGCGGCGACTGGTTTTTTAGAGAGAAAACGAGAAAGAAAGAGAGAGCAAAAAATTGAAAATGAAGAGAAAGGGAAAGAGCGGCAACTAAAAAGAAACACATGCTGACGTGCCAGCTTCTCATTGGACACGTACTCCCATAACCTATCATTTGCCATGCATGCGCACAGCCCATAAAAACCGCATTTATTTCGACACAGATATCGAGGAGTCGATTGGAAACCAACCACTCTTTCCCTAAGTGACATTGTCGTACGACAATAACAGCACTTACGCGTTGTCATCTACTCACCAACACTGATACACTCTCTCAGAAGGACAAAGTCGTGCGACAATGTCGGCCCAACCTTGAAGTTTACACATACATATCCATGCCTACATGTCGTACGACGCAAACACCCTGGCTCTTTAGATCCAATGCGTTTGGGGGCAAACTGTAGTAGCCAAAATATGTCTGGCCCAAGGTATGGTCCAAAGACAAAGCCCATAGCCCAAAGTAGGACAACACTCATGAAGTACGATGACGTATCAGCTCGAAGACCAAGTCGCACGACATGAAGCGCTCGAGTAGTACGACGACGTATCAGCTCGAAGACCAAGTCGCACGACATGAAGCGCTCGAGTAGTACGACGACGTATCAGCTCGAAGACCAAGTCGCACGACATGAAGCACTCGAGTAGTACGACGACGTATTAGCTCGAAGACCAAGTCGCACGACATGGAGCGATCATGTAGTAACGACGACGTATCAGTTCGAAGACCTTGTCGCACGACATGTGCCCTTATGTAGTGCGACCGTGCTACATCACCCAATCATGGTCCAGATTGACAAGAAACCTACATGTCGTATGACATAGCATCTCCGTCGCTCCGAGGGAGACCAGAGTGTGATCTACTTTGAAACGGGTCCTACAAAGTCATAATGACACTTGATGGCAGCCCGATCAAAAGAAGCACCCAGATGCTTTCTTGGTGGAGGACAGAGAGGGGAGAATGATGAGATCCCTCAAAAGGAAGAAGCATCAGTCTCCTATAAAGAGAAAGATAATCCCTCATGAGAAAGGACGGCCGAAAAACTAAGATCAAGAGATTACTAAGAAAAAGCCACACCCTACGGCCATTGTTGAACTTCTCCGATCACCCTCCGACCTTACACCCCCTCTGATCAGAAAAACCCCAACTGTGAAGATAGCAGGAAGTATTCCTTACTCATCTCCATTTACAAACATTACACTTTTACTAGCACTCGCTAACTTGACCGTCGGAGTGACATTGGCCGGCACCACCCCGGTGTCCCAGACGTCCTGCGGGTCACGTACGTTCTGTCTTTGCAGGTTGTAGTGCCCCGTGTCCCCGAGCGATTTTTGAGGACTACAACACGCATAATGTCAGTTTACCGTTTATTACACTCAAGTATCCTACTTTCCGTTAACCAAGTTAAAACTAACTGTTGACTAATTGTTTTTTGTAAAATGACATAATTGCCCTTATTAACAAATATAAAAAATACCATTAAAAATAATAATATTTAAAAATAATAATCATCGCAAACAACTCACTATTCATCATCTTTACCATTACCTTTCCCACCATCACCATCACCATCACCATCTTCCTCATTCAACCACCATCTTCCACATTTAATTCATTTAATCTCCCATCCATTTTCTAAAATTAATCCATCAACCATCCTTATCACTATCTATTCATCTTCCACAATCACATTCAAAACTATCCAACACATATTCAAAAAAAAAAAAAAAAAACTTCATCACCATCATCCATGCATCTTTCAACCACATCACATAAAAAAAAAAAAAACAAAACAAAACAAAACCCTTATCACCACCATCCATCCACCTTCCACAAGCAATCCATCAACCATTCATCCAAAATAAAAAAAACCACATCGGACAAAAAAAAAAAGATTTTCGCTTTGACAAGTTCAAGAGCCATTTTCAAGCGAGAGCAAAGAGAGAAAGATAGAGAAGGCCTTAAAGAGAAAAGGCACAGGCAAGAGAAAAGGAAGCTTGACCTTTGGTGGGGACTTAGGTATTTTTAATTTTTTTTAAAAGATTTTTTTTTTTTTTGCAATGATGAAGGAAAAGATCTGGAAACATTTCCAGATCTCTTCCATTTAAAAAATATTTTTAATATATATTATTTAAAAATAATGTTAATTTTTTAATTTAATTAAAAAAATAACGTGGCATATCCTTATTGGTTAGATGGTTTTTTTAAAAAAGAATTTACATGTAAAAGACCAATTTGCCCTTGAATCATTTGGTCAACCGTTAATTTTAACTTAGTCAACTGAAAGTATAGTATTTGAGTGTAATAAATGGTAAACTAGCATTATATAACATCCCTAATTTCAAATAATTGATTTTGAATATGTAGATATAAAATTTATGATTTGAGGGGTGTAAAACGTAATTAAATATATGTATATTTTTATGGTTTCCAGGTGAACCAAATGGAGCGGTCCAGAAATAACGCATGAAGAAAAGGGTGAAAACTAGGCAGTAAGTACCGTGACCACTCACCGCGACCAGAGATTACGATGAGTCGCTCGCAGTGAAAAATGGTAATTTTTGACAGTGAGCACCGCGACCAGTCACTGCGACCAGGGATCGCGCTGACTAGCTCGCGATGAAAATGTGGATTTCGAGCAGTGAGCAACGCGACCACCAACGCGACCACCAGCGCGACCAGGTACCGCGATAATTGATCGCGATGAAAGCGGTGAAATTACTCCAGTGAGTAACGCGACCAGGTAGCGCGATCACAGGTCGCGATGACCAAAATTTTATAAAAAAAAAATAAGAGGCGGTGAAGCTTCTCACGGAAGCAAACCAGAAAAGAAAGAGAGAAAACGAGAGAAAAGAAAAGAAAGAAAAGAGAGAGAAAGGAAGAGAAAGAAAGAGAAAGAAGAAGAAGAAGAAGAAGAAGAAGAAGAAGAAGAAGAAGAAGAAGAAGAAGAAGAAGAGAAGAAAAAGAAGGAAAAAGGAAGAAATGAGAAAGAGAAAGGAAAAGAGGAGGAAGAAAAGAAAAAGAAAAAAGGAAAATTCAGAAAGAAAACTGTCGTAAAACGGTATCCAGGTTGGTGTACACACAATTTTCACACGGTTTAATTAAATTGATTTATGAATATTTATTGAAAATGATTTTGAATTAAGTAAAAGTGATTTATATTGAATTTCATGATTTTAATTTCTGTATTCTGTTATTTGATGTATTATGAATTTCTTGTTTTACAACTATTAATGAATATTGATTTTGGATTGATTGAGAGAATTTTTGATTATCTGAAAGTTATTCGAAAAGTAAATAAAATATCTGTAAACTCTGAACTTTGATTTTATAGCCCTGATATATATATAGGGATATATGGATATAGAAGATTGACATGTCAATTGGGTGTATATATGGCAGTACTGCACTGATGTTTCTGATGCTTATGATGATGATATTACGGATACCATTTTCTTAGAAATGGGAAACTAACTGTGAAATACGGATAGCATTTCATTATGAAATGGGAAACCGACTGTGAGAACATATGAATACCATTTCTTTATGAAATGGGAAACCGACTGTTTATATAGGGATACCATTTCTTATGAGATGGAAAACCCGACTGTAAAACCTGTAATCCAGTCCTATAAACCCTGTTATGTGTATCAATGGCCCAATTAAGAACTGAAAACTAGAAAATAATGTGTAAATAAATAAATGTTATTACGATTGAAACTCAGAAACTTTTGAAATACTTTCTTTTATAAAGATTCAGTAATTAAAATATGATGGTTGTTTTATATATATATATATATATATATATATATATATATATATATATATTTCTGAATTTTGAATTTAAGATTTATTGTTTTATATTATATTGTAATTTATTTTAGTGTACACTCACTAAGCATCATTACTTAGCGTGTTGATGTTTATCGCGCGTAGGTGACAGAGATACCGAGGAAGGAAAAGATTGAAGAGAGAGTTGCAGACAGAGATCCAGAGTCACCACATTTTGGGTAGTCATATATATTTCTATATATTACACATGCATATACAAGAATATGTAAATGTGTTATATATTTGTGTTTTGTAATTAATTATTTTATGATTTCTGTTTTTCATTTTCAAAGGATTGTAAATAATGAATTATGAATTGTTTTATTTTAAAATTGTTTGGAAGTTGCACTAAACGGCAGAGTGCGCATTGGTTTGAAAGTTTGATATAGAAGTGTTGAAATTATATTGTTTTGGACATTTGTTGAAAACAGGTTTTGGGAAATCAGAAAAATAGAGGAAACTCTGCCTAAATTTTTAAAACTGATTTTCGATGGGCTCACTAGAAAAACATTTATAAAATGTAATTTATATGATTTTCAATGGTTTGCAAATTATAAAAGAATTTAAGAAAAGTTTTGAAAACCCGGTAGCACTCCTTGGGTCGATCCAGACGAGTCGGGTCAGGGGGTGTTACACATTATACGTGTAATTAAGGATAAGGTCAGGGTATCTTAATGCAATTCACCCTTTTTGTAATAGAATTTTTTTTTTCTTTTTATAACATTTGAGTTAAAAAAAAATTGATTAAATTAGTATCAACAATTCAATTGAGTGTAGAGGTGCCTATCTCCAAAAATAATGAAAGGGAAATTCTTTGATCCAAAATATTTTAAAATTTTTATTCATATAATCTTGATATATATAATATTTTTTCTACATTGAAATTATAGAAACAAAAAGATTGAACAAGTTACAGTTGTTTATGGTATCTATATTAACCATAAATGTACAAGTTGATATGCTACATTTTTTTGTATTGGGTTCCGCCATTAATACAACACACAATTACTCTATATATATACACATATATATAAACTTTAATTATGAAATTCTCCCACTTCATACCTCGTAACGCACCGTATTCTTATAGAGAAAAAGGTGTTTTTACATCTTCTTAACTCTAAATGGCTAAGAAGAGAAAATGTTCCTTTTTTTAGGGTATTTACGGGAAAGGATCTAGTTGAAATATAGCGAGGCCTGTAGATAAGTGGATTAGAGCACGTGGCTACGAACCATGGTGTTAGGGTTCAAATCCCTCCTCACCCTCAACCGGCCCTCCTTCCCTTTAGGGGTAGGAAAATCATGATAGAGATAGCTAGATTGGACCCAAAGCTATACATATAACATCTTTTGTAAATTATTGATTTTGCCTCTTGGCTTCAAGTAGCTTCCCTCGTCAACTACCAACCACACATCTTGTAAGAGCTATAATTATACAAAATTCCAAGTGAAGTTTACCAGCAATGCATTTGCAAGGTGCAACTCTCACCGTCCAGTATATCATAGAAGGAGGTGACATCTATGGGCTTTTTAACTTTTTTGAAAAGTGCTTTTGGAAGTTTATATTGGACCTGTTTTACAGTATTTTTAGAAGTCTGCTTTTGATTTTTTGAGTCCAAAAACCCTTTTGGGAGTATTTGAATATTTCCATAGAAGAGTTTTTAAGTTTTAAAAGCTCTTTCAGGTAAAGTCAAAATACAAGAAGTCAAAAGTTTAAAATAAAAGTTATGTTAAACAGTTGATCAAAGTGCTTGGTCAGCTGCTTGGGATTTTTTTGTTACTTTTTTCCTGAAACTCGGGGTGGACAAAAAAACCCTCATATGAATTCATGATCATATCTTCATTGAATCTTTGCTTCAATGGTCTTCGGTCATATTATTATTGCTTTTTCATGAAACACATTTATTGTTATAGCCTCAATTATTGGTTAGACAAAAACTATGTTTTGAGCCCACTTAATTGGATTGTGCACATTCTAGAGTAGAGGATATTCTTTTTATTAACTCTTTAACTACTGAAAATTTCACTCAATAATTTGATTAAATAATTTTTAAAATTTTTGAATTTGGTTTAACAATAGATGACCACTTATTTTAATTTTTTGGTAAATATTCATATAAGGAGAATATTATTATCTGCACAGAATAACCACCCAATTTTATTGGGTTAGAATCATTTACTTTACTGGCGTGGTTTTTAAACAGTTTGAATTGAACACTTACATGTATGAGAGAAAGAAAAAGAAATAAAAAAAATCTTGACCATGTATGTATCACTAGATTAGAAAAAAAACCGATAAAATACCAAATTAAAAGAGAATCCGAATTCAATTTTATACTTTGAACATTTTGTTCAAATGGGTAACAAAGTTCACGAAGAATTCAAAGACCAAAGAATATATCTACAAACCCTACTACCAAAATTGTGTTTTCCCACCCCACAAAATTTCTACCGAAATGGACAATTAATATAAGTCAAATTAGTCTATAAGATAAATAGAAAAATTCTTCTCGAGTATGACGCGCTTTCGCTAATTAATTTGGTGTTTTCTAAATCTTCTCGTTATTCTGAGATTGGTCTTTTTATTTTGAATATTCTGAATTTATTAGAGTCTCCTAGTGTGTGTGGGGTTTCTTATAGTCATAGGAGTACCAATATAGTTAGTTGCTCATTCTCTTGATAAGTTTGCTTTTTCTTTTAGTTCTGAATTTATTTGTATAACAGAGTTTTATTTTAACTGATTTAGCTTGTTTGTAATTTTTTTTTTCCGTTGGAATAACCTTTTCTCTTTGAAAAAATAAATAGAAAAATTCTAACGAATTAATCATCAAAAAGAGACAAGAAAGCTCTTGCTCTTTCAAAAAAAAGAAAAAAGGAAGGAGTATAATTGGCTGTAAAAAAGGAGCAATCAATAATGGCACTTTTCTCTTCTTTAATGGAAGTCATGTTTTTTATTTCAAAAAATAATAATAATAATAATAATGGGCAGTACTTTCATGGACATAATTGAGGCATGTGTTCATATTTGATGAAAAAACCTCATTATAAAAAATAATAGACCTTTGTCAAAAAAAAAAAAAAAAAATAGACCACTTTAATTTTCTTTATAGACTTTTTTGCAAATAAAATATAAGATTCACTTCTTTTTCGTTTTTTTAAAGATCATATATCGGGAATAATCTCGTTATTAAAAGAATATAAAGATCGATCCATAAGAAATTTTATTCGCTGAGCTAGTTAGTACCCCACACCAAATTGATGGTCCTATAATCAAATTTAAATAATCATACGACGGCTACACAGCTATACAAATTTAATAATTAATCAATTAGAAATCAAATCCAATTTCGCTTGTTATTAGCCCGTCACTCATCATATATCATTTTTAGATATATCTATATATTTTTTTCTTTTTAATGATAAACTAATCTTAGATTCAAATCGTATGTATTTTAAAAAAAAAAAAACATTATGTCCTTGAGTGAGGAGGAACAGATTCGTTCATGAGCAGCATCTCCTTCCTGCTGTAGACTCGGTTGCTTGATCCATCAGCTTCTTGAGTGACTGGGACTCTGCTGTTCTTCCCCCAATGGCCTCTCGACAAGCTACTGAGCTTACTAGGTGGTCAAGGCCTGTTGAAGGTTGGTTAAAACTGAACATGGATGCTTCCTTGTGAGTTTATAGTTGTTTGGTTAGGTTGGGAGCAGTGGTTCGCGATAGTAATGGTGATTTTATGGCTGGTCTTTCTCGTAAGCTCATTGGGTTAGTTTCAATCGAAATCGCGGAAGCCTCCGCAATTTTAAACGGTTTGCACCTTGCCATCGATTCTGGTTTCTCGCGCATCCAGATTGAATCTGATGCCCTCAATGTGATCAATTACTTAATTCGGCGTTGCCCCCCTAAGTCTGAAGTTGGCCTCAATATTATTGATATTTTATCTCTTTGTGATAGAGCTTGTATTTACTTTTCGTTTGTGCCTCATAGTGCTAATTCTGTGGCTCATTCGTTGGCTAAGAATAGTTTTTCGATTTCCGATGTTTCTATTTGGTTGGAGAAAGCCCATTCTTAACTGGATCAGGGTCTTTTATCAGATCTCCAGTATTAGTTTGTATTTCAGTTTTTCTCTAAAAAAAAAAAAAACAAGTCTTCATATTGTACCGTAATCAATTTCATCCGTATTGATACCCAATTTCTCCAATTTGAAGTCCAGCCCAAGTTACACCCCTTTAGTAAATACACCCCATCAAATATATATATATATATTTTTAAATGTTCTAATAAAGTTTATTTACAAAATTATAATACAATAAAATTTTAAAAATAATTTTTTTAAAATCAATTATTTAATAATTATATATTATATTTTCTTTAAATAATTTTTTAACGTAATATACTTACGAAAAGGGTGCGTATACAGTTTTAGTAGAGTGCATAACTACAAATATGGCCACTCTTTACTCAAATTGAAGAAGAAAGAAAATTAATTATGTAAAAAAAAAAAAAAAAATTCTAATATATATCGAACAAGCACATTGAACAAGAGACCATAAACAAAAAATCAGAAATTGTTATTATTTTTTTATTTTATTTTGAGAATTTGGATGCTTAAACTGGTTTGACCAAAACCTCGAACAATCCTGTTTCTTTTTGGGCTGCTATTGCTATATATCCAATTGTAGAATTTGGGCTTTCATGTCCTTTTGGGCTTCTTGGGCCTCTATCAAATCGTATAAGCATTCGGAATTTAATATATTTTGCCGTTCTAGACCTAAAACGAACATCGTTAACAGGAAAATGAAGCATGAAATTAGAAATCTCGATAATAACTAAACCAAGTTCTAATAAAATAGACCACAAAAAGTTTTTATTTTTATTTTTTTTTATTTTTACTATGAGTTTGATTGTTTTTAGCATTAGATTTTGTAATACTTTCTAAATGAACAAATAAATAATTAAGTGAAACAAAAATGATGACACCACCATTGGATATATGATGTTGATTTATATATATATATATATATATATATATATATATATATATATATTTATTTATTGGATAGCTATAGCTAGAACTTCAATATATTTAATTGTAATAAATTTATATTATGAAAAAAATGTACTTCTTCCAACAGATTTGGTGCATTACCTTTGGCTGCTGATGTTAAGTTATCTTTTCAGTTTCATTAGATGAGTTTCTTTTTATAGTATTATAGTATTATCAAAAATTTTTTTTTTTTAATTTTGATACCAAACAACAAAAAAATAAATTATATTATATTAAAATAAAAAAATAAAAGGTAATATAAAAACAAAGAGTGTTGATGTGGGAAATTAGTTAAAGAATCCAAAAGTAGTTGAAGCTAAAGTAATTTTTTTTATTTTTTAATTAATCAGTTTAATTAATTATAGTTAGTGGTTGCCAAATGCTAAGCATCAAACATGGGGGTGTCATCACACCCAAAACCCCAACAATTGGTCTAGAAATTCTCAAAAGTTGCTGATTCTATTAGTTTTTAAATAAGATAATCACCTCCTAGTTGCATATTTAATGGTTACTTTATTATGTTTTTTTTAGTATATACTTTTAAGAATCTGAATACCAACAACAATAAGATTCTAATCACACACTCATTCATTGGTTAAGTGATTAGTGTATTTCTCTCCCACTTCAGTGGTGAGGGTTAAATTCTCACCATGTGTATTTACCAATATATATTGGTAGTTTTCTCCCCTTATTGTTAGAGTAAATATCTTCCGTTATTGAAATAGATATCTGAGCCGCACGTTTAGTGATTGATCTCGGTAGGTCCCGACAGTTATTAATCTTATAATTTGTACCTTTAAAAAAAAAATAAGATTCTAATCTTTATCTATTAAGTACCGTCCTGATTTTATAAAATACGGACTTTTAAATCTCAACCGTTTGATGTTTACAAGGGGTGAAGATTATGAGTGTATCTATATTTTGTAGTGTTGTTCTACGCGGAACAACATTAGTTCATACTTTCATACAAATATAGTTTTAGTTAAAAAAATTTCACACACCAAATTAAAGAAAGTGAGTATAAATTTGACTTTAAAAAAAATAAAAATAAGAGAATAGTAATATATTAACGGATGTCATAACTTAATAGATTACTATTTTAAATTGTAAGACTATTTATCAATATGTATATCACTTCTCATAGACATATAAAATTATACGTATAGAAATTTAAAATCATATCAGCGCCCTGAGTGGATTTTTGCTAAACGACAACTCAATAAAGAAAATATATAAAAATATATGAGTGGCTTGTCCAAGTCAACCTAGACTCAATGAATTTAACATTAATTCAGATTTTCATCTATAAATATTTCTTAAAAATCAATATATCACTTGGAAAGGCCTGAATTATTGGTCACAACTAGAGAGACTCAAATATATAAATATTAGAGGAAAATCTGTGCAGTTTTCATGTTCAAGATTTGGTTGCATTTTATTAAACCAGAAAGAGAAACAATTAATCTATTAGTTTTATTTATAAAATGGTGGGAATCTGATATGACCTATTTGATTGAGAGAGAGGAGATGTTTATATTATCTTACTCATTTCATTGCTTAATTAGTTGATTTAATTAATTAATTATGAGACAAACGTGAAGCTCCATACATACACACACACACACACACATATATATATATATATATATATATAAACTGAATAAGTCTATCGTGTTTTCTTTTGCTTATATTAAATTGAACATTTTTCTCCATAATTGGATATTACGGGAGTTTCGGTCCTACCTTACTCGTATAAAAAACAAGCGCGGGATGGAGACCTCGATCCCCTCATTATGAACGTAATAGCGTAGTCATATTTATAATGTTTGATCTAGGTAGTAGTAAGTGGCAATAATAATTTTAAAAAGAAAAAAGAAAAAATAGTTTGTAATAAAAATTTTAAAGTATTTTGATATAGTCTATTTTCAATACCAAGAAGAATTAATGGTGGCAGTTTTTTCCTGAGTACTTCAAACAATTAACTGCAGATTTGATTCTTGACAAACCTGTCTTATAAAATAAACCTAAACATGTGAAGAATTAAAACCCAAATCAGTTCCTAGTAGATATTTGATCTTGTTAATTTTTGGATCCTTAGATTGGGATCTACACAACCTGAACATTTTCTGAATAATATATATATAAATAGATATGAGTAAGGCTAGCTGGGAGGTGTTAGATCTCAATCTGAGATTAAACTCAGTTGATAATTATGTGATTGTACCAAGAATCTTGTGCTTGTATCATATCTAGTCATCTTCATGTGGGTTTTAATTAAGGTCCTCGACCGTCTGTCAAAATAATCTGTTAAAGCGTTTTAAATAATTAAACCGTTCCGCTAAATATAGATTCGGATGGTTTTAAAATTTTTTAATAACTCTAATTTTTATAGTTCTGGATGGGGTTTGACCTTTACGTATTTCCAATTTTAAAAATAAAAAAGAAATTAAAAACTATTTGTTAGATGAATGCCAAGTGGTCTCAATATGACAAGAGAAAAGATGGAGACATTATACAAATGGGAATGGGGACCAAAGCAACTAAAACAAACCCCATTAATATCAATGAAAAGAAAACACCAAATGAATCTCTTTCAATTTTTAATTAGTGAAGACCAGTTCTAGCTGACAATGCATGCCACAGATTCCACCCTTTGTTCTTATTATTAAAACTAAATTGTAATTATTGAAGATGGTTTGTGATACCATATTCAAGGTGTGACAATTAATGACTATGACCTCAGTTTTTTATATGGTTAATTACTTTATTTATTTATTTTGTCTAAAAATATTTCTTTCACTTCCTCTAAAATGGAACCTAATTAAATTGTATTCATATAATGTTCAGAAATAGGTGGAGGCTAATGACAATTTTTAGAGCTAATAAAAAGTATTTTTGACAACGTTAAAGCATATATTATCTTATATACCTACCAAAATATGTTCCCCAGTTCCCGCACGCGTGCAGAGCGTGTTGTCTTTAACTACTACATCGTATATTGTATGTTGTTTTATATTTATGACAACACACAAGGTAAGTTATCAAAAGTCTCTACTCTTTTAAATAATAGGCGTATCAATAATATATAGACTATCATTGCGAAATTTTTTAACAATGTAGATTGTAAAATGTCAAATTGCTTGCAGTCAGAATTTCAGAAAATGTTAAAAAATATTAATCTGCTTGTGTTTTAACCAAACCTTATAAATTCAAACAAATTTGATACGTTTTCTCATTTTTGGATTTTATTTTCGCACCACAAATAAGCAAAAGAGCAGTTTTCATTAGATTTTGTGAGGACAAAAGAATTCATTGAGGTTGAGAGTTGGAAAAAAAAAACAAAAAGAAAAAAAAAGCGAAACCTTTGGGACCAATTTTGTTTTTTAATTTGTACAAAGATTTGATTTGTATGGACCATTCAATAAATTAAAATAAATGAGCTCCTAAAAGTTAAAAAATAAAAATCTAACAAAACAAAATATATAGTTGAGGGAATCACCACCGACCAATATAAATATATAATTAGTATTGAATACTTTAATTTAATTATTTGAGCTCCTAAATGTTGATAAAAAAGTTTTAGGATTACTTTATGTTATGGGTTCGTGTCTTTTTCGATGAAAAAAATTTTAAACGTATGATCTTCTTTGTACGAAATATATGCAATGTCAATCAATAATAAATTAAAAACACAAACGAAAGTACGAAGAATAATAAAAGATATACGAGATTTTTAAGAAGTTCGACGATCAATATAATCCCTACGTCTACAGAGCGCATCAACTCTCAATTTTATTATTAAATAATGTTTACAAAATACACACTTAAAACGGTTCTATTTTTCTCTTTTAAAGAAATCCAAATAATATAAAGGTTTAAATACTAAGTGTAAAACTATCACTATTACATGAAAATTTATAATTAAAATTTTATTCTGAGAATACTGCCCTGCTTCCCCCACGAGTTTACTTGCAACTTGACTACCGCAAGCTCTGCAGGGAGCTCCGCCTCCAAATGCGAAACACAACAACACAATACTGATTCAGATTTTATAATCTAACATTGCTGTAAAAAGTAAATGCATGAAAACTAGCTCAGTTTTATTTTTATTTTTTTAAAAATAAATCATATTTTTTGAGGGGTTAATATATTAATTTCGATTTTAACAATTTAGATAAATGACATCTTCTCTATAATTTAATTAGCTTAGAATAATTGCAGAATCTTTTATATAAAAATAAATAGATATTATATGAAGACTTGGATTCTCTCTAATCTATTACTCTTGAGTCTTGACTGCATTTATATTGTCTAATCATTGACTATTATTAAGTCAAGCTAATTAATTAATTAATTTTCTTGATTACAATTATATAATTAAAAAAAACATAATTCATAATGATGATTGATTTATTTCATTGCCATCCATCCAAAATAATAATTTTTCTATTTGAGAAACAAAAAACCAAAGAAAAAAAATAGACTGATCTTCTCCTAAAACTCCACATCGACGAGAAAGATCAAGTGATTGGAACTCTGACAATGAGCTAAGCTTATATGTCTTTCTATAGAAATATAATCCTCAAATATATGGTCCAAATGATTACATAAACTTAGAGTTCTTGTTTGTGAAATCTTTTTGCAAACTATATATATATATGATTAAGGTTTTAGCGTACGTTTGCAATAGTTTTTCCACTGCCCAAAAGAGTTTTTTTAATCCAAAAAGCTCTTTTTAAGTGTTTTCTTTTGTATCGTTTGGTTGTCAATCAAATAGAACTTTTAGAAAATTAAAAATATTATTTTATGTGATATGATGAAATACGAATGCAAACTCTCAGAAACAAATTATACACAGATAAAATTAAGCATGAAAAATAATAAAAAGATACGAGATTTTACGTGGTTCGCTGATCAAAATGATCTCTATATCCATGGAGCACACCAGCACTCAATTTCACTATCAAACAATGTTTACTGGCATACACTCGAAAAACAGCTATGTTTTTATCTCTCATTTCGTGTGTTTTATCTCTTTGTCTAACCCTGAGATTACTAGGGTTTAAATACTAAAATCTAGAGTAAAAAACTGTTACGCCGTGATTGTGATCCTGCAGTCGTGAGTGTGCTCACAAATGCCTACCACTGCATAATCATGGGCTACAATCGCGAGCCTGTAGGCGCAGTTCTTGGCCACGAGTTTCTTCCCCTCTATGTGCGAAGCGAAACAAACTGATACAGCCTTCATAATCCAATTACGTCTATTGGAAGAGGTCAAGGTTTTAGATTTTTTCAAGCTATTTTTAAATTTTTTTAAAACTCTAAAATATCAAAAGTATCCTCATGATATTTTATTAATTACATTACACGCTTTCCATATAAAAGATTCACTCTCCTCATTTTTGTTTTTTGTTTTTGTTTTTTTTTTTTTTTATGAGACCCTTCTCAATTCTTATCATCCATTCAATGTATATATTGCTTTAGGGTCCGTTTAGAAAAGTTTCTTCGAGTCGAACTTTTAGAAGTATATCTTTTAGAAGTGAACCTTTTACAAGTATAGTTTTTAAGGAAAAGTCGTTGACCGTTTAATTATCAATTAAAAAACTCTTTGAAATGATTCAATTACCAAAATGGACACGACTTTAAGTTAAAATAATATTGTAAAATTAATAAACTTTAATAGAGTTATATTAGACATTTTAATGTTTTTAAAAGTTAAAAAAGATCTACTTGAAAAAGTACAAATTTGAACTTCTCGAATAGACGTAAAACAGCTTATTTAATCGCTCAAAAACTCTACTGGAGCGACAAGCAAAAACATAAAAAAAAAAAAAAAAACTGAAAAAAGTTTTTAGAATTAAATAAGCTCTTCCAAACGTACACTTAGGCCTTGTTTGGGATGGCTTATAGAAGTGGCTTTTGGGCTTTTTGGATCCAAAAGCCACTTCTAAGCTTGCTTGGATGGTTCAATAAAAAGGCTTTGGACTTATAAAAGCTCTTCCACTATAAGCTAAAATTTGTGGCTTTTTCCAAAAGAGCTTTTGGACCAATGACCGGGAAGCCAAAATTTTTTAATGAAAATTTTATAATTCCCATTTTGACCTTATTTTACTTAATAACAAATTTTCAATTCCTTCCATGTCCTAGCCAAACAGTAAATGAATTTTATTATTAGGATTTTCAATTCATTCCATGACTTTCTCTTCACTTTTATCATTAGAATTTTATCTAATATTATCTTCATAATTTGTACTAAATTATTATGCATGTGTATCTAAAATTGTAAATAAATTTTAATTATTTTATTTTTTTTGTTCATAAAATATAAATTTTGATATATTATATTATCCCATATAAATTAAATATTAATTAACAATTTTACTTATATTTTTTGTTATAAAGTTGAAATTATGTTGGGTAGAAATTATAATAAAATGTTCATAGCCAAACAGTATTAAAAGCTCTTATTGAAGGGCAAAAATGTCCTACCATAATTTATAGACTTTTTTAAATATTTCAGCCAAACAGTCTCAAAAGCTCTTATGTATATAAAAGCTCTTCTGAAATACATCATCCAAACAGTAAATTAAAAGTTCAGCCTTTTACTTCTCTTCTTCTACTGTCAAAAGTCATAAGTAAAAGCTTTCCCAAACGAGCCCTTAATACTAAAAAAATATTTTAATTGTCATGTAATTTAAATTATTATATACTTCATAGAAAATATTAAATTTTGTATACAAAAAAAAAAAAAATTGAAAAACTTGTCCATCATCTACACGGATCTCCTGGTCGTGACCCGACCGGCCATTTATACTCGTACCTATATATACAACTCAACCCGACCAACACTTCGACGATGGCGGCTTCTGTCTTCTCCAAGTCCGAAAAATACAATGTCTGGAACAGCGACACCGTCGGCTTCACGTCGAACCTCTGCTTCTCCAAGTTCCTCTCCTGTTGCCACTTCACCGTGTCGTGAGCCACCGGACCCAGCCACGTCATCATCTCCTCCAACGCATCCCTCCATCCGTTCGCCAGCGACCTGTAACTGTAACTACAACTCCTCCTCCTCTCATCATCATAGTCGTCGTCGTCATCGTCCTCCTCCTCCACCTCCTCCACTAATCGGGTTGACCAGTGGCCCCACAGCTTCCCTCTCACCGTCGCCTTCAGGTTCTCCGGCAGCATCTCGTACATGTGCGCACGAGCCTCCTCGTTTATGTTCAACGGTGCGTGCAGGTAGCTCTCCGCTTGCGTGATTATGTTCGCGTACCGCGCCGCGAGTCCCGCGCCGCCAACCGTGGAATCCGTGGCCAGCTGGTGAGCTCTCTTGCTCTTCCCGATAGACAACGGACTCCAGTTAACCATACTGGTCTCTTCGGATTTCGGCGTCAACGGACGCAATTTCGAAACCCAGGGAGAACCGCCGATTTTCCTCGAAGGTTGCGGAATCAGACCCGATTTCGAAATGCTTAGCTTGTACACGTCTCGGCCTTGAATGAGACAGTAACTGGTATCTGTTATTGGGTGGATACGCCGTGATATTTTCTGTTGCAGTTTATTAGGTTTTACGTTGGCGGAGACACTAGGGAGGCCCGGAACAAAGCGACCAAAAACGACACAGATTCTTGCGTATATAATGCAGACGAGTTGGGCCATGAGACCAACGATTTGATCAAATGTTTGGTTCCATATAGAATTGTCTCTGTAATATTTGACCTGTCTTCTTTGAAACGCGATTTTCTCGTTGAAGTAATCGATGTTGGTTCTGTTGGAGAGTTTCCGACCGACACTTCGCTTCCATTGTTTTATTTTCCGCTCCGATATTTCCAACTCCGTTAGGGATCCCAACACAGCATGCAAGTTGGAGGTTGCGTTTACGTATCTCTCCATCTTCTCAACGAGTTTCAACACCACTTTCGAGTCGAATTCGATGCTACTCAAATCCAGGACACCCAGGTTCATCTCAGCGTACACTTGATCGAACCGGAGCAGACCCTCGTCGGTGCACTTCCGGCCTAGACGGCAGATTGTGCCGACAGCCCGGTTGAGATCCTCGATCTTCTCGGCGCAGGCCACGTTGAGGAGGAACGTCTCGTCGGAGGAGTTCAAGAAGGCGACGCCTCGGGACCTGATGGCGCCCTCTCGGAGGTCGGCGACTTCGTCGTCGGAGAGAGAGGCGTACATGGATATGAGACGAGACATGGTCTTGGCGGCCTCGAAAGATAGAATTCCAAGAGTTAATGGAGGAGATTTGTCATAGATGCGAAAGGGGTTCCGGCGGGTTTTCCTAGTATCACCACCAGAAAGCCACGACATGGTTCTTGTGGTGCTGGTGCTGGTGGTGCGCTGCACAGCCATGCGTCGTGGATGGGCGCGTGGCTGGATCACTTCCAGCCCCGGTCAATCCACCTTTGGTGTTTATTTTACTTTTTTTTTTTTTTTCTTCTTTTGTTCTTGTTGTTGTGGTTATTGTTGTCAGGATGTAATTCTGGTTTTGTTAGTTGGAAATTGAAGGCGGGAACTCTACAACAAACAAAATTGTAATTATTTACAATATAAAACTTTTTTTTTTTTGAAAAATATAAATCTTAATTTTTTTTAACCATACAATTACGAGATTAATTATAGATTTATCGGCAGGAGATCAATCAATAAATGCGCTGACATCTACTCTCATAATAACGAGATAAAACTATTCACGAATTTGAACCCTCACCACTTAAAATTAAGAGTTCGTTTATTTTTTTATCTGAAAACTGAAGAGACCGGAATTTTACAGAGACTGAAATTTAAATAATATATATATATATATATATATATATATATATATATTTAAATAGTGAATAAAAGTGTTAATGGTTAGTTTTTTTATTTTTATATAGAAACAACTTAAAATATTATATAAGAATGATAATTGTAAAAGAAAATATTATAATTATAATTGAGTGATTAAATATTAAGTATTAATGATAAATCATGATTTTAAATTTTTTTTTAAATTTTTTTTTCTTTTAGTATTTTAAGTTATTTTATTATTTAAAAAATAAATAAAAATAATTTAATGTGTTTAATTTAGATCTATTAATTAATGTTAAATGTAAAAAAGCAAACTATCCGAATTACATAAAATTACTTATTATTATTATTATTATTATCAAAATTAAAATCACAGCAAACTTGTATGTTTTGCCGTTAAATCAGCCGACATAAATGGAAGATAAATCAGTTTTAACTGCTCAAAATATGAATATATGGCTAGTATTCAATCACTTGAAAATAGACATTAAATAATTAAAAATTGTTTAGGAAATTATTATTTTTTATTTTGTAAACTCACCCTCTCTTTTAATTTAATCTTTTTCTTGTTTGCATATTTTAATTATTGGTTTCATTTTATAGGTAATCACCAAATTAAGGAAACTCACACACAAATTTCAAATTTGCAAGGCAATCATGCATTCTTCTCCTTCTACTTATCTCACAACTCTCGTCGGGAACAATGTTGATAGTCATGGATATTCAGTTAAAAATTGAAAAAAAATATGGATATTTACTTATTAAGTTAGTAATATTTTATAAAATTTTAAGACAATCTTAAATAAGTAATTATACATCAAATGAATCATAATTTAATAATAAATTAGCATAATTATGAACTTTTTTATAAAAAGATAACATAAATAGAGTATGAATACAATTTTTTAGATTGTATTTAATAGAATAATATTATATTTTACTTTTACAATATTATAAATAAATAATATTATCGTAAATAAAATATAGTTCAATGATTATATCACTCATTATATGTCTGAAATTTAATACCAAAATGAATTTTTTGGTGGTTCACAATATAATATACATTTCCATCTTGATTTGAACAATATTTTTTTAAAAAAAAATGTGATTGCATAGTTTTCGAGTTAGTTATTAATATGAAATGTGTATGTTATTTGATCTATTCCAATGGATCCATTACCCAACTTTGTAGACATTACTGATCTACATGCATATGTATTGCATATGGCATTTGTAGCGAAAGATAATCAAGTATATTATAGCCACCAGAAGATCTATAACTACCATAATTTGGTACTTAAGAACTTCACCTTGCTTGTGGATCACCAAAATAACTATTTTATATGTCTATACTCATTGAGGAAAAAGTCAGTTAAAATTTTTTCATCAATTTGACTCATTCCTCATTGTTGTTTATCGCGATTGTGATCAAAATCTTTTTAATATGGTTCTCTATCTGCACCAGCATCCAACCTGCTGCACTAGCATTCCAACCTAACGCACTAGAATCTCAACCTGTTGCACCTGTATCCCAACCTCCTATATGAACATCCCAACTTGTTGCACCAGCATTCCAACATTCCCTCTCATCCCCACCATCTTTCTTCCACTATTTCTATCAAAGGAATGTTGGTCATCAGAAGAGTTACTAACCGTTGTTATTGTATAGCTTAGACTAGTTCATTGGGCTTAGCCCATTACTTGTACTACACACATACTATATAAGGCTCTCTATTGCATATTGTTCAATATACATACATTAATATACACATTTTATATTGTTAACATGGTATCAGAGCTTTGTTTCTGATTTTCTGGTTATTGTGGATATCCGGCGATCTTCCGCTGCCCTCGTCTTCATCCAGTAGTCACTGTTAGAAACGAGTCACCATCACCAGAGTCCGCTTCCAAGTGAGTCAAGTTGTCGCAGGTCCACTCGTCCGAGTTCGACACAGCCTGTGACTCTGCCTTCACTCACTGTCTCTCTCTAACACAGTCCGAGTTCGATCTTCGCCTTCACTTGGTTCGCCAACCAACACCACCGTCCCAGTGCCGTGATGAGAAGGTTGAGGCAAAGAAACTTTCTTGCTCCGCTGCGTTTCTCCAGTCCCTCTTCGATCTCCACGCACTCCTGCTGCTTGCTTTCTCGCTGCGCCGCGTTTCTTCGGTCCCTCTCCAGTCTCCGTGCACTCCTGCTGCTTGCTTTCTCGCTGCGCAGCGTTTTTCCGGTCTCCCCACGCTGCTGCTGGTCACATCGACTGCCTGTTTTGTTTCTCCCATTGGATCTGCAACACACGCCCGACCCGAACCGGCGTTGCATCTTCTTCTCCAGCGAACTGTCACCCTACATCACCGCTGCCGCTCTCTTTTCTGTTTTGTTTCTGTTCTGCACATCATCGAAGAAGACAGGGTCTCAAGGCACTGTTTTTGTTTTGCTTAAAATGACAATTACAGTTTTAACCCTTCAGTTGGTCAATTACTATTACACCCTCGGTGGTAAATTACTATTTCAACCCTGCCACTTCAGCCCTAGACTGCCATGTCAGCCATCAGCGCTGCTGCCATATCGACCCGCCATGTCAGCCGTTAACCGTTAACTGAATTTTTCAACCAAATCTGTCTTGCTCGGTTTTTCGCGTAGATTCTGTTTTTGGGCTTAGTGTCTTCATTTGAGGTTTCTAAATCCTACTTTTTGGTATTTTACTTCATTATGACTCAATAAAACGAACGAGATATCATTCGTCCTATTACCATTATGTTGGATGGTCCTACTAGCTATCATGCATGGTCTCAGAATATGACTGTCTTTCTCAAGGGTCGTAAATTGTGTAGATATGTGACTGGTTCAATTCCTAAGCCAGTGCCCAGCCCTAAATCTAGCGCCACAACTGCTGCAGATGCATCGACGACTACCGTTGCAGTGGATGATTATGAAGAACGCCTAGAGGAATAGGAGAGTAGTTAGAGTAAGATCTTGTCTTGGTTTATCAATACCTCTATTCCCTCCATTCATAATCTCCTTCCTTGTCTTGAGACTGTTGTGGCTGCTTGGAAATTTCTGGCCGATCGCTATAATTGTACTAATGATTCAAGCTTGGAGTTCCACATTGAATCAAAGCTTTATAAAATGTGCCAAGAGACAAGTCAGTCTATTTCTGATTTTTATTCTCAGACTTCTATTATGTGGGAACAGCTCTCTCCTGCAAATCCTCCACTAGTGTGTTCTAAGGACATTGAGCTCTTTATCAAATGTCGAGATCGCCGTCAATTTATACACTTTATGATGGGTTTACGTGAGGATTTTGAGCCTACTAGAGCCTCTTTGCTTAGCCAATCTCCTACTCCTTCTCTTGATGCTGCAGTCAAGGAGCTCATTTCTGAGGAGAACCGTCGGCCTACTCATCACATGTCATCCTCTGATCATGTATTGGCTACACCATCTCCACAGCCTCCCATTGCTGCACTCACTGCTCCTCCGCGAATAAACTCTGGGCGTCTCACCTCTCAGTCTTCAAAAGGTACTAAAGGTCATGTCATCTTAGTTTGTCGCAAACTGCAAAAATTTATGCAAGAGCAGAATAAAGCTTCTCTTCCTTAGGCAGTTGCTGTATGTCCTTCAACTCCATCGGTTCTTATAGGTCCATCTTTGGCTTCCTCACTTACTACGGCTGATATTGAGGCAGTAATTTAACAGGTTTTATCTCGAACTTCCACTACCCTTTTTGTCACCTCAGGTAAATAACTTTGGTTTTTTGATACTGCATGTTGTAACCATATGACTCCTGATGAATCCCAATTTTCTAATAAGGCACCCTTAGAACACCCTATCACTATTTACACTGCTGATGGAACTCCTATGCCTGTTAGTCATGAAGGAAAAATCTATTCTTCTGGTTTATCTCTTAGTGACACTTTTCATATTCCAAAGTTATCTCTCAATTTGCTTTCTGTTAGTCAACTTTGTGAATTAGGCATAGATCTTCTATTTACTAATCACGGTGTGGATGTACAGGATCCTCAGACGGGTCAAGTGCTTGGGACAGGCCGTAAGGTTGGTCATATGTTTGAGGTTCATAACTTGAAGATTCCTTCACAAGTTGCTTTGGCAGCTGCTACCACTGCCACCCCTTCACCTAATCTATGGCATGCTCGCCTTAGTCATCCATCCTTATCTCGTCTCCAGTTGTTAGCCTCTCAAGGTCATTTAGGTTCAATTCAGTTTCAAAATTTTAATTTTACTTCCTGTCATTTTGGTAAACAAACAAAATTACCCTTTAATAATAGTGCTTCATTTTCTTCAACACCTTTTGATTTTATACATTCTGATATTTGGGGTCCTGCACCTATTCCTACTAAGGGGGGATCTAGATATTTTGTTATATTTGTGGATAATTTTTCTCGATATACTTGGATTTATCTGCTTCATCATAGGTCTGAACTTGTGTCTATTTATCAAACATTTCATAAAATGATTCAAACACAATTCAATCGCACTGTTAAAGTCTTTCGATCAGATAATGCTCAAGAATATAACGATAAATCTTTCATATCCTTTTTAGAGAGTCATGGGACCCTTATCCAGCGATCTTGTCCTTACACCTCTCAACAAAATGGTCGTGCAGAACGCAAACATCGTCACATTCTTGATATTGTCCACACCCTTCTCATTTCTGCCTTTCTTCCTGAGCGCTTTTGTGGTGAGACTGCACTCACTACTGTGTACACCATTAATTGTATTCCTTCACCAATTACATACAATAAATCACCATTTGAGCTTCTCTATGGTCAATCTCCTGATTACTCATCTCTTCGGGTTCTTAGTTGTGCTTGTTTTATCTCTCTTCCTCCTCATGAACGCACCAAGCTCCAGCCTCTTGCTCGTCTCTGTTGTTTCCTTGGTTATGGTATATCTGAAAAGGGGTTTCGCTGCTATGATCTCATTTCTCATCGTCTTCGTGTCTCCCGTCATGTGGAGTTTTGGGAACATCATCATTTCACGAGTCTCTAGCAGTTTCATGTGTCATCTTCCTCCAAATCTCCCATTTTTACAAATCTTGTTCTCCCTCTCTATCCTGAACTTGTAGAGGATTCTTCAACATTGGCTGCCTCTCCAAACGACTCATCTCCAATTCTCTCCCCGGCATCTGACCCACCTGTCTTGGATCATGTAGCACCACCCTCTCATGAGTCACCTGTTGGTCCTGAACTTCGTCGTTCCACTCGGGTAAGCATTCCTCATTCTTATCTCACTGATTATCCCTGCTCTTTTGCTCTTGCCACCCTATATGAACCTCACACCTATCGTGAGGCTGATACTGACCTTCTTTGACAGCAAGCTATGAATGAAGAACTAGACACCCTTCATAAGAATCACACTTAGGATATGGTTGATTTGCCTTCTGGTCAATCTGTAGTCGGTTGTCGATGGATTTACAAGATCAAGACCAAGGCTGATGGATCTGTTGAACGATACAAGGCTCGCCTAGTTGCTAGAGGCTTTACTTAGGAGTATGGCATTGACTATAAGGAAACTTTTGCTCATGTTGCTCGCCTTACATTTGTCAGAGGTCTCATTGATGTCTCAGATGTCTCATCCGTTGGCCTCTTTATCAAATGGATGTAAAAAAAATGCTTTCCTAAATGGAGATCTCTAAGAAGAAGTGTACATGCAACCACCCCCTAGCTATCCACACTCTGGCAGTCAAGTTTGTCATCTTTGCCGTGCTCTTTATGGCCTCAAGCAGGCTCCTCGAGCTTAGTTTGAAAAGTTTAGCTCAATTGTTGCTTAGCAGCGTTTCACTTCGAGTCCTCATGACACTGCTCTCTTCGTCCGACGATCTTCTGCTGGTATCACTCTTATTCTTCTTTATGTTGATGATATGATTATTACTGGAGATGATTTTGCAGGTATCCACTCTCTTCAGCACTTCCTGTAACATCCCGGATTTCGGGTAATGAATTTTTGATATATATATGAAATATGTGAAAATAAATTTTACTATTTGAGGGGGTGTAAATGTAATTAAATGAAAAAAGTGAAAACTGGATCAGAGAGCATCGCGACCTGGTCACCGCGACCATAGGTCGCGATGGCTCGCTCGCGGTGAAAAACGCAAAATCTGGCAGTGAGTACCGCGACCACAGGTCGCGATGGCTTGCTCGCGATGAAAATGGCAAAACCTGGCAGTGAGCATCGCGACCAGCCACCGCGACCACAGGTCGCGATGGACTGTTCGCGATGAAAGTGTCAAAAATGGGCAGAGAGCAGCGCGACCACTCGCGCGACCAAGGCGCGCTCGCGAGGAAGGCGGTGCGCGCACTCCAGTGAGCATCGCGACCTGGTGCCGCGACCACAGGTCGCGACGGCGGTCGCGGTAGCGAAAAAAATATATAAAAAAAAAAGAAGTTTCTCGCGAAAGCGAGAAAACACACAGAAAAACAGAACAGCGAGAAAGAAAGAAAGAGAAGAAAGAAAAAAGGAAGAAGAAGAAAGAAAAGGAAGAAGAAGAAGAAGAAAGAGAGAGAAGAGAAAAGGAAGTGTAGGTGGAAAGGAAAGGAAAGACGAACTCGTAGAACCAACGAAAAATACGGATTCGAGGTTGGTGTACTTTTGTTTTTGGAATCTTTACGAAAAATATTTCGTTATCGTTTACGTTATTGTTTTCGTTTTCGTTTCTTGTTTCGTTTCGATTTCGATTTCGTTAAATGTTTTCGATTTCGATTTCGTTAGATGTTTTCGATTTCGATTATTCGTATGAAAAATGTTTACTTTATATGTAAAATCGATGATTTGTAGATCTATGGTTGATTTCGGATCGATTTTATGATCGATCGTATTTCGATTGTATTTTCGAACATTTCGATTTCGTTAAAATACTTTATGTAGATTTTTGTAAAATTATTGATTATGTTTCTTGAAGAATATTATGTGATTTGTGTGTTTATTGAGTAATTATTGTTATTGAGTAATCATTGTGACATTTCTTGCGAATTTGGTTTATCGGAAACGGCCCTAGGATACGTAGACATAGAAATGGATATAGGAGGTTGGTATACCAGCTGGGTTTTACTGAGCAGTACTGCGCCGATACTGATTGATTGATATTGATGATACTGATGTACCTCCTCTTGGATTCGTCCAGAGGCTGGGAGATACGTACCTCCTCAGGATTCGTCCTGGGGGTTGGGAGTTAATGTACCTTCCCAAGGATTCGTTCCTGGGATAGGGAGCTATGTACCTCTCTAGGTTCCGTACCCACGGTCCTAGAGTTGGGAGACACGTACCTCCTCAGAATTCGTTCTGGGGGTTGGGAGCTTAACCCATATTCCAGTCCATATATGTTTAGTATTCTAGCGGGCCAGAATTGATTGGAATTGAAAAGTGTACTGAATGATTTTATTGATAGCATTCGTATATTGATCTCATTATTGAAATTAAAGTGATTGAAATTGTTTAATGTTTTGATTTAGAAATTTAATCGTTTTGAAATGGAATGGAATATATATTGTGGTTTATTTCTTCTTAACAGATATTCATTTGTGGTTCATTTAATTGAGTTTATAGTTTATAGTACACCCACTAAGCTTTATGCTTAGCGCGTTAGTTTTGTTTCTAACGCGTAGGTACCAGGAATCCGGACGAAGTTAAAGACTGAAGAACTGGAAGAGTTACAGACCGAGTCACAGGATCTGTACAGTTGGGTAGCTATATTTTTGTTATGTGTATATATATTCTGAAAGCATGCATATACAGGGAATTTGTAAATATGTTTTTGTAAAACGTTTTGTAATTAATTATTTTATGATTTCTGTCTTTTATTATTTAAATGTAAATAATAAAGTCTGATTTGTTTTATTTTATAAATTGTGATGAAAGGTTTTGATAAGTCGCACTAAACGGCAGAGTGCGCAACTGTTTGAAAATAAGATATTGAAGTGCTATTGAGAATTGTTTTTGAATTGAATTGTGTTAAAACAGGTTTTGGGAAGTCCGAAAAACAAACGGTACTCTGCCGGATTTTTGTAAAAAGTTTGTATTGAATGGGCTCACTCGAAAACGATTTTTAAACTATAATTTATATGGTTTTCTGTTTATAAAATGAATTTTTAAAAGTTCAGAAAGTCCGAGTAGCGCTTCCCGAGTTGGTCCGCCTGGATCGGGTCGGGGGGTGCTACACTTCCTTAGTCAACATTTTGAGATGAAAGATCTGGGCACTCTCAGTTATTTTCTTAGGCTTGAAGTTACCTCATCCTCCGATGGATACTATCTTTCTCAAGCTAAATATGCTTTTGATCTTCTCACCAAGGCCGGTATCACCGACAATAAGACTGTTTCCACTCCCTTATAATACAATACAAAGCTCACACCCTTGGATGGTGAACCTATATCAGATGCTACTCGCTATCGTCAGTTGGTTGGTAGTCTGATCTATCTCACAGTTACTCGTCCAGATATTTCACATGTCGTGGGTATGGTTAGTAAGTTCATGGATGCCCCTCGTTCTGTCCACTATGCTGCCGTTCTTTGAATTTTTCGATATGTCAAGGACACACTTTATCATGGTCTATACTACTTCTCTCGGTCTTCTCTCGAGCTTCATGCTTATTCAGATGCGGATTAGGCAGGTGATCCGACTGATCGATGTTCTATCACAAGTTTCTGTTTCCTGTTAGGTACTTCTCTTGTCTCATGGCGTAGCAAGAAACAGGATGTTGTTTCCCATTCCAGTACTGAGGCTGAGTATCGTGCCCTTGTCGACACCACCTGCGAGCTTTTCTGGCTTTGCTGGCTCTTGGCTGCCATGGATGCTCCACAGCCCACTGCCACTCCTCTTTATTGTAACAATCGTAGTGCTATATACATTGCTCATAATGATGTCTTCCATGAACGTATGAAGCACATTGAGATCGACTGCCACATCACTCGTCAGCATCTCAAGAAAGGCATTCTCCAGTTGTTCTCCATCTCCTCTGCAGACCAGCCCGCTGATATTTTCATCAAGTCTCACCCGCCTGGTCGTCTTCGAGATCTTATATCCAAACTCTAGTTAACTTCCTCCTTGCCACCTCGAGTTTGAGGGGGGATGTTAGTGTATAGCTTAGACTAGTCCATTGGGCTTAGCCCATTACTTGTACTACACACATACCTAGCCTATATAAGACTCTTTATTGTACATTGTTCAATATACATGCATTAATATACATAGTTTATATTGTTAACATAACTTCACTATCTACACCAACTTCTTCTCTAATCATTGTTCAATATTTATTCCTATGTTTCGAGCATGAGAAGCAATATGAGGATCGGGATTTTCCTCCTTATCATCTAAGTGGGCAAGTCTAACCCAATCAAATAGGATTCTCATTATCGTCCACTACTTCAGTAGCTACTTAAAGTGGAGTCATAAAATCAGTCTCATTTACAACATCTACAATTTTCATACAATTATACATATAATTATTTTTAAAATAAATTATCAAAGTAAACATTTACATACCTGATTTTTTGGTGAAGATATGGTGATAAAATAATGTTGATTGT
Organism: Xanthoceras sorbifolium; assembly: GCA_003430845.1. Taxonomy (NCBI): domain Eukaryota; kingdom Viridiplantae; phylum Streptophyta; class Magnoliopsida; order Sapindales; family Sapindaceae; genus Xanthoceras; species Xanthoceras sorbifolium. The sequence continues at coordinate 642,348 of CM010609.1, read as the reverse complement.
AAATTTATAATGTGTAATGTTTGATGAAAACTGAAAAGAGAGAATCGATAAGAAAGAAGAGTGAAGCTGAATTAATAGAGTAAGTAAAAACTTAAAGTGAAGATGCATGCATTCATTAATATTATTTGCATAAATAATTGAGATAATAACAAATAATAGGTAACATTATCATTTAGATTATTTGGGAAAGAACTAAAATCCAAACAAATAACAAATAATAAGAAACACTATCATGTAGATTCTCTGGGAAAAAACTAAAATCCAAATAACTTTTGAATTTTTTTTATATTATTTTCAACAAAAAAAAATAATGAAGAATCTCATAATTGATTGAGATTTTTTTATAAAGAAGTAAAAAAAATAAATAGTTGCAGATTGCAGTGTATGTTTTTGTTATTGTTCGAAATATGTATCACATGGTTATTCATTTATTATTTGACTGTTTGTTTACTATTAACTATTTAACAATTATTTTAAAAAATAATTTTCAATTTGTATTATTTTAATTATAATTTAAGTGTTTAAGATTAAAAAAAATAGTAAATAGTTTACAAAATATCCATGAATTTTTAAGGAAAAATTACAAAATTTTGAAAACATTGGGAAATTTTATGGATGTTTTGAATATGTCCGAATATTTTGCAGCATATTGGATATTTGTCTATTTTGATATCGGTCTCTCCAAAATATAAAAATATCGGTGGATATTTAGGTATATCTTTTAATATTTAATTACTTGGTTGTAATATGCGCATGTCATATTTTCAACGGCAAGCGTTACATCCGGGCACTAAAAATTTTCTCCCGCAATAGCAGGTTTTGCTTCATATGCAAGTAGGTCATATCATATATAGTGCTATAAATTTACTATGTCCAAGTTTCTAATTTTTTTTTGTTGGTATGATTTCCGTAGGGATTTTATTTTTATTTTTATTTTTTTTCAAAAAGAGAACAGTAAAAACTTAGAAGTGACATAAAATTAAGCTGCAAGCGACTACCAAATATAGTTTTCTAACTCCGTCCTTGCTTTTATGTATCTTGCTACAATTTTCACTTCTTCTCTATGATTTGCCTCTTATCAAAATAGCCACCTCTCTAGTAGAGGAAATGACTAGTTGTGAATTGGTAATAATTTTGAGTTCAGTAAACCAAAATATTTCAATTAGTTGTGTATTATTTATGGAATTGATTTTAGTAACAAAAAATTATTCTTTTGATTTTCTTTTTAGCATTAGATTTTGTTATAATTTTTCAGCCTGTTAGTGACAAAAAAAAAAAATAATTGAAACAACAAACTTAAAAAAAAAAAGATTACACCACCATGGGATGATTTAGATATATTTTAATTTTTTTTTATTTGTTATGGATAGTTATAGCGAGAACTTCAATACATTTAAGAGTAGATAACGCCTACCTTTTCTAAGGTTTACTCAATTACAACCGGAATCAATTTTTGAGTTTATTAACAAATATCTCCCCTCCCGTTAGTCAACTTTTTGGTTTATTAACAAAGACCTCTCCTCCCGTTAGCCAGCTTTTAGATTTTTTTTTTAAAGAGTTCCTCTGGTCAATTATTACATTTGACCAAATTTTATTACGGGCATAAAAGGTGTTTGCAATAAATGATAAAGTTGACTCTACTTTTAGTTGTTAAAACTTTAAAGGAGATAAATACAATTAGCTCCATATTTAATTGTTATATATATATATATATATATATATATATATATATATATGAGGAAAACGTACTTCCAACATATTTGGGCTGATGATGTTAAGTTATCTTTTTCATTAGATGAGTTTCTTCTTATAGAAATAAAAAAAAATTATAAATAAATAAATAAATGTATGTTGTCAACTTCTCCAGGTGGAAATTATGAAGTATAATTAATTAGTCTTGGTGATGCAAGTTACAAATTAATATATATATATATATATATATATATATGGGGTTAGTGGTGGTAAAATAAAATAAAGGGAGATTATCATTTTGGTCCCTATGTTTTGGACAATTATCAGTTTTTTAAACGAATTATGGTTAATGGTATACTTGGTCCCTAACTTTTAGAAAAGGTATCAATTTGGTCCCTCTGTTAGTCAACTGTTAGTCAAACTTAACGGTTCTAGGGGTATTTTCGTCTTTAAACCTATCAATAACTCAATAGTAACTTTTTTAGTAAAATGACATATCTACCCCTAATTAAAAATATAAAATAATTAAATTAAAAATTTAAAAAAAAATCAATGAATCTCCACCGTCCATCAATCTTGATGGATTGTGAAGATTATATTGAAATTAAAAAAAAATTAAAGTGAAAATAAATTTTTTTTATTTTTTATTTTTTAAAAAATTGAAATTCTGAGTGGTGGAGATCCAATCTGGATCTCCACCACAAAAAAAAAAAAATTGAAATTCAAAGTTTGAAGATCAACGAACCCAGAAGGGTTCGTTGATCTTTAACCTCAACGAACCCAGATCTGGGTTCGTTGCCAACGAACGAACCCAGTTTTCTGGGTTCATTGCACATCAACGAACCCAGATCTGGGTTCGTTGATCATCAGCGAACCCAGAAACTGGGTTCATTGCATTTGCAACGAACGAACCCAGAAGGGTTCAAAATCGAACCCTTCTGGGTCCAGAAGGGTTCTTCGAAGAACCCTTCTGAGTTCGATTCGTTCGAACTCAGAAGGGTTCGAACGAATCGAACCCTTTCTGGGTTCTTCGAAGAATCCCTTCTGGGTTCGATTCATTCGAACCCAAAAAGGGTTCGAATCGATTTCGAACCCTTCTGGGTTCGAACGAATTGAACCTAGAAGGGTTCTTCGAAGAACCCTTTCTGGGTTCTTCCCAAAAAAAAATTTTTTTTTTTTTTTTTTAGTACCTAGATCTGAAAGCGAACCCAGATCGTTGACGAACCCTTCTGGGTTCGTCGCGCTGGAGATCCAGCCATGGCTGGATCTCCAACAAGTTTTCTTCATTTTTTTTGTTTTTTTGGGTGGAGATCCAATCTCCAGATTGGATCTCCACCGTCCAAATCTGATGGAGTAAAACAAATTATTAAAAGAAGCAACAATGTGCTGGGTGGCTCTTGCTTCTTGTAATTAAGCTTTTTGTAGAACATTTTCGTGCTTTTGTTAGGTCAAAGAAAGCCAAAACCCTATGGAACTGTGCTGTCATAGCCCTAATTTGAGTTATTTGGCAAGAAAGAAATAATAGAGTTTTGAAAGGAAGATTGAAGCAAATATCGACGGCTTGTGGGATTGAGTTTGCTACTTTGCTTCCTTATTGGTATCTATGTCTAATGATTTTAGGATTCTTGTTTTTTCTTTATTCACTTAAATTGAGGTGTTGCGGGATAATTGGTTTTGCTTTGAGTTCCCTTTTGTATTGTAAGCCTTGTTTTGTCTTGAAGGCTCTCTTTGTTAACCTAGGTAGGTTGTTTTTGTCAGCCTAGGGACTGCTTGTTCACTCCTGTATAGGGTTGTTTTGCTACAATCTATGACTTTTGTGTAGGGCTATTTTGTATCATTCTTTTTTATTTTTTTTACAATAAATTTCTGTTTCGTATAAAAAAAAATATTTCCAAATCACAAAGCTAAAAATACTTATGCTTAGAAAAGCTTTCGTGAGCAATGAAAGAAGGCAAGAAGATAACACTAGCAGTTGCAAAATGCAACGAGTTTTCAATCTTATTCCAAAATGTAACCAAAATTGTCTCTTATTAAAAATAATAATAATAATAATAAACAAATTGTGTCTGTGTTAACTAGATGTATATCAAGCTACCTAAAGTCTGAGATGTACAATGAGCTTATGACCGCCAGTCGTTCAAAGAAATTTTGACTGTTAAAATCTATTTTTGACCATGCATAATAGCACCCATTGACACTAGATCCATGGAATAGTTTTGCATTCCTTCTGCAACTTTGAAAATTTTTATATTGACCCAATAATATGAAGAATGCTCAAATTAAACAAACCAGGAAACCTTGCAATGCTAGATGACTAAAACGAGACTGAATTACGATACCTCATTGATAAGTAGAGCCACTGTTCTCATTTTGCTAATTTTTTTCTCAACCATATCATTTAAAGAACCCTTGTCCCTACTATCATTCTGGAACTGATTTTCTGTGGTAAATAGAAAATGGCCGTTTTTCAATGTTGAGCATGTCTCCAGAAGAGGCCATGTTTCTTTATTGCACTTTTTTTTTTATTTTTGAGCTTATATTGCATATTGTTCTACAAGATTTTGTGTGTTCCTCAGGGGCAAAGTAATTTGTGCACACCAAAGAATGGAGAGATTTTGGTTGCTCCCACTCAAGATTTTCTGACAACTTCCTTTCTCATCACAAGGAAGGACACCTTCTATGACCGTGCAGCTTTTTCACTTATTTGTTGTTATATGGGTGATGGCATGGATCTCATCAATTTGCCAACACCGACAATACTTAAGGTGAGCTAATTTAACTTGATTGAGTTGGGAGATTTTTGTTTTAATGCTAATTTAACTACAATACTTAAGTTTTCTTCAAATCTGATGGACGGAGATTGGATCTCCCCCTTTCAAACTTTAATTTTTTTTTTTTAGAGTTCATTTTCAATTTTTTTAAAAACAAAAATTAAAAAAAATATATTATATTTTCACTTTAATTTTTTTAAAATTTTTTAATATAATCTTTACCGTTCATCAAGATTGATGGACGGTGAAGATCCATTAAAAATATTTTTTAAATTTTTAAATGAAATGATCATATTATCCTTCTATTTATTAATAATCATTTTAAAATTCTGAGGTTAAAATTGTCATTTAACTCATTTAAATAGTATTAAGGGTAAAACTGTTTTTTTGCCAATTTTGTCTAGGTTGACTGACAGAAATTTAGTCAGAGGGACCAAATTGATACATTTTCTAAAAGTTAGGGACCAAGTATATCATTAACCATAACTCATTTAAAAAACTGATAATTGTCCAAAATATAGGGACCAAAATGATAATCCCCCTAAAATAAAAGGTAATAAAAACAAGAGTGTTCACATGGGAAAATTAGAAAGAAAGTAACTTTAAAGAATCCAAAAAGTGGTTGAAAGTAAAGTAAATTTTTTAAAATTTTAATTAATTAGTTTAATTAATTATGGTTAGTGGTAATCAGCAAACTTGTATGTTTTACCGTGACATAAATGAAAGATAAATCAGTTTTAACAGCTCAAAATATGAATATATGGCTAGTATTCAATCCCTTGAAAATAGACATTAAATAATTAAAATTTGTTTAGGAAATTATCCCTCCCTCTCTTTAATTTTTATTCTGTAAACTCACCCTCTCTTTTATTTTAATCTTTTTCTTGTTTGCATATTTTAATTATTGGTTTAATTTTATAGGTAATCACCAAATTAAGGAAACTCACACACAAATTTCAAATTTTCAAGGCAATCATGCATGCTTCTCCTTCCACCTATCTCACAAATATCGTTGGGAATAATATTGATAGTGGTGGATGTTCACTTGGAAATTAAAAAAAAATATGGATTTTTGCTTATTAAGTTAGAAATATTTTATAAAATTTTAAGACGATCTTAAACAAGTAATTATACATCAAATGAATTATAATTTAACAATAAATTAGCATAATTATGAGCTTATTATAAATGATAACATAAATAGAGTATGTATATAATTTTTTAGATTGTATTTAATAGAATAATATTATATTTTACTTTTACAATATTATAAATAATAGAAAAGAAATTAAATATTTAATAAATAATATTATCATAAATAAAATATAGTTCAATAATTCTATCACTCATTACATATTTGAAATTTAATACCAAAATGAATTTTTTAGTGGTTCACAAATATAATATACATTTCCATTTTGATTTGAACAATAATTTTTCCAAAAAAATGTGCTTGCATAGTTTTCGAATTAGTTATTAATATGAAATGTGTATGTTATTTGATCTCTTCCAATAGATCCATTACCCAACTTTGTAGATATTACTGATCTACATGTATATGTATTGCATATGATATTTATGGCGAAAGATAATCAAATATATTATAGCCACCATAAGATCTATAACTACTATAATTTGGTACTTGAGAACTTGACATTGCTTATGGATTACCAAAAGAACTATTTTATATGTCTATACTTATTGAGGAAAAAGTCAGTCAAAGAATTTTCATCAATTTGACTCATTCCTCCTTGTTGTCTATCACGATTTTAATCAAAATCTTTTTACTATAGTTCTCTACCAGCACCAGCATCCCAACCTGCTGCACTAGCATTCCAACCTACCGCACTAGAATCCCAACCTGTTGCATCTGCATCCCAACCTCCTACATGAATATCCCAACTTGCTGCACCAGCATTCCAACATTCCCTCTCATCCCCACCATCTCCATCATCTCCATCATCTTTTCCTCCACTATTCCTATTAAAGGAATGTTGGTCATCAGAAGAGTTACCAACAGTAACTTCACTAACTACACCAACTTCTTCTCTAATCACTGTTCAACATTTATTCCCATGTTTCGAGCACGAGAAGCAATATGAGGATCGGGATTTTCCTCCTTATCATCTAAGTAGGCAAGTCTAACCCAGTCAAATAGAATTCTCATTATCGTCCACTGCTTCAGCAGCTACTTAAAGTGGAGCTATAAAATCAGTCTCATTTACAACATCTACAATTTTCATACAATTATATATATAATTATTTTTAAAATAAATTATCAAAGTGAACATTTACATACCTGATTATTTGATGAAGATATGCTGATAAAATAATGTTGATTGTAAATTTATAATGTGTAATGTTTGATGAAAACTGAAAAGAGAGAACCAATAAGAAAGAAGAGTGAAGCTGAATTAATAGAGTAAGTGAAAACTTAGAGTGAAGATGCATGCATTCATTAATATTATTTGCATAAATAATTGAGATAATAACAAATAATAGGTAACATTATCATTTAGATTATTTGGGAAAGAACTAAAATCCAAACAAATAACAAATAATAAGAAACATCATCATGTAGATTCTTTGGGAAAAAACTAAAATCCAAATAACTTCTAAATTTGTTTTTATATTGTTTTCAACAAAAAAAACAAAATAATGAAGAATCTCATAATTGATTGAGATTTTCTTATAAAGAAGTAAAAAAAAAAAAAAAATAGTTGCGTATTGCAGTGTATGCTTTTGTTGTTGTTCGAAATATGTATCATATGGTTATTCATTTCTTATTTGATTCTTTATCCAATTTTACTATTAACTATTTAACGATTTAAAAAAAAAATTCAATTTGTATTATCTTAATAATAATTTAAGTGCTTAAGATTGAAAAAATACTTAATAGTTTACAAAATATCAATGAATTTTTATAAAGAGTGTTGACATGGGAAAATTAGAAAGAAAGTAACTTTAAAGAATCCAAAAGTGGTTCAAAGTAAAGTAAATTTTTTTAATTTATAATTAATCTATTTAATTAATTATGGTTAGTGGTAGTCAGCAAACTTCTATGTTTTGCCGTTAAATCAGCTCAAAATATGAATATATGGCTAGTATTCAATCCCTTAAAAATAGACATTAAATAATTAAAATTTGTTTAGGAAATTATCCCTCCCTCTCATTAATTTTTATTCTGTAAACTCACCCTCTCTTTTATTTTAATCTTTTTCTTGTTTGCATATTTTAATTATTGGTTTATTTTATGGGTAATCACCAAATTAAGGAAACTCACACACAAATTTCAGATTTTCAAGGCAATCATGCATTCTTATCCTTCTACTTATCTCTGACAACTCTAGTGGGAAATAATATTGATAGTGATGGATATTCAGTTAAAAATTAAAAAAAAATATAAATATTTGCTTATTAAGTTAGAAATATTTTATAAAATTTTAAAACAATCATAAAAAAGTAATTATACATCATATGAATCACAATTTAATAATAAATTAGCATAATTATGAACTTATTATAAATGATAACATAAATTGAGTATGTATATAATTTTTTAAATTGTATTTAATAGAATAATATTATATTTTACTTTTACAATATTATAAATAATAGAAAAGAAATTAAATATTTAATAAATAATATTATCATAAATAAAATATGAGTTAATTACACTTCCTGAGGTTTGGCTAATTACACTCGAAATCAAAGTTTGCATTAATTGATACTAACCTCCCCTCACGTTAACTTTGACCGTCAAAATAAACGTTGACTTTTTTCAAATTTATTAAATGACCAAAATACATCTGTTAATTAATATTATCAATTTTTTACTATTCATTAAAAAAAATTAATGGTGAAATCCAGATTGGATCTCCACCAAGAACAAAAAAAAAAAAAAAAATTTCAAAGCCATTCATCGAACCCAGAGGGTTCAATTCAAACCTTTCTGAGTTCGATCTTCGAACCCTTCTGGGTTCAAGTTCTTCGAACCCTTCTAGGCTCGTGGAACCCAGAAGGTTCGATTCGAACCCTTCTGGGTTCGAGATCTAACCCAGAAGGGTTTGATCTTCGAACCCTTTGGGTTCTAGGAACCCAAATCTGGGTTCGTGGAACCCAGAGGGTTCGATTCGAACCCTTATAGGTTCGAGATTCATGGAACCGAGAAGATCGAACCCTTCTGGGTTCCATGAATGAATTCAAAAAATATTTTTTTGAATTAAAATTTAAAACACATTCAAAAAACATTTTTTTGAATGAATTCAAAAATAAAATGAAAGGTAATAAAAATTTTTAAAGCCATTCATCGAACCAGAAGGGTTCGATCTTCGAACCCTCTGGGTTCATGGAACCCAGATCTAAGTTCCACGAACCCAGAGGGTTTGATTCGAACCTTTCTGGGTTCGAGTTCTTCGAACCATTCTAGGTTCGATCTTCGAACCCTCTGGGTTCGTGGAACCCAGATCTGGGTTCCACGAACCCTTATGGGTTCGAGATTCATCGAACCCAGAAGGGTTCAATCTTTGAACCCTCTGGGTTCGTGGAACCCAGAGGGTTCGATTTGAACCCTTCTGGGTTCGAGATCGAACCCTTCTAGGTTCAATCTTCGAACCCTCTAGGTTCGTGGAACCCAGATCTGGGTTCCACGAACCCTTATGGGTTCGAGATTCATCGAACCCAGAAGGGTTCGATCTTCGAACCCTCTTGGTTCGTGGAACCCAGAGAGTTCGATTCGAACCCTTCTGGGTTCGATGAATAAATTCAAAAAACATTTTTTTTTGTTAGAGATCCAGATTTGATCTCCACCGTCCATCATTATCGATGGACGGTGGAGATTCAATCTGGATTAATAGTAAAAAAATTGATAATATTAATTAACAGGGGTATTTTGGTCATTTAATAAATTTAAAAAAAGTCAATGTTTATTCTGACGGTCAAAGTTAACGTAAGGGGAGGTTAGTGTCAATTAATGTAAACTTTGATTCCGAGTGTAATTAGCCAAACCTCAGGAAGGTTTAGTGTAATTAACTCAATAAAATATAGTTTGATAGTTCTATCATTCATTACATATTTAAAATTTAATACCAAAATGAATTTTTTGGTGGTTCAGAAACATAATATACATTTTCATCTTGATTTGAATAACAATTTTTCGAAGAAAATGTGCTTCCCTAGTTTTCGAGTTAGTTATTAATATGAAATGTGTATGTTATTTGATCTCTTCCAACGGATCTGTAACATCCTTAATTTTCATTAATTATGAAAAGTACCCATAATTATTGTTAATTATATGAAAATAATGTAATGAGTTTATTTTGATTAATTTTTAGGTAAACAAGTGGACCAAATGGAGCAGTCCAGAAAGAATGCATGAAGGAAAAAGCTGGCAGTGAGCATCGCGACCAGGGATCGCGATGAGCAGCTCGCGGTGAAAATGTTGATTTTGGGCAGTGAGCAACGCGACCAGATACCGCGATGGCTGATCGCGATGAAGGCAGTAAAAACACTCCAGTGAGCACCGCGACCAGGTGGCGAGACCACAGGTCGCGAGGAGCGGTCGCAATGACTAAAATTTTATAAAAAAAATAAGATGGCAGTAGAAACTTCACGAAGAAGCAAACAGAAAATAGAGAGAGAAAGACCGGGAGAGGAGAAAGAAAAAGAGAAAAAGAAGAAGAGAGAGAAAGGAAGAAGAAGAAGATAAAAGAAGGAAGAAGAAGAAGAGAAGAGGAAGAAGAAGAAAGAGAAAAGGAAATTCAGAAAAGAAAAGTTCGTAAGAACGGTATTCAGGTTGGTGTACACTCATTTCTAAAAATTTTATGGTTTCAGTATGTGTTTTCCTTCATGCATTTTCCGATCTTTGAATATTTTGGTATATGTATATATATATATATATATATATATATATATATATATATATATATATATATGTTTACCCGTTTATTTAAGTGACTGTTTTGTTTTACTCGTAATTCGATTTTCGATTTATAACGATTATGTTAAAGGAAAGTGTTTGAGAATATTGTTTAAATTACGATTATCGTTTGGAAATTATATTATTGAATTTAATTAAGATTTAAGAGTTACAATTGTTGATTTCAAAAGAAATGGAATGTTTTGATATGAACTTTATGAATTGTGTATTGTGAACATGAATGGAAACGGCCCAAGGATACTTGAACATAGAAAATGGATATAGGAGGTTGGTATACCAGCTGGGTTATTTTAGCAGTGCTGCACCGATATTGATATTAATCTTGATATTACGTACCTTCCTAAGGATTAGTCCTGGGGTAGGGAGTTATGATCTTGATATTATGTACCTCCCTAAGGATACCGAGTACCCGGTCCTAGGGTAGGGAGTTATATGTACCGCCCTTGGATGGAACAGGCCCCAAGTGCCGGTCCTAGGGTTGGGAGTTATGTTCGACGGGCAGCCACCGAGTGGTCGATGTCGAACGGCTCATATTCCAGTCCAGAAAAATATGTTGCCATAATTGAAATAAATTGAGTAAAATGTATATAAAAGAATTTAGAAATTGATTTTGTATGATTTATTTATTGGATTGAGTTGGATAATCATATGTTTTGATACGATATTCTTATGACATTTTATTTTGAAAGTTATTTTGTGAATTCTGCAAATATGTTTTAGTGTACACCCACTAAGCATTATTGCTTAGCGCGTTGATTTTATCACGCATAGGTAACAGAGATACCAGCGGAGAAAAAGACTGAAGAGGAGGTAGCTGCAGACTGGGGTTCAGAGTCACCATACTTTTGGGTAGTTATATTTGAACTTTGGTTATATATCATTCAGTTAAGCATGCATATATAGAAGTTTGTAAATTTGTCATATATATATATATATATATATATATAAGTTTTGTAAATTATAATATACATGAGTTTTGTTTATGTTTTTTAAAAGTTTTGTAAATATTTGTTTAATAGTTTATGTTTGTCAACGTTTTGTAAATATTGATTATGTATTGATTCATTTGAAAATGTTTGGAAAGTCGCACTATACGGCAGATTGCGCATATGATTGAGAAATGAATTTTGAAGTGTTGATATTATATTATTTGAGTTTTTGTTGAAAATAGGATTTTTGGAAAGTCAGAAAAACATAGAAAACTCTGGCAAAATTTTTAAAATATTTGAAGGGCTCACTATAAAGGATTTTGAAAGACAAACTATTTGTTGGTTTTACAAAAGATTTCAATTTATAAATAAAGTTTAGAAAAGTTTGAAAACCCGGTAGAGCTCCTTGGATCGATCCATGCGGGTCGAGGTAGGGAGTGTTACAGGATCCATTACCCAACTTTGTATATATTACTGATCTACATGCATAGGTATTGCATATGACATTTGTGGCGAAGGATAATCAGATATACTACAGCCACTATAAGATCTATAACTACCATAATTTGGTACTTGGGAACTTGACCTTGCTTGTGGATTACCGAAAGAACTATTTTATATGTCTATACTCATTGAGGAAAATGTTAGTCAAAGAATTTTCATCAATTTGACTCATTTTTCTTTGTTGTCTATCACGATTTTGAAAAGAGAGAACTGATAAGAAAGAAGAGTGAAGCTGAATTAATAGAGTAAGTGAAAACTTAGAGTGAAGATGCATGCATTTATTCATATTATTTGCATAAATAATTGAGATAATAACAAATAATATATAACATTATCATTTAGATTATATGGGAAAGAACTAAAATTCAAATGAATAACAAATAATAAAAAACATTATCATGTAGATTCTATGAAAAAGAACTAAAATCCAAATAACTTTTAAATTTTTTTTTATATTATTTTCAACATAAAGAAGAATCTCATAATTGATTGAGATTTTTTTATAAAAAAGTAAAAACAAATAGTTGCAGATTGCATTCATGTTTTTGTTGTTGCTTGTAATATGTATCATATGGTGAATTCATTTAATAATTTAAGTGTTTAAGATTAAAAAAATTTAATAGTTTACAAAATATTCATAAATTTTTAAAGAAAAATCATAAAATTTTAGAAATATCAAAAAATTTTATGAATATTTTAAATATGTCTGGATATTCTACAGGATATTGAATATTTATCTGTTTCGATATCAATCTCTCCAAAATATAGAAATATCGATGGATATTTCGATATATCTTTCAATATTTAATTACTTAATTATGACATACGCATGTCACATTTTTAACTCTCCAAAATATAGAAATATCGATAGATATTTCGATATATCTTTCAATATTTAATTACTTGATTGTGATACGGCATGTCACATTTTCAATAGCGAGTGTTGCATCAGGCACTAAAATTTTTCTCCTGCAGTAGAAGGTTTTGCTTCATATGCATGTAGGTCATATCATATATAGTGCTATAAATTTACTATATCCAAGTTTCTATTTATTTTTTTTTGTTGTTATGATTTTGTAGGGTTTTTACTTTTTATTTATTTTCTTTTTTTTTTCAAAAAGAAAACAGTAAAAACTTAAAAATGACATAAAATTAAATTGCAGGTCACTATCGAATATAATTGACCTATCGAATATAATTTTCTGACTCCGTCCTTACTTTTATCTATCTTACTATAATTTTCACTTCTGCTCTTTGATTTGCCTCTTATCAAAATAGCCACCTCTCTAGTCGATGAAATGACTAGTTGTGAATATTGTTAATAATTTTGAGTTCATCAGAAACCAAAATATTTCATTAGTTGTGTATTATTTATTGAACTGATTTTAGTAACAAAAAATTATTCTTTTGATTTTTTTAAGCATTAGATTTTGTTATAATTTTTCAGCTTGTTAGTGAGAAAAAAAAATTTAATAATTGAAACAACAAACTAAAAAAATAAAAAAAAGATGACACCACCATGGGATCTCTGATGTTGATTTTGATATATTTAATTTTTTTTTTATTTGTTATGGATAGTTATAGCTAGAACTTCAATATATTTAAAAGTAAATAATATCTATCTTTTTTTAGGTTTGTTTAATCATAGGCGGAATTAATTTTTAAATTTATTAATAAAGACTTCCTCTCCCGTTAATCAACTTTTGAATTTATTGATAAAAACCTCTCCTCCTATTAGTCAGCATTTGGATTTTTTTTAAAGACCTCCCATGTTCAATTGTTATATTTAATTAAATTTTATTAAGAGTAAGAAAGTATTTACAATAAATAATAAAATTGATTTCATTTGCAGTTTTATATATATATATATATATATATATATATATATATATATATATATATATATATATATATATATATATATATATATATATATGAAGAAAAGGTACTTCCAACATATTTAGTTGATGATGTTAGATTATCTTTTTCATTAGATGAGTTTCCTTTTTATAGACATCAAAAATATTTATAAATAAATAAATGTATCTTGTCAACTTCTGTGGAAATTATGAAGTATAATTAATTACTCTTGATGATGCAAGTTACAAATTAAATATATATATATATATATATATATATATATATGTATATGGTTAGTGGTGATAAAATAAAATAAAAGAAAAGGTAATAAAAACAAGTGTTGACATGGGAAAATTAGAAGGAAAGTAACTTTAAAGAATCCAAAAGTTGTTGAAACTAAAGTAACTTTTTTTAATTTTTAATTAATCAGTTTAATTAATTATGGTTAGTGGTGTTCAGGCTTTGCCAAATGCTAGGCAGGAAACATGGGGGATGTGATGACACCCAAACCCCAAACAATTGGCCTAGAAATTCTCAAAAGTTTTTTTAATGATTCTTTTTAAATTATTATTTTTAAAATAAAATTAAAAAAAGAAGAAGAAGATAATAATCACCTCCTAGTCACATATATTTAATGAGTAATTTATTATGTTTACGAGTGTGTGTATATATATATATATATACTTCAAGAATTGGACAATTATTAATTTAATTCTTAATTTTTTTTAAAATTATTAATTTTTAAATACAGTTTCATTTATTGGTATCTCTGAGCCCTAAGTTTTCATAAATATATCAATTTGGTCCCCTAACCAATTTTTTAACAATCAAACTAACTAAAAATATTAAAAAAAATAATTTTACCCTCAAATTTTTAAAAATATTATTAATAATTAGAAAGGTAAAATTAGATGGATCTCCACCGTCCATCAATCATATTGAAATTTTTTTTTAAAAAGAAATATTTATGAATGGAAAATTAAAAAAAAAATTCTCAATTTCATTTTTTTTTTTCTTGATATTCTAGGTGGAGATCCAATCCAATCTGGATCTCCACCAAGAATAGCAAGTAAAAAAAAAAAAAGGTTTCAAGGTTGAACAAATTCAGATCTGGGTTCGTTCAACTTCAACGAACCTAGATCTAAGTTCGTCTTCAACGAACCCAGTTAGGTTGGTTAAAGAACGAACCCTCTAAGTTCGTTGAAAAACGAACCCAGATCTAGGTTCGTTCAGATTTGGGTTTGTTCTTCAACGAACCCAGTTAACGAATCAAGTTGTGTTCATTAAATAACGAACTCTGTGGGTTCAACGAACCTAGAAACTACGTGCGTCTTCAACGAACCCAGATCAGAACACAATCACAAAAAATTTCAACAACAAATTATACATTTATTGAAATGTCTCAACTAGGGGGGTTTGAATCTTAGTACTCTGATCTGGTCTGCAAGCTCTATAAATCTCTCTATGGCGTGAAATAAGCTCCAAGAGTTTGGTGTGATAAGCTCAAGGCAACTCTTGTAGAGTGGGGGTTTGTAAATTCTAAGGCAGACAACTCTATGTTTTTCTTCCATCATTACAGTGACATTGTTTTGATTCTTTTCTATGTGGACAATATTTTGGTTGCTGGTTCCAGCTCAGTTCTCATTTCAAATGTCATTGCATACCCTGGTTCCACCTTTGCCTTGAAGACCTTGGGTGCTTTGAATTATTTCCTTGGTTTCCAAATTCACAGAATTGCAAAAGGCTTGCATATCTCTTAAAAAAAATATGCCTCTGATTTGCTCTAGAAAACAAATTTGCTTCAATCAAAACCATGTCCTACACCAATGGTTTTTGGTTCCAAGCTTACACAAGATTCTGGTGAAGTCTCTGATCCATCATTAAACAGGAGTGTAATTGGAGGGCTACAGTATCTTACAATCTCCAGGCCTGATCTCTCATTTGCAGTGACAAGTTAATTCAATATTTGGCTGCCCCAACAACTGCCCATTGGCTTGCAAGCAAGCGTATTCTTAGATACATTAGGGGAACTCTTAGCTTTGGCTTATTTTTACCCCCTGCAACACAGCTCTATTTAACTTATTATAGTGATGTTGATTGGGGCAGTTGCTTGGACGACAGGAAATCCACATATGGTGTTTGTGTTTTCTTGGGCAATAGTCTAATCATTTGGGGTGCTAGGAAGCAAAAAGTTATAGTTCATTCCAGCACTGAGGCTGAGTACCGAGCTCTTGCTCAAGCTACCACAGAGGTTATATGGTTGCAGTCCTTGTTCACCGAATTGAAGTTTCAACTGGCTGGTCCTCCAATGATTTGGTATGATAAAACAGGGGCTACTTCATTGTCTCACAACCCTGTGTTTCACTCTAGAACCAAACATCCTGAATTGAATTTACATTTTCTTCGAGACAAGATAGATTCCAATGTGTTTGATGTGCGATATGTTCCCTCCGCAAATCGACTTGCTGATATTTTCACTAAACCTCTTCCAAATACCAGATTTAAGTGGCTGCGAGATAAACTTGTATTGAACAAATCCAAGATAAGTTTAAGGGGGGGATGTTGAAGTATCATCAACATCAGCAGCTGATGATACTTGAAGGATGCATACATAGCATACTCACAAGCTGCACGAGCAACATAAGCAACAAGCTTCCAGTTCCAGTGCTGCTAATATTGCACACATGCATTATCAGATTAATCAACCTTGCTCATCTCAATCTTCAAAGCATGTAGCTTAAATTTGTAACAAACTCATAACAAACTTGCCATGCAAAGAGAGCTGATTGGTCCAGCTCAGTTGAGCAATTATTTTTATCTCATAAGTTTGTTAAGGCTTGACAGCCTGTGCTATTTATATAGCTTGTATCCGATCTCTTCTCTTTATCAAATACATCAATACAACACTAGAATCCCTCTCTTGATTCCTTGCATATGTTTTACATTAGTTCCCCAAAAGAAAATTTTAATTATACATTTTTTTTGTGGAGTGTGACAATTTTATCTCTAGGGTTTTAGTATTTAAACTGTTGTATTCTTAGACTTTCTATAAGAGAAAAAAATAGAGGAGTTCTAAGTGTATGCTTTGTAAATATTGTTTGATTTATAATGAAAATTGAGTTCTAGTACGCTCCGTGTATATAAGGATCACATTGATTGTCGAACTATATAAAAATCTCGTGATTTTTTTATTATTTTTCGTACTTTAATTTATATATATAATTTATTATTGTTGAAGTTTATATATATTTCTTTAACATTCTACCCATGACAACATTAATTCAGATTTTCATCTATAAATATTTCTTAAAAATTAATTTCACTTGCAAAGGCTTGAATTATTGGTCACAACTGGAGAGCCATTGACTAAAATATATAATAATAGAAGAAAATCTTTGCAGTTTTCATGTTCAAGATTTGCTTGCATTTTATTAAACCAGAAAGATAACAATCTATTTAATTTTTTAATTAATTAATTTATTTATAAAATGCTGGGAATCTGATATTACCTATACTATATGTAAATTGATTGACAGAGAGGAGACGTCTATAATTATATTATCTTATTAGTTGATTTAATTAATTAATTATTTAACTATGAGACAGATGGAAGCTACATATATTCATAAATTGAATAAGTCTATTTTTAAATCATATTTTTAAATGAGTCTATAATGTTTTCTTTTGCTTATGTTAAAGGGGGATTTTTATTTTGGTCCCTAACTTTTAGAAAATTATTAATTTTTTAAATTAATTTCGTTTATTGGTATCATTGTACCATAACTTTCTGGAAATGTATCAATTTGGTCATTCTGTTAGTCAACCATTAGTAAAACTTAACTGTTTTAGGGGTATTTTTGTCTTTCAACCTATCCCTAATTAAAAAAATAATTAAATTTAAAAATTTAAAAACATATTAAATGAAAATTGTAAAATTAAATTTTTTTCAATTAAATTTTTTTTACTATTTAAAAAAGGTTGATGTTCTTGGTGGAGATCCAGATTGGATCTCTACCAAGAACAAAAAAAAAAAAAAATTTGAAGTTGCAGTTGAAGATTTGGGTTCGAATCTGGATCTCCATCGTCCATCATTGTTGATGGATGGTGGAGATCCAATCAAGAACATGAACTTTTTCTTTTAAACAATAATAAAAATAAATTGAAGAAAAATTAATTTACAATTTTTACTTTTTTAAAAAAACTTCGATAAAATCTCCACCGTCCATCAATTTTGATGGACGGTGGAGATTCATTTAAAAATATTTTTGTAAGGGCATTTAAAAATATTTTAAAATTTTTAATTAAAATTAATTTAAAATGACCATACTACCCTTCTAATTATTAATATTCTTTTTTAAAATTTAAGGTCAAAATTATAATTTTAACTTATTTAAATAGAGTTAAGGGCAAAACAGTCTTTCTACCAATTATATTAAGTTTGATTGGCAAAAATTTGGTTAGAGGGACTAAATTGTTGTTTTTTTTTTTTTTGAAACAAACAAATTGCTCAAGTAGTTGGTCCAAATTAATTACATTTCATAGTCTTAAGGGGGTGTATTCAATATCAACTTTTAATAACTTTTAATGACTTATGTAGATTTTAAAAGTTTAGGTGTATTCAATATGGATTTTTAAAGACTCTATAAAAGTCAATAGGTATTCAATATGGATTTTTATATACTTTTTAAAAGTCTACAAAAGTTTTAAGGTATTCAATATGGACTTTTTTAAAGTCCATAAAAGTCATGAGGTATTGAATATAGACTTTTATGAAGTATAAAAAAGTTAGGGGTATTCAAAAAGTTCATAACTTTTATGAACTTATAAAAAATCTAGACTTTTGTAGACTTTTGTTGTAAACTATAAATACTTTAATCTCACAATTTCTCCACTATTCACCCCACAAACTTTTGTAGACTTTCAATTTGAGAAGTAACAACGTACAGGGGGTGTATTCAATTTTGACTTTTAATGACTTTTACAGACTTTTTTTAAGTGATAGATTTTTATAGACCCCCCCCCCCCCTTACGGTTCAAGTTCTGGGTAAGCAGATCGTTTTTCTTATTTTTATATTATTGTTTTTTTTTAAATAGTTGTTCTTGATTTGTTGATTTTGATCTTATAGCTTTTTCATACTGCTCTCTTCTTTTGTTGATTTTGATTTTTTGGTTTTAAATAAAAAATTAACAATGTAGGTAGGACATAAGTTTAAGTTTGGTTATCAACATTTACACATTGGTTAACATTCCATTTAGATGCATTGAAAACATGTGTAAGAAAAAAGCTTTAATTCGTATCTTCTTCTCCTCCACTATTTTTACCTCAATTTGCCTAAATTTATATGTTTATTATTATCAGCTAGTCTAAAAACAAATTAACTTGAGTGATTTGAAAATATAAGGATCAAGAAACAGCCTAGATAGAAAATGACACTCATTCGACCTGACAATGTTTCAATTTCGAATTGTTAGACCACATAGCAATAGTTCTTCTTAAAAGGATCGACTTGGTTGGACTGGACATACAAATTATATATATATATATATATATATATATATATTTTTTTTTTTTTTTTTTTTTTTTTGTAAAATCCCATTGAAGTTTTTTTATTGTAAATTATAGTAAGGAGAGTGCAACAATTGATATAATAAATTTACAACAAATGAGTCAGAAAATAAATATAATTTAGACAATCAATACATCATCGACATGCATATCATAATAATATGAACTTATGCAAACAATTAGTAACAGAAGAAAAACAAAAATAAAAAAGCAAAGAATTTTATGTCCATATGACATCGAAATACATGCTTATTAAAAAGAAGAAAAAAAATCACCATAATAGAATAAAATAAAAAATAATAAATACAAAGAGGGATGTATCTCTCATTTCACTTTGTTCTTTCCCTAATTGTTTTCTTTTTATTGAATTCTTTTTCTCGTTGTTTATCATTTGGGTTTGGAGAAATATGGTTCATGAAACTTGAAATTGTTAGGGTTTTTTAGGTTTTAATTCTCGTTGCGGTATTTGTTTTATTTTAGATTAAAGATATTATATTAATGAATAATTAAATTATTTAAAAAACTTATTATTTTAGTTGTCAAGTCATCAACGGGTATGTATTATTTATCTAAAGAATGTATCATATTTTTTTACATTATGTACTTGATTTTAATACACCATCTAATAAATTTTGATATAATATGCATTTGTTTTAAAATGAAAGTCTATAAAAGTCATTTATAGAATTTTTTTTAACTCTATCAAAGTTAATAAAAATCTATTAATGTCAATAAATTTTTTTTAAAATAAAAGTCCATAAAAGTCTATAAAAGTTTGTTAGAATTCTGTAAACTCTATAAAAGTCAATAAAAGTCAGTAAAGTCTATAAAAATCTATCACTTAAAAAAAGTCTGTAAAAATCATTAAAAATTAAAATTGAATACAACCCCCTTACTTTCAATATTTATTGTTTTGCTTCTTTCCCTTTCAATATATTAACATTATACAGTATTTTGAAGTGTACGCTTTTATAATTTATATATATATATATATATATATATATAAATTATAAAAGCGTACACTTCAAAATATATATTATTTAAATACCTATCTCTTATTATGAAAATAACTATTAAATCAAGGTGTCTAATCTTTAGGGGAGTGTGGTGTTAATTTTAAAAATAAAAATAAAGATTTACAATAAATCTTTAAACTATTTCCAAATTAAACCATAGGTTAAAAGAATTCTTTTCATTTTTTTTTTAATATTAATAAAATTTAATATTTATACTATTATAAATACTCTTGTTCTGTCAAAGATTTTGTTAATAAAAATAAAGAAATACACATTTATAAAAGCACTCCAGTTGGCTTGCCATGGCTAGCTGCACCTCAGCCTCATCAAATACCAAGAATGGTAGCAGTATTTTTTTTTCCTGAGTATACTTCAAACAACATCAGATTCCTGACAAACCTGTGAGTGAATAAAAGAAACCTAAACATGTGAAGAATTAAAATCCAAATCAGTTCTTGGTAGATATTTGATCCTTAAATTAAAATCTACACAACCTGAACATTTTCTGAATCACTTATTATAAAATAAACCTGAAACCCAGAATATATATATATATATATATATATATATATATGTATATGATAGATCTCAGATTAATCTTATCTCTCTATTAATTATGTGATTGTGTCAGGAATCATGAACTTGTATCATATCCAACAATATTCCCTAAATGTCTGTCAAAATAATATGTTATCACTTATCACTATTAGTTAACTCAGATTTAATTTAACGATGAGTACTAAAGTTATTGAATATTTCAATTATTCAGATTAAAACGTAAATTCAGACCGTCTCAGAATTCGTTAATAACCCTTTTTTTTATATATTTTAAAAGTTGTTGAAAACTTTGTTAAAGTGAATTTAAAATTTGTTAAAATTTTAAATAAAGATTGATTCAATAGTATTTGGTATTTATATTTTAACCAAATTTTGAGAAAAACAATTCATAGAATTTGATATGTGTATTGGCCAAAAATAACAATCTCCTTTGCTAGTTTGCTAGTCTCGTAGGTTGTAGACTTATAGATCTCTGTTGACCACCTTTCTTTTTATATTTGTGGTGAGAGATCGAGTCTTACTATATAAGTATTTATGAAGAGTTTTTTCCTCAATATTGCAGGAGTTAATATCTCTTAATGTCGGTATTGATATTCGGACTAGGTATACCGTGTGAAATGGAGTATTATGACATTTTCGTGTCAAATCAAGAAAAATAAAATAAAACCTATTGCTAGATGAATGCCAATTGCCAAGTGGTCCCAATATGACAAAAGAAAAGATGGAAACATTATACAAATGGGAAAAGGGACCCAAAGCAACTCAACCAAACCCCATAAACACCAAATGAATCTCTTTCAATTTTTAATTAGTGAAGACAAGTTCTAGCTGACAATGCCACAGATTCCCACCCTTTGTTCTTATTCTTAAAACTAAATTTGTAATTATTGAAGAATATGGTTTGTGATACCACCATATTCAAGGTGTGACAATGACTATGACCTCAGTTTTTTATATGGTTACTTTATTTTTTTTTTATTTTTTTTTTTTGTCTAAAAATTTCATTCACTTTCTCTGAAATGGAACCCAATTTGATTCATTTTTGGGTTTTATTTTCACACCACACACAAATAAGTAAACAAAGCAGTTTTCATTAGATTCTGTGAGAGGAAGAAAAGAAGGCAAACCTTGGGGACCAATTTTATTTTGGAGGTTATAAAATTTGTCCAAAGTTTTGATTTGTATGGACCATTCAATAAAATTCATTTAAATAAACTCCTAAAAGTTAAAATAGAATCTAATCAAACAAACTAGCTTAATAAATCACTACCGACCAATATAAATATATAAATAGTATTGAATACTACAAATTAATTGAGCTCATAGAAAGTTGATACCAAATTTTTAGGAATACTTTATGCTGTTGATTTTTTTTATTTTTTTTTATTGATATTAAGGGAAAGTATTTGCCATTTGGTCTCGTTTTCCTCGTAAAAGAGTATGTGTGGGAAGATTGTCCAGACAACCCAATTTTTTGTTAGATTGTGAAGTCTTAATCAGTGTTGTTGTACTTCGCATTCAAAGGTCGAGCTCCCAATAAAGCTAAAGTGAACAAGTCATATACAATTGATACGAAAGTATAACAAACAGTGTTCAATTAAAGTGAATCAAAAACCAATAGAAAGAGGAGATCAAGACAAAAACATCAACATAAACGGCATGGAAAACGCATACCAGACGTGCTCGAACGTGTCGTAGGAACTCGCCTGTCCTACAGGCGGGTGCATGCGGGTCTTTGGGGAGCTTAAAAGCGCGTGATTGACGTGTTAACTTGGTTGTCGTGTTGGAGAATGAGTTATTTCAAGTTTTTTTATTTCTAGTGGGTTTCCGATTACTTTAGGATCTAAAATACTAAGTCTATAAATATGAGACTTATTCTTTGGTTCTGAACACGAGAAAAACACTTAAGAGACACAAGAGAGAAAAGAGAAGAGAGAGAGAGCATAGAGAAAACACACGGGTAGAGAAGAAAACCAGTTTTTAAGTGTCTTTGCAATTTCTTGTCTTTTAGTTATTTAAGTACTTTCTTTTATGTGTATTTTATCTTCGTATAGTATTTTCGTATTATCATCTCCTAACATTTTTTTTAACTTTTATATAATATTTTTTGAGATTATTTTTTGAGCGGTTAAGACATTATTCTCGATCTTAACAATTTATTTATTAAGAAGGTTCAAATATATACTTTATAAATTTTTTTAATTATTATAATTGATTCGATATTTTTTAATAGTATAATTAAAGATAATTTAGCTAGTATAATTGAAGCATTTTCCATTATAGATTATAAAAATAAATATATATTAAAATTAAGACTTGGATTCTCTCAAATTTATTACTCTTAACAGCAATTATACTGTCTAATCATTGACTTAAATAAGTCAAGCTCTGATTAAATTATTCTTAATTGCAATTATATCGTAAAAACATAATTCATAATGATAATTTATGATTTCGAATTCGTTGGAAATCCACTCAAAATAATAATTTTCTTTTTGAAAAAAAAAACAAAGAAAAAAAATGGAAAACAAGCAAACCCACATGAAAGTTAATAATCATTATATGAATAAAACTTTAATAAAGTAAAACACAAATTAAAGTCTTTTTATTTTATAATTATTAAAAAATTGAATCTTAAATATATCTATATATATATATAATTTAAATTTAATAAATTAAAATATAATCTGTATAAACCACCATGTATACAACAGCTACGAGTAATGTCTCTTCCAAAAAAACTCATAAATATATAAATTGTATCCTTTTCCACCTGCCAATCTCAATCCAATAAAAATTAAATTAGAAATTTGGATTTTTTTTTTTTTTAAATCTGACACCAATTAGATTAGGGTTTTACCGAAACTTGATATGATCAAATGCTATAGTTTTGGTATGGAATGACAGTTTCCACTATATGGTAGGAATTTTTTCATACTTGAAGATTTAATAAGAAAATATAAGATTTAAACAACTATCACCGAAGCGAAGAAGAGCTTTTGCTAAAATCAAAGAGGAAAATGAAAAAAAGATATTTGTTTTTCGCTTTAATATTCTTTTCATTTCCTGAAAGCATGGGCTAGTTTTATGATCAATCGATGTCCTTCTCAGATATTTATCATTCAATATAATTAGGTGTGTGCCCATAAAATTTTGTCAAGTACTCGAAAGCTTTGAAAATAGCTACACAAAAAGCACAAAAACAAAAAAATATTAAATATGTGAACTGCATCTGCTTGCCTGGACCAACGACCAAGTCTTGAGATCACAATCAAACAAATTTTTGCTTTGACAAAAAATAAAAAAATAAAAAAAATTTAACTATTATTTTCAACACTCTCGTCTACGTTTGTCCATTACATGATTTCTCAGTTTATATGATAGAATAGTTTATGGTTACAATTAATATCTATGTGAAGGTATAAAAGATCATTTCTTGATTTGGATATCTTCGTATGATAATAATTGGACATTGCCATTAATATACATAGTAGTTGATATTTGTATCTTTATTACTATAGTTCTTTTCTTAAAACAAAAATGCTAAGACAATGTTATTATTGACGATCCTCGGTCAAAATATGGAAACGACATTAAGCCAAACTATATTGTCTTTATATCAGATTTTAAAAGAGTATAGGGTCGTTCGTTTTTAAGAATAGTCTTGAATTTTTTTAAAAACTGAATGTAGAATTAATAAAATTAACTTAGTATGATTCACACAAGACAAATATAATCACACAGATAAGTCGAAGGATGAACGAAATATAAATTGTAATATTAACAATCCTTAAATTAGACTGACAGTTCTATTTATTTATAGGTAATGTGAACTAATCTGATAACAGTGAAATACTTGGTGATAAACCTAATCATTCAGATAAGTCTAATTCTACACTAACAATAATAAATATTAAACAAAGATAATTACGAGACTTGATACAATTTTAATCCAACCCTAAATAGTGATTAAAACTTGAATGACACGTTTGTTTTTTTTCCTTCTAATGTAGATAAAATTTGAAATATATTAATATAAGAATGATAGTTATTGAAAAAAAATATTTTAATTATGATTTAGTATTAAGTAATAAGTTAAAATTTCTAACTTTTTATTTTAAGTTATTTTTTTTAATATTTGACCACTTAAAAAAATAAAAACAATTAAGGTGTTAAATTCAAATCCCTTAAGTATTAAGTGGAAAAAACAAACTACCTCTATGTGCTACTACTCTGTTTTCCGCTCGGGATATACTAATAATGAAAAATGAGAACTTTATTATATTTCTTTTTATGTATATACTAATAAAAAATTACTTATTGTTTCCAAAAAAAACTTATATCAGCATACGATGATTTTCTTTTTCTCATTTTTGTTCAATATAAAACTATTTGAGAATAAATATCTCATATGTAAAACAAGAGTGAATGATCGAGACATCTTATATATATATATATTTTTTTACCATTATTTTAAAAATATTTTTAATTATTTTTTTTATATGAATCAGAGATATGACACTCATATATTTTTTGAGAAATAAAGACCATTAATAATTAGTAAATTATGTGGACAAGAGTCTAAACATTGATTTTGTATTTAATTTTATTTAACCAACAAAGAAATCTTGCATCATTATTTTATCAAATTCACTATTTAACTTTTCAATTGTAGACTTTGTTACAATAACCTAAAATATTATTCATAGTCAATCGCATAATCAATAGTCGTGCAAAACTATTATGTAAAACTAATCTTAAGATATAGATATTAATTACCCAATTAATTTCCATTGGATTTTTTTTTTTTTTTTTTTTAGATCTTACACATCTCCTCCCACTTGGAATCTTCTCATACATATCCATCAATCCCATGGACCCATCCTCCTCTTTTTTTTTTTTACACAATATTAATTTTACACTTTGTAAATAGTCAAAAATTATTACCCACATGCATTTCATGTAAAAATATGAGAGAGAGAGAGAGAGAGAGAGAGAGGAGCTTCAATAGCTGCAATGATCTTGAAGTTGATCATCATCATCATCATCATCATGAGTTACAGTCTCTTTTGGATCTATTGTCTCTTCTCTCTCCTCCACCCCTTGTTTGTCTTCTTCCTGCTAGCTCTCTCTCTCTCTCTCTCTCTTACTCACACAGCTGCCACAGTAGTAGTAGTAGTCTCCGAGGAGGCCTTGGAGCTCGCTTCTTCCTTCTTCTTTGATCCCACACCACCACCACCACTCAATAACTTCTCTTTTCTCTCGTCTTGCTTCATTTGCTGTTCTCTGCACTCTAAACTACAAAAAGCTGTATCCCCCCTGTACAGTATATATATACCGGTAAATTTTATGAAAACGAATACTAGCTAGTTCAGCTGATAAGCTCTGAAATCGAATTCGACTTAAAGATAATATAGAAAAAAGATTTGATTTGATTAATTACAAGTAGATCTTTGTGTATTTACCAATCGAAGAAGTAAAAAAAAGAGCATACCTGTACATGTAAATGTCTCGACCAGGAGCGAGACGGCGTTTACAGAGCCCACAAGTCCTGAGAAAGTGAGCCGTTTCGATCAAATCATTGGAGGCGTTTCGTGTGCGGTTTCTGGGCGAGAGGGTGGAGGCGGCGAGGAAACGTTGATGGTCGTGATAGCCGTTGTTCAGGTTCTGATCATGATCATGATCATGAGCCGCCGCTGCCACCATCAGCACCTCATGATGATGAGTTGCATGATGGTGATGATGATGATCGACCGGCTCAGCTGTGTCCACGTTGGGGACATCGACCGTGATCCCAGTCATGCTGGTTGTCCTCTTGATGGGAAGGCGTGGACGCTTGCCCAGCAACATGGTGGCGATGGTGATGGTGGTAAAGGTTTTGGTCTGTTTGGGAGGAGAGAAAGTGGAGAGAAAATTGATTGAGAAGTGAGAGAGAAAAAGAGTGGAGTGAGAATGGGAGGTGACAGAGAGAGAGAGATAAAAGAAGATGGGAGAAGAAGGTGAGAGCGAATCTGGGCCGTTGCTTGCGGGCACCGGGTCCTATAAAGTCCACGTCACGCTTTGTCTTCCATCTTTAATATTATTTCTTTTTTAAAAATTTTTTTTATCTTGACTTTTTTTCACTGCCCAATTTTTTATATTTGGTTTTTGTACTCTTCGGTTGATTAATTTGATGAATTAATTAATTCATATTCATAGGTGGTCGAAGCCTTCTAAGCATAATGTGATAGTAATCAAGTTTCTTAATTAATATTGAAATCGAAAGTTCAAATCCCCCTTCTCCAATAAAAATATAAAAAGTTCATGTTCAGTGAGCTCATTAATACTAAATTCACGTTCAACGAATTCATTAAAAGTTTGTAAGAAATTTTTAACGATTCTAAAAAGGTTAATGAGTTTTGATGATGGTATCGTAAGAAATTTTAAATTCAGTTTGTAATGAATCTCTATAAATTTTAAACAAACTTACGAAGAAAAACGCATAACAAAATAATCTAGTATGCCCTAGATTAATCAACATACAAAATTTATTTAAACGATGATTCTCTCTAGTTAAGTAAGATCGATCTATAAATATTTTGCTTTCACAATAAGAGATATAAGCAACCGAGCTATCCAAACCTAAAGATAAAGAATTTAAATTCCAAACATGCAAGTCCGTCATGTTATTACGTTTTTATTTAAATTTTCTACATATACAAATAATTAACCCAAGGTATACATTAAGAGATTCCTAAGTTTATTGTATTTATTATTCATCAATTATAGAGTAGTGTATATACTGTATATGTTGTGACACATACCCTAAAGCTAGTTAACTTTTGCACTTGATAGTAAGTAAAAAGAGAAAAATAAAAAGAAGAGAGAGAGAGAGAGAGAGAGAGAGAGAGAGAGAGAGAGAGGTGGTCATGGATATGAAAAATGTGGTGAAGCACTGAATCTAGAACAGAAGTATCACAAAAAAACATAAGAGTTGATGAGACGACAATAATATATGTATTAGTCAATAACATATCTTTTTTACTTTTTTTGGGAATGTTTGTCATTATATTTCATTTCATGTTTTATGATGTTTATGTCTCCAAACTCTTAGGGTGCAAAATAATATACACAATTATATATGTAAGTGAATTGTAATGGAGTACCATGACGTTTAACTATATTATAATGAAATCGATCGCGAGTTTAGCCTTAATTACATATTAGTACTCTGCCGTTAATTGACTCAGTCAAAAGTAACGATTTGACCACAAATTTTACCTAAAATTATATAAATACCCCTGGTTAAAAAATAAAAAAATTTAAATGGATCCGTCCATTTAAAACAATTTTAAACTGTTAAATTTTTTTAATTTTAATAATTAATATTATTTTTTTATTTTTTAACTAGAGATATTTTTGTTATTTTAGGTAAATTTTTTTGTCAAACTTTTATTTTTGACTGAGTCAACTAATAGGATAATACTAATGTATAATTAAGGCTAAATTTATGATTTCATTTCAATATGGTCAAACGTCAAGGTATATATATATATATATATATATATATATAATTTATTAAAAAAGAAAAAAAATGATCATCTCATAATATTCCCACCATTAACAGCTGAGTTGCCAACTTATACATGGATAAAGAAAGTAAATATCAATACTTCGATTAAAATATTTTCAATATTTTTTATATTTTGGGAGAGTCAATACTAAAATTATTATTGAATATTCATAATATTTTGAGGATATTAACGATATTTATACCATCAAAAGTTTTAAAAATTTATATTCTATGTATTTTCAATCGAAATCGATATTTACTCCTATAATCAGGAGAGTAATAATGCAATTACTTTTTCATTTTTCACTTTTGTTTTTGATTGATGCTGTAAAGCTTTATCAGACTGTCAATTGTAGTAGGTGCATTACTTCTCTTTATCAATCAACAAATCCCACAAGCAACTTAAAGCAATAGAAAGAAACTTGGTTACAATTATTTTTCGTGTTGATATGATTAAATTTTATTATTAATTCGAACTTGATGAATTTCTTAATATTTCGATTCATCTAATGAGTTAAGATATATACATCGTACTTATATTTTCTTATTAATGTATAATTT
Source organism: Xanthoceras sorbifolium (assembly GCA_003430845.1). NCBI lineage: Eukaryota > Viridiplantae > Streptophyta > Magnoliopsida > Sapindales > Sapindaceae > Xanthoceras > Xanthoceras sorbifolium. The sequence continues at coordinate 613,401 of CM010609.1, read as the reverse complement.
AATGGTAACATAATAATTAGGTTTTGATATATGGATTTAAAGAAAAAAAATCCAAAAAATTTTCAATAAAGAGAGCTATCCGTGATTTTGAATTATTAGTCAACATAGGTTTTTAATTGAATACATTATTAATGTCCGTGATTGGTTATTAATAAAAAAAAAGTAAATATACAAAATAATAATAATTATTATAAATCTTATTAATCCTCTATTATTATTGTTAACATATCATAAATCACATAAACTTATGTCTTAGACATTGAGGTTGGACTCTTACTTATTAGTTTAAACTTTTGGAGAGTCTGATGGTTTCGAATTCAAATCCCATCTCCCCCTTTATCTGAATTTTTTATTCATTACATACGCTATATGGTAGGAGGCATCAACATGTGTCCAACGCTGTTTGCTATCTATCTCTATGTTATCAACCTAGTTTTGTCTCAAACACTACAGTTGAGTCATTTTCTATTAACTTAAAGTTTTTAAAAGTAGTATTATTATTTACAAGACGTTATTCTAAATTCATAATTTCTAACCACTTCAACTTCTATCTGTATAACTATTCATTATTAAATAATATTGATTATAGGATTTAACTACGTTACATAATTTTTATAAACTCGATAAAAATTCAAATCAGCAGATGAAATATTCAATGCATAGAAAGAGTAGTTAGCAAGTATTGTTTAAAGTTGAGACAGACAATCCATCAATTTTCTGAGTTGGAGAACATGGGCTAGGGTTTCCATCACTTGGAAAGTTCAAGAATAAATGAAACAACAAATCTCACTGATCAATTATTATGATCATCGATATCTCTTTCAAGTTTGTTTTATAATTGATAATAATATCTCATCGAGAAAAAAAAAAAAAAAAGAGTACAGATATAAAATTTTAAGAAAAAACAGATATAAAGTTGTTTGTTTATACATTTTTAAAAAAATATTTTAAAAATAAAAAACAGTACTTTTTTTAAATTTAATTTTTTTCATCATTCTTAAAACAGTTTTAAAAACAAACTATAATTTTTTCCTCCAAATAACTATTTTACACATTTTAAAAAACAGTACTAAACAAATTTACATCGTTTTCAGTTTTTAAAAACTTATTTTAATAAACGCTACCAAACATGTTTGTATTTTTAAAAACATCATTTTAAAAACGATTCTAAACGCGCTCTAAGAGTTTTTCTTTTGCATCATCAAGTAAATTGTGCTACAAATTTCCTTTAATATTTACATATAACCCACAAATTAAAAGGACCTTTTTGTAAATTAGTTTTATGAGTTATTTGTCTTGTGATCAAGAGAGTCTCCATCGATGAATTATAAAAATCTATATACCTTTCGGTGTAAGTTGAATTTTCAATCGCCGTTACGATTTTTCTGATTTGATTGGTGTATATGTTACAGAATTTTTGTCATGCATATGAAATTTGAGTCTCTATCCTACTAGGAAAATAAAAAGGAAAATAAATAATCAAAGAATGTAGAAGTGATTATCATTAGCTAGAAGAAGGTTCTGAAAATTATTTTCATAAAAATTAAAGATGCGTATGGTGTTTGATCTTCTAAATTAGGTGATCTATCTTATCTTATCAATTCTTAATCAAAAACTATTACACCAAATGGAGCAAATTTATATATAAATATAATTTTTTTTCACGTGTTAGGAGTAGACAGCTTCCCATTTTGGGAGTAGACGATTTCGACTATAAAAGCAGAAGTTCAGACCGTGCTAGTAGAGGTTTAATCTAGGTAGGTTTCGATAGTCGTTTGATAAATAAAAATTTATTTTAGATTTTAAAAACTGATTAGAATTTAGAAATCTCCTTTAAATTTTTAAGCTTGTTATATATTCTTCTAAAATAGTGGACAAAAACATACATAATTAATTAATTTATCAAAAAATTTCAGTATATATTCTTCGCTTTAATCATTGATAGTTTTATCATTTACAAATGTACTGTCGGTTAAATCAAAAGCGTACACGTAATATAAAACGTACACGGATAAACATATAAATGATATGATACATATAGGCGGATAGTCCGGCTAGTTTTGAAAAAAATATATCATTATATAATTTTTTTTTTGTTTGTGAAAATTTTGTTAAATTATCTTTATTTTAGTATAAAATATTTATTTATTTAATTAATTTTACATCATAAAATTAAAACTACCTAAATTTAAATGTAGAGTCTCATAATACATAAAATATAATACTCAATTTTCTGACCTTGTTAATTATGTATTAGTTAAAATTCAGTGAAAATACGAAGTTGTCCACTATTATTTTTACTTATTTTTTAAGACACGATTTAAATATCGTGATATGAAAAAACTGATATAGTCCAATCTAAAAAATATCCTAGCTACGCTACTTATGAACGCCTCTTCAATTATTATCTATAAAATAAATATTTTAAAAAATAAAAATAAATTTATATATAAATAAATACGTAATATAATGAATAAAGGTATAAATAACACAATACTTAATATAATTTTTGATCATCGATGAAAAATGAAACCCAAAAGTAACAAAAAAAAAAAAAAAAAAAACCCTAATCAGATTCTCTATTAAAAGAAAAAAAAAAGAGATTACTGTTCATGCAAATTATTTATGTTATTTTCTTTCGTAGAGTTGGCATTATTCTGATCAAATCATTCTACATATACAATAATACAATAACAACACCGCAACTTCTGATCTTGACAAAAGAAATACAATAAAAATATGAACTTCAAATATATATATATATATATATATATATATATATATATATATATATATATATATATATATATATATATATATATAAAGAGACTTGAAAGCAGACAGAAAAAGTCGTTTTCCTGCTCTCTCTTGTGTGTGCGTGACTCATTTTCATCAATATTTTTTTTTTTCATGAAAATATTTAATAATATATTTTTTTTCCTCAGCAATAATTATGAATAGTTTGTGTCAATTATTGGGTCCCTATTGTAGGGGCCCAGAGGCATAGTTTATTCTGATTGGAAAGCTAAACATGTAAAAAGCAATAAATATAAAATTAACAAATTTAGTAACATATACATCCAATCAAGGTTTTGTGTTGTTGTCATGCCATTGGCCCCACTATTATCATGCACAAAATTCATTATATTCCATCTCATAATAATAATAAAAAAAATATATTTATCAAGATTTTATCTCTTAATATAAATATTAATTTGTAATAAATATTAAAAAAAAATTAATTGTATAAATTTTTCTTAAAATTTTATCAATTAGTTAATATTATTATTTATTGATAAATAATTCACCTACATTTAATAAAATTTAGTCAAATATAACAATTAATTAGGGGAGATCTTTGTTAAAATCTGAAGAATTGGCTAAAAGTTGGCTCCGTCAGTAATTGAGTAAATCTTAAAGAGAGAAGGTGTTTGTTAATAAACTCAAAAGTTGACTCCGCTTATAATTAAGCAAACCTAAAAAAAAATAGATATTTTTTATTCTTAAAAAAAATAAAAAATTGTATGGCAAATTTTTTGCGGTAAAATTTTTTTACACCATTTTTATTACGAATTATAATATATTTCATTCACTATAAAAAGGTTACTGTTTTTGTAATTTTGAGTGGTTATTTTTCGTCATTGTTATTATTTTTATATGAATTTTAAATGATTAACTTTTGATAATTAATGTCATTTTCCATTATCATCACTCATCACTAATCTCATTATTTAAGTGATTAATTGTGTCATCTTTAAATTAACAGTTCCTTTTCAAGAGTACTTTTTACCTTAGAATAGTTAAATACTATGATTAGTTCCACAAATGTTTGATTAAACCAAAAATATTGAAGAGAGGAGAGTTGTGGAACATCTATGATTTTGATTTTATCAATTACACAACAATGTTGTTCAATTTTTTAATTTTTTAAATTTTTAAATTTTTTATGTAGAAGTAATTAAAAGTTCATAATAAAAAAATAATGCAATTTTTTTTGTTGAAAAGCAATTTAAGAGCTTTTTTTTTTTAAAAAAAATAATCTAAATACTATTTAAAAAAAATGATTCGGAGTTGTTTTTACTTTTAATAGTTTAATTATTAAAAATAATACCAAATTATCTAAATAATATGATATAAGAATTATAATTTATGAGATAATACAGTGAATGATATATTCATATGATACATTATTTTTGAGAATAAATTTAGATAAATAATTTAAACAGTCTAACATTACTCTTAACTATTTATAGTAAAACTGTCTGTATCGGAGAATTTTTATTACTTTTGAAGACGTAAACAAAACCACAATAAACATCATAATGAAGAGATGGAAAGATCCATTGATTTAGTGATGAAAGGAAGATCATTCATGGCATGGCATGGTGGGTACACAAAGGCAGCTCCTTTGGTTTACAAGCACTTGACAGATATGTCAAAATTATGTGTGCAAAGAAATGAGAGAAGTAGTGGGAAACACCTATACAAAAGAGACGAGAAAGAGAGAGAGAGACCGGAAAATTTTTTAACACGTCTGATTGTCTAACTCACGGTGCGTATTTCACTCATATTATATTATATGGTAAAAGTAAAATAATATTATTAGAATACGCATCATAAATCATCAGGCGTATTATTAGTATTTTTCGATAAGAAGAGGAGTATGGTTAGGGGTGTACAACGTCATAATTGATGTTTCCTACCCAAGCAGAAAAGATAGAGATATGAAATGGGGCTCATCCATATAGAGGACACATGGAAATGAGTCCCCACCCACATTCACATACAAGATTTTATGTGCTGAAATCTAATAAAAAGCGTTTTGTGCACTCATCAAACACATCATTGGGAGCACAAAAAGCAAAAAGTATTCCCAGACACCAATTATAGCTTTCATTTACTTTCTTGCTTTATTCACAAGTTTTTCTTCACAGAAATGGAATGCCCACAAAACTAAAACTGCTCAATTATTATTATTATTATTTTTTATTTCTATCTTTTGTGAACATTGACATAATTTGATGATTAAAAGGTCAATGGCACAAAAATAAATTGGGAAAAAATCAATATAATCTGTGCAAATTCCAGATACAACATGTCAAACTACTGAACTTAGTATTATTTGAATGTAATTGTGTATCCATCACATATTTCTTCACTAAATCTAATGTTTAAAACAAATTTAAGAAACTTTTCAAAGGCATGTAGATGATATATAGGAACCATTAAAACTGGTAAATTACTGATATTATTCATGGACATTCAGCAGAAAATTGACGTTAAATGACTACCGAAACAAGATAAACAATGCCGCGACACAACTTAAAAATGTCAAAACTCAGCTACGAGCAATGAGTACATGAAAAGAAGAACAAATAAACATTACGAATAACTTGATTGGGATGAAGAGAACAAGGTGAACATTTTCATGAGTCAGAGCTGCCGGTAGCCATCAGGAACTCACCCTCGCATACCACTTCACCTCCTACGTATGCCTTCCCTTCCATCTTTGCTATTCCAAACCGCTTTTGCAGCTTAATAAGTGTCATTCTCATCACCAAAGTGTCTCCGGCAATCACAGGTTTCCGAAACCTCACTTTGTCAATCCCAGCGAAGAAGAAATTTTGGCGAGAACCTCCCACTTCGGGTTGCAGCATAACCAAGCCTCCTACTTGGGCCATTGCCTGGTGCAAGCAAGAACTTTCAACATTATTTACCAGGAGATGTGTAATATTAGTACAAATACAAAGGAAATACAAAGGAATTAAGCATTATTTATCATTTGACGCTAGGACAGACACAAATACAAAGATAAAAAAAATATTCAAGGCTCATTTGGTTGACACCAAGGCAACAGTTGCATTCGATTTTATTTTTTTTTTCCTTCCCCAACACTCAAAAATGAATTTGATCATAGTACTGCCTTTGTGTTTACTTCTTTACTGCATGATCAATTCTATTGCATATAGCCAGAAAATGGATGTTACGATTAATGGCCTAAAAACGCTAAAAGAGTCTGGCAATGTTGGTCAAGTGAGCTCAAACAACATGGCCAAATCCCAGGTGTAAAGATAAAATAAAATCCTCATCCTAGCAATAAATAGTTCAAAATTCTAGACATGTTTCCGTGATAAATCAGTATAAGGGAAGAAGGTAGCCAATAACGTACATGAGATCTTGCAGTTATACTTGTTAAACAAAAGACCATATTCTGAGTTTTATTAAAACCATTCTGGTGTGACTTTTATTTAATCAGAAGTTGTTTGAAAACACAAATCCTCTTAAAATGGAGTAACAGTAGCATCAAAACACTAAATCTTGAATTTTCCATCGGTCTCTTTCTAACATGTATTGTGTAGAAAAGTAGGACATGTTGGGCCAGTGATTGATAACCAGTTCGTCCTTTAGCTTTCTTTTGTTCTTTCCCACACGTGATGTAGAGAGGAGAATCAAAAGCTAAAGTGTCCAACAAACATGCAATCAACCCGACATTTTTCCCTTAATGATACAAACCTACCAACAACATCCAGGTTGAAACAAGTAATAACGGTATTGCCAGTCAAATTGTGACAGGCCTTGATCCCAGAACACCAGTGACTGGATGAGTAAACAACCGGCATGTCCATCCGTTACAATTCTTGGATAAAGAAACAAGAAAATTTTAGAAAACAAGCAGCCCACAAAGGCCATAAAAAAAAAAAGGCCTTTCGAGGAAAATCAGAAAGACCATACAAAAACTAACCAAAAAAGCCCTCAATAGCTGAACCACAAAAACCCAAAAAACCAACAAAATGTACAATACGTTCTCTCACAGGTGTTTCTCAACTAAATCTGTAAATCATATGAAGAACAAAGAGATATTCTGAAATTCTTTTGTCATAGAGGTCAATAAAGAAGCTAAAGTATTCTTCTCATTCAAAATAAGAAGAATGTAAAACTAGTATATTGCAATATAATAGCTGGCCATAAGAGTTCCAGTGAAACATGACACAGATGGTACGTGTGAAGACGCTGCTGTGTAATTTTTATATTACAACTGCAAAGAAACATAAAACTTGGTGGTTACAGTAAACATAACATTTCGCTTGACGGTTATGGTGAACATACTGCCCTGAGAAGATTAGAGGCTTTCAGCATTAAAGAAAACCAGATACGAGTGAAGTGACTACCATGTAAATTTTATATGACAACTGCACAGAAACAGTGTGTGCAATAATAAATGGCTAGTTTATTAGAGTTCTTGCTAGGCATTAGTTGGTTTAAAGTGTTGCGTGAGTAGATAATACTTACAAAAATAACTCCCCATAGAACTATTTTTTTAATACACAAAAGCATATCAACTTCAGAGATGGACCTCATGGATCAGGCAAATGAAGGGATGTAAAAAGAGATTACACCTTACGAACTACATGTGTACGATGTAAGAAAAGAAAGGACTGGGGGATAGACTCTGACATGATTGAGATAAAATTTGGAAAAGCAATTACCTTGTTTTTTTTTTTCCTTTTTATTGGTGGAGGGTGGTGGGAGGCGCTGATCATATTAAATGTAAGGTACATAGTCTTTTTGATTTATATACAAGGAATTTGTAGGCAAACCTAGCCAAAAATAGCCATGAATGCAACAATGAGAAGTACATACAAGTGCTTTTCAACCAAAATGTCTCATTAGCAGAATAAATATATCAGCAAGAAACAGAACGCTGCAAATGACTATAAACAAAACTGAAGTACATACAAGTTCTCAGATTAAGATTCGATATGGCCACTGCCAGGTAAACAAAACTGAATGGAAATCATATCTCACAAACAAAGGACTATAAAATTACCTGAAATCTTTAGTGGACCAATAAATCTACGGCACACAGGTATTACTGATAAAAGCATTTACTAATTGTAAAATGCCATTAGTAGATAAGCTATAACCTCCCCAAAACAAAACTCCAACACAAAATAATATAAAGCAATAATAAAAAAGAGACATGCAAGTAAAGCATTGAATATCTAACATCAAAATTTTTACAGCAGATACCTCATGACTACAAGGCTTACTAATTAGTGTCACTCTATTCTCTATGCCGGTTGCCTACTAGCTAGATCAGTCAAAGTTTCAAAATTATTTTGTCATGCTCAATTGCTATGGTATGCTAAGACCCAAACTGGCACAGGTTGACATTCAGAAAAATATAAGTTGGAGTCATTTAGAAAGTCTTCTGACACAAGATCTCCTGAAACAGCCTTTCTTGCTATGTGTTTAGATTATAGGCATAGGATGCAGGCAAATGTGTGCACATACAGACACACACCATGCAGAAATTGGCTTCTTTCTCTGTCTCACTTCTTAACTCTTTATTTCCTGATCAACTCTATTTTGTTACTTTGGTCGACACATTCTATTTAAAGGAACCATGTCAACCAATCTTTTGAAAGTGTTTTCTGAAAGTTAAAAGCACTGAAACCAGAAGTGTATTAACAGGCTCAAAGCTCTGAACTTCTATGTGGTTTTCAACGGTCAATAGCAATGGATTAAAATCAAACTTCTGATAGGAGTCAATTGGCCATAAATTGCGACAAGCCCATCAATCTAAAATCACGTTCAAGGAGATACGGTCTAACAATCTAGAAAAAAAATTTGACCTAACAGTATTATGATTGGATGAGAGAAAGAAAAGACAAGCAGAAACTGTGAGGGCCAAGAAATTCAAAATCAGATGAGAGGTGCAATATCGCTTAGCCATGGATGGAAAACTTGGACCGGTTCCACCCTCACTTTTCGAAAAATCAACTCATTTATGCAGCTTCACAATCCAAGTGCTTGCCAAGACTCTAACTGAACGACGGAATATCATGGTTCCAACATCACAAACACCTAAACCTAAGTCTCTTCAACCTTTTCCTTACTATCTTAATTTTAACTTGAATCCTACTGTTGTAGTTATAGGTCTAGAATACACATGCACAAACTATTTCTAAAAAAAATTAATTTTACCTCGCTTTCAATTGGTTCTAAATTTACTACGTAGACTAACACGAATGAATTTGTTTCATGTGCCATCTTTTGCTGTATTTCCACTTCTCTACCTCCACATTCAAAACTTTGTAATTTTAAATTCATGGGTCCTTCCTGAACCAAATTTTAAGGCATAGCTTACTATCACACGCATCTAATCAAATTTTTTTGGTATTTGACAATGAAATTAGATCAAACCCACTTCTCTGTGCCTGTAAAATTCTACATTCAACATCCTCCAACAAGAAATTATGCAGTCTAATCATGTAAACGAACAAAATCAAAATGAACAAATAGGCAGGTAATGCAGACAAATTGCAAATCGAACATAGCATTGAAATCATGTAAACTGATAATTGTAATTGAATTTTCATTATAGTTCACTATTTTCAAACAATGAAAATAAATCATTTCAATGGCGAAAAGAGCTCGACAAAAATTGACCTCAATAAGCATATAATTACCTCAATCATGAGAACACCGGGCATAATAGGCCTCTCAGGAAAATGCCCAGGAAAGAAGTTATCATTAATAGTCACATTCTTTATAGCCACAGCTGATACTCCTGGATTGTACTCTATAACTCTATCCACTAACAAAAATGGGAACCTATACAATACACACCCAAGAATACAAAAACAAATCAAAAACTGAAAACAAAACAAAATCACCACATTATCATAATCAACACACACCTGTGTGGCAAGATTTCACGTATCTGATTGATATCCATGACAGTAGGAAATGCTGGATACCCTGCACATCAAAAGAAATCAGAAAAAGTTGATACCAAATGCTTTCAAAAACAAAATTTTTTTTTTTTTTAATATTTAAAACACAAATACAAGAAGTGGGTTGTGGTAAAAATGTACTCTTTTCAATTGGGGTGACTTGGTCCGAGTCGTTTGATCCATTGAGAGAACAGCAGACGACTGAAGAGTTGGGTCGGCGAGCGGGCTGGAGAGACAGAGAAGGAGATCTAGAGAGAGAAAGAGAGTGTTGTTGCTGTGTGAGGTTTCTGGGTTGATTGAGAGAGCGAAGAGTGAGAGATGAGAGAGAAGTGGAGGCGGCAGTTGCCATCTCAATTGGTTGATTTCAGTTTCACATGGAACTTTGAAGTTATTTTGTGTTTTTAAGTGTTGGAAGTAGTTTGGTTACCTACCGCTGTCCAAACTTCATGACTTTTGGTTTTGTTTTGCACCAACTTCTAACAAGTTTTTTGTTTTGCAACTTCTTATAACTTATTTATTTATTTTGATAATTTTTTTATATATAAAAAAAAATCAATCCTTTAAACATATAAATTTTGGATTCAATTTCATATGCGTGTATATACTTTATCCAAAACGGACAATATCTATATTGGTCCAAGATGTTTCAAATAGTATCATAGCCAAACTGCATCACGATGCTGAATAAATTTATTCTAGTAACGAAAAATAGATTGGATTCAGATCATTCAAATCTAATTTTTTTTTCAGATTTTTTGAATTTTTAAATTTGGATTGAACTTTGTCAAAAAAAAATAAATAAAATAAGACCGGTTTTTTCAAAGAAAATAATACCACTCCGAAACTTTGAACCTGATCGGATATAATAATTCAAATCTGATTGCCACCTTTATTAACACCTCAGAATTTTAATGCGGTACAAGTATTAAAAAAATTCTATACATATTGGTGTCATGATCTATGTTGTAATTACTTAAAATTTCTACTGAGGAGCTCAATCATGGCCATAACCATTTGTGATTTGGTACTATCACCTCGTATGGTACCAACAATTGTCATTTCAAAACAGATGGATTGTCATCCTCCAAGCCAAAGCCTCCATAATCTGCATCGTGTATGTGCCTTGCTGCAATGTAAAAGCACACAAGAGTCATTACTTTTTACAAGCCCAAAATTGTTGAATAATGTTCAAAACCTTAAATGATACATGAGAAATGCATGTGCAGCTAGCTAGGATTGTTTATATAGTGTGAAGTGCATTGAGAAAAAACCCATTTGGCGTTGGTAGATGCTGGGATCTATGTGTATGTTTGAAGGTGGGATCAACGACTAGTAAACATAGAAGAAATGAACATTTGAGTACTCAGGTCACCGAAGTGATACCAATGAAATACACTCAAACGTTCAAGTTAGCAATATATTCGAACAAATGATGTAGATTAAGTAGAATGTAGGTGTACAAACCTTTTGGTGACTGGATGTCTACCGTAGGGTCGTTATACCTTACGTCAAGCGTAGATCATGGAGATGATAGTGAGACATGATGACTGGAACCAAGGGTGTGACGAAGTTGGATTGAGGTTGATTTGTGCTTCGTTTGACTAATATTACGATATAGATCGTGAGGTCTACAATGACTCAGTATCTCGCTGATAATTAAAGAGTATTATTACAACTATGCGTGAGCCCCATTCTCTGATGGCACGGCCTCTACTTATAGGAGCGGACTTGAGCCCGATGGTGTGATTCCTGGGATCACGGGCCAAGATTGTAGACTGATCCCGTAATCCGAGGATAGGGATGATATCACTGACTTAGTGATACATTTGACTTGGCTCCAAGTTTGGTTTTTGACAAAGACAGTTTGGGCCTCCTGATGTGGGTTTTGGGCCTGTTCTTTCATTGGATTTTATTACCAGATAAGAATGGACTTTATGCCCATTTTTAACCACTACAGCCCTTTGATCCGAACTCGATTTTCAGTTGCCTTGGTGAATTTTGAAAGTAGTGCTGCTGCTACAATATTTTTTCTTTTCCTTGACCTTGATTTTCCAATCCTACAAACAGCTTGTTCGAAACTCTTATAAATTGAAAGATGACTCATTGATCCTCCACAGCTGCATATATCATGTCAAGCAGGCAATTGAATTTGTGCAATGGAAAGAAGAGCATGACATGAGAGGAGGTACAAAGCCAAGAGAGCAGTCATGTAACAGCTCTTTCTGGTGAGAATTACAAATTAAAGTTCTTAGGCAAATATATAGACGCGGTCCTATCATGATTATACATTTTTATAAATTTGGTGAATAAACTACACAGACTGAATATTTAACTCTATATATGTGATATTCAACTTCGTAGGTCAACTTTTAAGTTTTAACTATATATATATATAAAGATTTTACGTATAATATCACAAGTTTAACGTTCAACTACATAAATCTAACGTGGGTACCATGTGTAACATATACTCTGCTCAACTGAATGTGCTGAAGTCAATTGAACGTGTATGTCTAGGAGCCTGGAACCGTAGCGCGCTAAGGGGACACGTGTGTAAATTATAATTCTTTGGTACTATCTGCAACTTTTGTCTAGTGTTCTTCATCTTGCAACTTCATGAGGTGACTGTAAACTTGGGATATCTTAAAACATGTTATTAAGCACCAGAAAGCACTTTCTTTGAAAGTGCTTCCAACTTCAACACTGCAGATCTATTGCCTGCTGAAAACCCTTTAGCAGACCTGAGAAATGAGAAATTCTAATCATATCAGGAAGTTTTTAACAATGATTAGCATGACAACCAAATTTATATATGCAGGATCACATAATAACAACTATGAATTATATTCGAGTCCACGAGTGATGCAGTTGTCGTCTTCCTTGTAGGCTAGCCGACTTGGATAGACTAGCTACTGTCAATGGCAACACCATTCGTGCAATGCACCGATTATAATATTTTTGAAAACACATTATATGGTGGTTGCTTATAGGAAGCTACTTCTTAGATATTAGAAGCAAAAACTAATCTAGTAATGAGTTGGAGAACCTGGATGGGGGGAGACATTGACTGTACAGAAATTTTGAATGTTAAGAAATCTGATTATATTGGAAATTTTATAAAGTCTCCTTGGAATATGAGAATTGTGTTAAACTGTAGAGAAATTATTTACTATATGATCAGAAGAGAGACAGGGTGGTGGGAAACATTGAGCAAACATCGGCACACAAAACGTTTAAGATCAAAAGGAGGATCATGTTAGGACTCATTGAGATCTGTGGATGAGATTCCTCATGTCTGCCTCCCTCAATAAGTACTGAACAAGACAAGCTGGATTGTTGCTTTCTCTTGTGTTGAACCAGAGGAGACAGAGTCAACAACATCCGTGTGCATTTCATATTTTACATCTTAGAATTATATATAGAGAAATGCATGAGAGTGACAGTCCATCATATTTGATATAGGAAGGCAAACCAAACTGGATTGATTGGCTTTCTCTTGTATTGTCATCAATGTTTGCATATTTTATGGATCATTGAACATAATGTACATATATTTTTAATTTATGAGAAGATGATAAGGTGGTGGCAGGAGACAATGCACAAAAATTGCTGATATAATGTTTAGATCTAGATCAAAAACATGTTACTAATTGATCAATCTGAAGAGGAAGAGATTCCTCTTGTCTCCCCACACATCTCCTAATATATATATATATATATATATATATATATATATATATATGGCATTTGGCAACAAAATGGAAACAAATTGAATTGGATAATCAACTTTCTAGACCTTTTCATTTGCAAGAAAGAAAAATGGCTCGCTCTCTTTCAAACATCCAACCTTCTTATCACGTTCGCTCTAACAGTTTGCCCTCTAGACCACATCCGATTGCTTCAGAAGTTGATCAACAGTTGAGCAGATTAAGGTCTTCTCGAGCAGCTTTTACATCATCATCGTCATCCTCTGTAACATGCCATGACATAAACGGTCTTCAAGATTTGCATGATTGTGTGGTTAAGTTGCTTGAACTTCCCCACATTCAACAAGCTTTAGGCCAAGAGCAGCAAAGGAAATGGGTCGATGAGCTGTTGAATGGATCGCTTAGGATCTTGGATATCTCTAGCATTGCTAAGGATGCCTTGTCGCAAACAAAAGAGCGCGCACAAGGACTTCAATCAGTTTTGCGCAGAAGACGTGGTGACGAAATTTCAAGTGAAGTTAAAAGTTACTTGACCTCTAGGAAGGCAGTGAAGAAGACAATCAAGAAGGCCTTGAAAGGCATGGAGAACAAATGCTCTTCTAAAATCAGCGAGGAACATGAGACGATCACCATGTTAAGAGAGGTCGAAGCAGTCACTTTCACCGCATTTGAGTCCTTGTTGTCTCTTATCTCAGGGCCAAAGGCTTCATCGAAAAGCGGCTGGTCATTAGTTTCCAAGCTAATTCACTCAAAAAGAATAGCATGTGAAGAAGAAGAAAAAGAAGAAGAAACACACATGAATGAGTTTGCAGAGTTGGATGCTGCATTGTCTACCTTGACAAGCAAATCTGATAACAGTGCTATTTGTGTGCAAAACCAGCTTAAAGATTTGGAGTCAAGCATTCAAGATCTTGAAGAAGGAATTGAGTGCTTGTCAAGGCACTTGATCAAATCTAGAGTCTCTCTTCTCAACATCCTCAACAACTACTAGATCATCAATTTTTTACAGTGTAGTTAGTCATACTTGTACAGAAATGGAAATATACTTGGTATTATCCTATTGATACAAAAATATATAATGAAAAGAAAAAAAATCATTTCTATCATATCATCATATTTCCTTTACCTATATTTTACACATCAATGACCAAATGCACAACCATTGTCTCCAATAAGCAGGTACAGTTGGATTAAGATGCTCATATATTGTAAATTAGCTAAGTAATTTAGTTAATACCCATCTGCAGATTTAAAAAGTTCACTGTGAGATCAAAGAAACATTTCGTTTAGAAACTGAATTAATCGGAACCGCCCAAGACTTGTATTTTCAATCATTTTAGGATTTAGTGTTTAGGACTTGTCTGTTCCAAATTGTAATGATGTCGAGATAGCACATTGTAGGGATTAGATTAATTTTTACTTTACAGACATACTTGATCAGTTTATTTTATGGTAAAGTTTTTTACATTTAGCATTTGGATCCCATTTTTCTGTAGCTCAAAATCAAAATCATTGAAAATTATCAATTATTGAGATTCGCATAATAGACTCAAATTTCAGAAGTAATAATCAAATGCAAAACACGTTACTTTTCTCTATGTTTTGGGATAAATTGTATAGTTGTTTATAGTAAAGTTTCTTAAAAGTGAGTTCTTCAAGAGAATAGATTTCGATTATCTTATAAAGTAACAATTTCAAGGAGGGACTGTATGTCACAATTTGTTTTAAATTTTGTTGTAAGAGTTTTCTCGGACTTCCTATTCTACAACAAAGCAAGAGTGGCAGAAGTATGAGCTGCACTCAACATGGATTGCAGCTTACACTGACCAAAGAGATACATTTCATATGCTCTTGGAGAAAGTTTCAATGAGACGGCCATATACAAAAATCAAACTATACATGTTATCTTTACGGTAAGTCTCCTAAGAGATTTTTCTCAAACATAACCAACTTCTGTGATCAATGTTGTTCTTCACTGCTCATTTGACACTTTTGTAGTCTCACAAAGAGACCAAATTTATATAGGATAAGAATTAACATTCATGTACTATTAATCAACAATTTGTAAACCTTCAATTGTTGCTTGTCGCTTGGAGGAAAATTATGTAGAAAGAGCCTGTTGGAAATTTCCATGACGATGCATGTGTCAGCGTCATGCACCCTTTGGCTTCCGATTCAAGTCAAAAAGTCAGCCAAAGACCAGAGACACAAATGGAGCTAGTCAACTATATGCGTTAAAAAGAAATTTATTGCATTTAGAGATGACAATTCCACATGTAAACCCGTGGATGTAAATGCAAAATTAAAATTTGATACGAGTTCGGGTTTGAGTGTGGATTTGAGAAAAGAGTAAATAATAACTAGAACCCTTAAGGTTTATTCATCTATAAATAGAATTAATATTTAAGTTTATTGGCAAAGACTTTACTCGCGGTTAGTCAAATTTCATTTAATTTAACGGTTGACTATATTTAACTGTTAAAAAGACTAAAATGTCCCCAAATAATACACACAATTACTAATATTCATTAAATAAAAAAAACTAAAAAAAGTTTAAAATCTCCACCGTCCATCTCATATTTTAACTGTTTTTTTTATAGCTTTTTTATTTAATTAATATTAGTAATTTTATATATTGTTGGAGGGCATTTGGTCTTTTTAACAGTTAAACATGGTGAACCTTTAAATTAAAATGGAGTTTGATTGACGGTGGGAGTGGTCTTTATCATTAAACCCGAAGGTTAATTCCGCTTGTAGATAAGTAAACCTTAGGGGTGTAGCTATTATTTGCTCTCGAAAAAAAATCCATATTCGAACCCACAAACCCACATAAATTAAAATTGTATATAATGTAGTGACCAAATTTGGTCAAGATCAAAATGTCTTAACAACCAAAGAGAGTTCAGCCTATATTGGATTCTTACTTTGCCATACAACACATGGGCCCAAGCCCAATCAATTATGCTCAAAGGGCCTAAGCCACGTTGGTCTCTCTACTTGAACCAACAAATGACCCAAGCCCATATGAACAACATTTTGGAGGGCTCGTGAAAGCCCAAGAGAGGCCTAACCCATATGGCAATCTATGCGTCGAATGACACGTCGACCCGACCCATATGTTGACCTATAGATTCGAGTGTCGAACGACACGTCGAACCACGTGTCGACCTACATGTTGACCCATGTATAATCCAACAGAAGTCTATCAACATGTCGCATGACATATCGACCAATATGTCGAGCGACTTGTCGATCTACGTGCTGACCCACGTAGTGGTTCATGACCTTTATAACGATCCAAAAATCATGGTAAAGTGATCTACCCTTAAACTCTATAATAAGCAAATCCTCACTCTAAGTGAGGGTTCACATTTTTTACCATTTGAAGTATATTTTTCAATATCTGACAATTGCACAATTTCCAAGAATTAACTTTCCAGGTGACTTACGGCCAACTTCGATCACCCACGATCATCGCACAATCATAACTCCGGTTTACGTTCTCTCATTATCACAATCGACGATGACCATATTTTGGCATACAGGAAGTATCTTTACTCATTCCATTTTCTCTTTATACTTTACACTCTTACAGTTTACTGACTTGATCGTCGGAATTTATTTGGCCGGCACTATCTCGATATCTCAAGCGTCCTATGGGTCACGTGTACTATAGTTTTGCAGGTTGTAATGTCTCGATCATCGCCCAACAGTTTTCGTGATCTACATATAACACACTTTTTATTCTTATGGTATGATTTTAAGATTATTATGAATATTCTTGTTATTTTATTTTATTATTATGGATTTGATTATGGTAGAATTTGTAGATAATTTAATTTTGTCTTTGATTTGTTTTGACATATATAATACAAGGAATTATTTGATAATTATTTTAATATTTTCATTAAAAAAAAGTATTTTTTTTAAATTTCGCGGGTGTGGATGCAAGTTAATCCCACGGGCGTAAACCCATACTCGAGTAATTTCACAGGTTCATGGACGGGTGTAAGTGTAAGTAATGTAAACTTACCCCAAACTCACATAATTTCGTAGATTTGTAGGCGTGTGAATGTTAAAAAATAATATGGGTGCGGTTGTAGATTTAGCTAAACTCGTCCGAACCCAACCCGTTATCATCCTTACTATTGAGTCACAACTAATTTTAAAGGAAATTGTCATTTTTAGCCACCTAAAACATAAAAAAAAAAATTGATTTTAACTGCATATGTAACTTTCATTGTTTTAAACCTCATATCAAAATTTAATTCACTCTATAACCAAACAATTATCGAAATATCCCTCTAACACCTTTTCAATTAAATAAATTACGCTCCACCTATCCAATTATAATCACTTTATAATTGTGCAGATTCCGTATAATACTACGACCGTAAAACATAATATTAAATAATATAAATATGAGAAAATAGTGAAAAGTTTTTACTGCTCTTTTAAAAATTAGTACTGAATTAATATTTTTTTCTTAAAATAGCACCTATTTTTGATCCATCAAACTTTAAATTCGAAATTGGATAGGTGCCAATAAGTGACATAAAAATAAATTCGAAAAGTGATCAACCTGCCGTATAAAGTTTGATCAAAGCTTCGTAAACCCAAATAGGTGACATAACAAATAATGATAATCATACGAACCAAACCACTTCAACAAAAATAATAATAATAATAATAATAATATGAGGTTGTATAGAAATCAAACAAACCGAAACCGAAACCGAAACCCGAACCCGAATCCGAATCCGAATCCAAACCATGAAATTCCATATGCCCTTATCCTCTACAATCCATGTCATCAGATAGTTCCAACTAGTAACTTCAATTCTTCATTTTTCCTGCTCATTTTCTCTGCAACCAAACAGATAATAAAATGGTTGAATTGAGCTTGTTATGGAGATTCCTGCGCTGTACCCACTTCGATATGAGATCAATAATAGCTTTTTGGAGACTCTAGCCATGGCTTTTTCAGGTAAAAAAACTCAACCTTTTGGCTTTTCAATTCATAAATTTTTGTTTAACAAATTTTTTTATTTTTGAAACAAAAACAACTTTTTGTCTTTTGAGGGTCCTTGTATGCCATCTTCTACGTTCTCAGCATCCAAACACATCAAAATCTAGTTGAGGAATGATTTGATTTGAAGCTAATATAAAGAAAGATTGAATTTTGGTTCTCTGTTCTGATTTTCTACTTTTACTAAAACAGCTAGTTTAGTTGTTACTTAGAATTGATCCAGTTTCTGTTTTCTATACAATGATTTTAGGTTTAAAGGATGTTGGACAATACACACATTGAAATCAAGGAGTTTTTAAGGCTCTTTGGACTATGAACAAATGAACAATTTATTTTGTAACCAACGAGACTCAAAAGTTTAAGCTGATAAGCTCGAGTCCAAACCCAAACACAAACACAAACACATAACAAATTTAGATAGTAAATAACAAATTCAAATATAATCACGTGGGGGACTCGAACCATGATAGGTCCCAACAATAGTATTTAAGCATTTTAACAATGCAGTCGGAGGTTTGTAACTCTACTACATCAACTTACATTGTAGTTGTTACTATTATGCAACTTTCATGAATATGTTAAGCTTGAACTTTAGTGTTTTGTCCCTTTACTTGTAAAGCTTGAGTTTTTATGGGTATAGTGATCATTGCTTGTGATATCAGATTCTAATAAATTTATTAGAAAGCACAATCCCTTGACATGAAGGCACGTTTGTATTTTTGCTTGTTCTGTATATAGTATCTGTAATATATGTATTTTCCCATTTTTCCTGAGTCTAGAAATGTCTCATTTATAGATGTGTTTGATGAATCCTTTAGATTTCTTGAATATAGTTTTAACCAATTAATGTCTTTATTTAATTACTTTCGTGTGACCTTTCCTTCAGTTGTGGGATCATGTATTTGGGTTATATTTGTGGGATATTTATATTTCACAATGCGTGGCAGAACAAACATTTTATTGTTAGCATTGATTTACTCCTCCCTTTCCCAGAAACAATGGGCTAAGAGGATCCGCAACAATGCTTAGATTGAATACTTGGAGTTCGTTAGTACTCTTTTTGAACTGATTCTAGTAGTTCTTTAAGTTCGGCAACTCCTAAATTGTTACATATCTTTCTAGCAAAATCTACCATGACTATTCCTTCACGGGTCTAAATTCTAAGCAATTTCTGCGCAAGGTAAGTCAGTGTTATATGTGATCATTGAACCTGAGTTGGACATTGGTTTGCATACAAATAACCAGTTTTTCTTCACTGCATTTAGGACATAATATGGAGAGCAGGACAAAAGAAAGTAAGGTATATGTGCTGCTCTCTACACCTCTCTCATCGATTAGTTAAAATATTCGATTTGTTTCTTATGTAGAATTTATCTTCTATTAATACATGTAGGTTATTTTAGGGGAAAGCTCAAGTTCATGCAAAATCCATGAAGTTGAAAGTTGAATACAGGTTCCAAAGGTCAGCCTATCTATGTCCTGAGAGAAACTTAGGTGCATCCAATTCATCATGCATTTTCCATTCAATTCACGCCATATAGCATTGAAATAAATGTGATTGGCTGCCCATGCCATATGACATGATTTGAATGGAAGATGCACAATGTCTCAGATACACCCCAGACTTTATCCAATGTCCTTCTTAGACAAATTTACCAGATCTGGTGAGTACTAGCTAGCTTAGCTAATAAAGCCTCTTGTCGTTAAGAGGTCTTGTGTTATATGAGAAAGCTCCCTATTTGCAGAAGTTCTTTTGTGTCATCGTTTGCAGAATGCTTTCTTTCTTTGTTTATTTCTTTATCTTGTGTTTACTTATGGAAAAGTAATTTAATTTAATCACTTTTGAAAAAGTAATTTAATTTAATCACTTTTTTTTCTTTTGCAAAGCAAGTGCTTGTTGTACCATCCCCATTGCACAAGTTATTCTCTAATACTTCTCAGATAGCCCTGTCTCTTTGTTTATTTGTGTTCACTTTTGGAAAAGTCACTTAATTTAAATCACTTTATTTTTGCAAAGCAAGTGTTTGTTATACCATCCCCATTGCACAAGTTATTCTCTAATACTTCTCAGATAGCTCTGTCTCTTTGTTTATTTCTTTATCTTGTGTTCACTTTTGGAAAAGTAACTTAATTTAATCACTTTTTTTTTTTCTTTTGCAAAGCAAGTGCTTGTTGTACCGTATCCCCATTGCACAAGTTATTCTCTAATGCTTCTCAGATAGCCCTGTCTCTTGTTTTTCTTTTATAAAACGGCCTCCACAACTAAAAACCATAAAATATTGAGTTACATCCCCTGCTTCAATTAGCTTCCAAAGTTCTTAGGTGCATCTTCTTTTCCAGGTAAGTGAGTTATTTTACTAATGAGCTATATTTGGAAAACAGTGCTATTTTTCTTCATGCTGTCATTCTATTTTAATAGCTGTCTCATTTTTATTATTAGTTTTCTTCTCCAACTTTTATTCAAAAAATGTTGTAGTTTTTGTGGAAGATGGTATACATACATTATCATGTATAAATCATATGTATCAAATGCTATTGTAATTCTAAAAATTTTAAACTTTTAGTTTGATTAGTCTCTTTCCATGGTATAATTATTTGCATACAACTACCACCAATGTTTCTTGCTGGAAAATATATTTCTTCAAGGAAGTCATGGATTTTAGATATTGACTTTATTACTATTTCTTTAGGCAAAATAATCTTCATAATCTATTTTTACTTAGTAACAGCAAATCTTGAGTTTCTTGTAGGTTTTATTTTCAGAAAAGACAAGGTACACAATGCAGTTTTTTCTAGAAAAAGTCATATGACTTTGGAGTGGATGGGAAGTTCGATTGATGGTTCTACTCAACCTTGTTTTACAAATCATCCTCATTAGTTTTGGTGCTCAGAGAAAGATCATAGCAAGAATCTGGTTACGAATCCTGTTTTGGTCGGTATAGATGTCAGCTGACTGGGTAGCAACTGTTGTGTTGGGCAACCTCGCCAGCAGCCAATTAGGAGATCGTGATCAAAACAAAAATATTCTCCAGGCATTTTGGGCGTTGTTCCTGCTTTTGCACTTGGGTGGTCCGGACACTATCACAGCTTATGCCTTGGAAGATAATGAGTTGTGGTTGAGACATTCCTTTGGACTTCTTGTCCAAGTTGGAGTGGCATTTTATGTCTTTTTATGATCCTGGAGCAACAGTGCCATCACTTTTGTAAACATTCCGATGTTTATCTCAGGAATTATCAAATATTGTGAGAGGAACTTTGTGCTCAGATCTTCAAGTGCAGAGCAATTTAGAGATTCCTTGTCCATAAGTCCTGATCGCTGCCAAGAATTTGTTGCAGTTGTTGAGCTAGATATGTAACATCCTGATTTTTGGAGAATGAGTAATTAAATACGAATAATGATAGTTTAAGAAATTGTCTATATTTAGAAACAATAAAAATAATTGTAAATAATATCAAATTATATTTAGCATTAAATATATGTATCAAATAAAAGAAATAAACATTTATAAATAATAAATAATAAAAATGCAATATCATTATAAGAATATCCTTTGTAATAAAATTCTTATTGGGAGCTAGGGTGTTGAGAGTTCATATATATATATGAACACTTTATAATAGTTGTGCCTCCTAAGAAAAAAGAAAAAGAAAATAACTAAATAGCCGATCATTTCTTTTCTTATTCAATCCATCAATTCGAAGTGTAATTGTAGAGCAGTAAGGAATTAAGGTTAGTTTGAGGAGTTTCTAGTGCCGGTAGTTTTTGTTTTCTATTGTTTAATTAATATAAGTTTTATTCTGATAGCTTATCAAATTATATTTCGATGGCAAACGACTCGTTGATGATAGTAGAGACCCTTACGATTGATTTAATGTTCGTTCCATTAATAATGGTTGGTTAATTGAATTTTCATGTAATTTTGAAGCAAGACAGAATTTGCTGGAATTTTGGTTTTTCTAAAAAACAGTAGGTTTCCGAAAATGTTTTGGAATGGTTATTTAATTCGAAGAATTTTGTAAATTTTGTTGTGGAAGAGTTCATGTGTCTACTGTTACTATGTAAAATTTTGTAATGTTTTGATGAGTACAAAAATAGATTTAATTTTTGGAGTCACCAGGGCTGAGTTGTAGGCTTTACTCGACAGTTTCACAACATCAGAAATGAAAGATTGCTTTTATATGTTAATGATCATGGAATACTCTTCAAATTTTACTGTATCATATTTCATATGTCTAGGTTGGTCCTATAAAATTATATTAAATTTGGAGATGTATAGAATTAATTAGAAATTTTTGAATAGAGTATGGTCAGTGCTGAAAGTTAAATTTTAATCCTAGTGAAGTTATTTAGTTCAATTGAAATTATTGCGATGACGAGGTTATGGCAATATTGTGATTTGTACTTTGTATAGGTTCGAGTAACTCTTGAGATTATACAATTATTGGTTTTTCCTTGTTCGAGGTAAGTAAATTCATTCATGGCAATGCTTATATTTCGTATTACGAAATTATAGTATTTTGAAAAGTTAATACGTGTTATAAGTAACTTTTCAAAATACTATAATTTCGTAATACGAAATATAAGCATTGCCATGAATGAATTTACTTACCTCGAACAAGCAAGAATCAATAATTGTATAATCTCAAGAGTCACCCGAACCTATACAAATCACAATATTGTTATAACCTCGTCATCGCAACAATTTCAATTGGACTAAATAACTTTACTAGGATTAAACTTTAAACCTATCTAACTTTCAGCACTGACCATACTCTATTCAACGATTTTTAATTAATTCTATACATCTTCAAATTTTATATAATTTTACAGGACCAACCTCGATATATGAAATATGGTACAGTAAAATTTTAAGAGTATTCCATGATCATTAACATACAAAAACAATATTTCCTTTCCGATTTTGCGAAATTGTCCATTAAAGCCTACAACTGACCCCTGGTCACTCCAAAAATTAAATCTATTTTTGTATTAATCAAAACATCACGAAATTTTACATGATAATAGTAGACATATAAACCCTTCTATAGAAAAATTTATACAATTCTTCGAATTAAATAACCATTCCAAAACATTTTCGGAAACCTACTGTTTTTTAGAAAAATGAAAATTCTAGCATATCCTATCTTGCTTCAAAATTACATGAAAATTCAATTAACCAACCATTATCAATGGAACGAACATTAAAACAATCGTAAAGGTCTCTACTATCATCAACGAGTCGTTTGCCATCAAAATACAACTTGATAAACTATCAAAATAAAACTTATATTAATTAAACAATAGAAAACAAAAACTACCGGCACTAGAAACTCCTCAAACTAATCTTGATTCCTTGCCGCTAAAACTTATATTAATTAAACAATAGAAAACAAAAACTACTGGTACTAGAAACTCCTCAAACTAACCTTGATTCCTTGCCGCTCTACAATTGCACTTCGGATTGATGAATTGAATGAGAAGAGAAATGATCGGCTATTTAGTTATTTTCTTTTTCTTTTTCCTTAGGAGACAACTATTATAAAGTGTTCATATATATATATATATATATATATATATATATATATATATATATATATATATATATATATATATGAACTCTCTAAACTCTAGCTCCCAATAAGAATCCTATTACAAATGATATTCTTGTAATGATATTGCATTTTTATTATTTATTATTCATAAATGTTTTTTTTTATTTGATACATATATTTAATGCTAAATATAATTTGATATTATTTACAATTATTTTTATTGTTTCCAAATATAGACAATTTCTTAAACTATCATTATTCCTATTTAATTACTCATTCTCCAAAAATCGAGATTCATGTGTTTTACACCAAGGTTGTTCTTGTTTATTCTCAGTTAGGAATCTTTCGTCGTGGCATCAGCTTCATTTGCTCTCTTTCTGCTTTGGTTGTCTTCTTAATTATCATCGATGTTCATGCCTACTCACTCACTAATATCTCTATGACTTATTTACTGCTAGTTGGGGTTGTTGTTCCGGAGATTTATGCATTCCTCTTGCTCTTTTTCTCAGATTAGACAAAGCTTTGGTTGATCAAACTAAAAAATGCAACCTCAAAAACTGTGGTCGGACTTTTTTGGAGGTTCATTCATGATTCTGCTCCACTTTTAAGCAATCGCAAGAGGTGGTTGGGATTCATAGGTCAGTACAACCTTATAAGTTCTCGCTTGAGGAAGGTGCAACCCACATCTATTGGAGTTCTCAAGTTACCTTTTGTGGGCGAATTGTTAGACAAGCACTGGCACTTTAATTGGAAAGATGTGAATATTAATAATTTACAAGAAACAGTCTTCAAGTTTCTGAAACAACATGGTAATCATGTTAATGACCTAGAAGATGGAATGTCAAAACTTGTTCGTGAATTATTCCTGGCTCAAAGAGGCAACTTTACGCTTGGAAAAAGGTTTACTAAAGAACTTTTTACCAGTTGGTGTATTGTTTGACATAGAATTTGTTGACAGCCTTGTTATTTGACGCATTTCTACTGATTTATTATACTAAGATGATCTTGATAATATAGCTGAAGGTGATATTAGTAAACTAGATCCAAAATGCAAAGTTAGCAAATACTTATCAGATTACATGTTATATCTTCTAGTCTTTTTCCCATTTTATGCTACCGCAAGGGTTCAGTGTGATAAGGCATAAACAGGCATGTGACGAGGCCATAAGCCTTTTCAAGCAGAAGAGGCCGGACGATATACTCAATGAAAGTAAGTCTTGCAAGGATTTGCTTGAAAAGTATCCCCATCGGATAGAAGATCAATCATCTCTTGGAAAAATGTTAATGGCAGTAAATCAGTCATTGCTGATGCATGCAATTTCAGGAGTTGACAGATATTCAATGTCAAATAAAATGGGGAGTGTTGTTTGGGTGGGAAATGTTAGCATTTTCTGCACGCCATTTTGGACGGAAAGGGCATCTCTTGATTCCTACTCCATTTCATGTACTTTAAATTTCATTTTTGCATTGATCAATTCTTTGCTCTATCACCAAAAAAAACAAAGTCATTTATTAATAACCTTGCATAATTAACCAGGTGATTATGATTCCATCCTCAATATTGCACAAATTATTCTTCATTTCTAGTACCCACCCCATTTCTTGTACTCTTTATTATTTGCATCGTTCATTGCTTTAATCACCAAATTTGAGTTCTAATTAAGCACTTGTTGTTGGTTTTTTAATTAATAATTTTTTATTATTTTTTCATCATTCTAGAGCATAAAAATGTAATCTTGGACAAGGTTTCTACTAGGGATTTTGAGATGAAGAGAGACAGGTAAGGCAAGTGCAGGAGTTGCTGTCTTCTCAGTGCACAAAAACATCATCCTTTTACATGTGTGTAATGATAAAAATTTCACATCCATGACAGGTGACTGGTTCACCATTATATTTGAGGTAGCTAATCACACGAAAACTCACCTAAAATGAGCTAAGGGTTTTTATCCCTTTCTTCATTAATAAGAAACCATTTTCACGAAGCAAAGGTGGTTTGGGAAACAAGGCTAGGGAAGGAGTCAAATCTAGTTTAGTCAGCTTACTAGATGATAAAAACGGTTGCAAATGACACGAAAAAGCAAACCTCATGCACCAAAATGGAATCAGAAGATTCTTGCCATAATGGGACACACTACCGGTATTTTCCCAGCAGTCTACACCACCTCCATGTAAGCCATCTGACAAAAACAGTGACATGGAAGCTGACCGTGGTAATAATGAGCCATACAAGGGATGATACCTGGACAGATGCTCACTGAGATTACCCAGGTGGAAACAGACATCCTATGTGGCCTCATCTGACGTCTTATGGGCATGTGTACTATCAAGTGATGAAATCAAATAGCTTGTTTATGTCAAAAAATTGACAAACATCTTACACATGGCCCTCGGTCAAAATGGTTCCAAAGTTCCGCTGCCCCTGAGCCCCGGAGGAATTTTAAGGAGAAAAGCCCCGCATGATTTTCCTGCTAAAAACCGACCAAAACAGGGTAGTGTTGGTTTGCTAGCACAATGGCCAGTCCAAGCAACTCAAACATTTCGAAATAGATGACAATCCCGAAGGTGAACCGTTCAAGGCATAAATAGAGCCCTAAGCAATCCAACAGCACATGAGCAAAGCTTCGTGGGCAAGAAAAGGCATGAATGCACGAATGCGTGCCACCTCAACCTGTAGGAGGCACAAAAAGTATATAGTTTCCCTCCTCAAAATCACCAAAAGCATATGAAAATACAAAGGTAACTTAAAGGCCAATAACATAACTTCTCTTGTCCCCTAATAAAAGCGACATGAGTACTTACTGTCAAAAAAAGCAACACAAACTCCCTTTAATACCTCATCTGCCATAAATACATGGAAAGCGACTCAAATGGCATTCGCACAAGACCCGACAAATGAGATTACACGAAAGTGCCACTCAAATGCCTCATCGGATGTCAACGAGCAACAATCCCACATAGCAACAACCTAGCCCTTCGGGGCATATGGTCACCACACGACAAGTACTGTGAATGGGAGGATGCAATTGGGCAATGACAAAGTGACTCGTACTCCCACTTAGCTAGAATTACTTAATTGCTCTCTCCCTCACCTAGCTATCCTGTAAATACCTCATCTTCACTTGAGGAAGGAGTTGGCCAATGATGGGAGAATTCCTAGCTCTCTCTCTATATTTGTGTAATTTTACATTCTAAACTTGACCAAATCAGGAATCCAACCAAATAAGGATTCATAGAAGTCTACTAGAAGGAATTCTTCTTTCCAAAATCGTCTTCCCCTTTCCTAAAAGTAATAACAATTCACTTATAATTGCTTTAGGAAAGTCTTAAACCTCATATGACTTGTTCCAAAACAAGGATTTTATTCTTGCTCAAAATCAAAACTCTGATTCGGTCGGCCGCAAGCTACAGTCACAACTTGGAATGACAATGGGTCGGATTGGTATCGGATCAGCTTGCTCCAAACCCAAGACCCACTTTGGATAGGATACTCTAAACCCGACCCATGCTCCGTAAAAATTTTCAATTGCCACTCCAAACCCAAACTCATTCAGAGCGCAGTAATCCATACCCGATCAAAACTGATCTGCTTCAATTTCTAATTTTTTTAAATTAAATATTCAACACTATAATTAAAAAAATATAACATACATTTGAAATTAGACATAAAGTATAAGTAAATTTTAATATATACATTTAAATTTAGGATCAGGATCCTCTCCTCACCTAACCTGTACTCACCTTCTTTTAATCTCATGACACATAAATATTATAATAAATAAGTGATTAGGATATGATTACTTTTCACTATTAATTTATTAACATTCAATCACATGCTTCAAAAAATGTGAGGAACAAATGTTAGATGAGGAGAGGATCCAAATTCTTAAATTTAATATAACATAATACGCAAGTCACAAAATTTAAAGTCAAACAACCATCAAATACTTAAATCCATCCATAAAATTCATTTAGTCGTACAACCTTAGCAAATACAGTAATATTTAAATAAAAAACATTGAAGATTTTCATTTATAATCTATCCAACCATCTTCGATTTTCACAAGCCATGATTTATTTTAAACACAAACCTGTAGCAACAAAGAAAATTTAAGTTACTAAATTTATTAATTAACACATAACATATTAACAACATACAATATTATTTTGATCATTTACCCGTTCACCATTACCATTATCATCACTATCACTGTCTTCTTGTAATTGTATCTTCAATTCTTATAATTGTATCTCGCACGACCTGAGTGTCGCGCCCTTGGTCACGACGCTCTCTGCCAGTTCCTTGTTTCACTTTGGCACGAACTCTGGGTCGCACCCCAGGTCGTACGGCTCTATAATGCTTTCTGCCTCTTGTTGTCGTGACGTTATCTGCCACGAAACTCTGCTCAATTGAAAATTATTATACTCTTGATTCAAGCTTCATAAAACTCAACAATCTCTTACTTGAAGATTGAAACATAAGGAAACATCCTCTTCTGATGATTAACGGATGTCTTCAGCCTCGAAGACCCACTAAAATTGTCCCTCAGCTCTAGTTTTTCCGTCACAACTGGCTTGGTTAATGACTGTTTGCGAGTAACAACCGCGAGCCTCCTGCTCGTGTTTCTTGATCGCGATTTTCCTTCACTATAAGCTCTCATTGGCTCGCATCACTCCCCTTACTTGCTTTCAAATTCTTTACCTGATCTCGTGGCCCTCTGCTCACGTCGATCTCTGGTGAATGATCCGCGACCTCTAGCACAGCTTGATCTCATAGCCCCCCGCTTAAGCCAATCTTTGGTGGCTGACTCACGACCTCTGGCCCGTCCTAATTTCTCAGCCCCCTACTGTTAGGATTATGTGCAATAGCAAGGGTGTAAGAGTGTATTTGACAATCTTTTTCGTATTAATAAAATGATTTCTGATTTAACAAATCTTATAGCATTTATAGTCATTGTCAAAATAAATAATCATAAGGTCAAAAGACTATGAGAAATAAAAAATTGTTCATACATCTGGATATGTGTGAGGTAGATATAATTTTTTAATTAGTCTTGAACAATATTCACAACTTAAAATAAAGGTTGGGCGCCTTTACCTTGTTAAAGTTATAAATTCCTTTTGCTAGTATTTGAGTGAGATCAAATATAATGTGATGAGTCTAAAATTATCAAAGTGTAGTGTCTTTGGGCAAAAGAATCTAGTGTACTAGGTGCATTGAATATGATCACAGTGAAATACTTTATCCACAACCGCCAGTGGATAAAAGTTATCACTTGAGGACAATCGGAGAATCTATCTCAATCCTGAGATAAATGATGGACTTATGGTTGTAAGTATTATCATTTGAGTTGTCAATGAATACGATTATATCGCATAGTCTATCCTCGATGGTTTGGTGGTATTCATTTGTTAATCGATAGAAGACTTCATTTATAGATATGGACATCATGGCTGCATTTATTAAATGCATGTAGAATACTATCATATAGATATTTTGAGGTATTGGATATTAAATCTTAACGTTAAATTTTCAATAGTGTCTATTGACACATGGTTTCTGGACAAGTCAAAATATCCAAGTTCAAAATGTGGTCATATGAGTAAATATGGTAACTAGGAGAGCTATAGGCGGTCTATGAGCTATTTGCGATAGCTGGTATTTTTCACAAGGATACACTATCTCCAATAAAGTTGTCTAGGGTACGAATGGGTACACTAACTTATTCTATCTTTATTTAAGAGTTTAATTTTAGTTATTTAGTGGAATGAACTAAAATTAATAGATCGGACCTAAGTGAATCATTTGTTGATTGTGATTAGGTTGTGTCTATCGAAGCTTAAATTTAGATAGCCCGCTAAGATCCCCAATCCACACGAACTTGCATGGATCACTTGTTATATTCTACCAAACCATTTTCTAGGTCCATCTAGAATTGTTTTTGGATTTTTTTTAAATCTAAAAGATTTGAGGGGTGCGGTCTTGTGTGTGATTAAGAAAGACACACGGTAACTCATCAAACGCCTGGATGGTGGCCAAGGATGTGGGAATCCTTGGGCGGCCCTAATAGGGTGCGATTAGCATTCCATTAATATATTAAGAATATAATTTGCACATTTTTAATTAAATGGGCTGTTAAATTATATTAATATATTAATTTAGGTATGTGAACTTATTTATTTTATAGTAAGAATGGGTCTAGTTCATATGTATATTTTTTT
The DNA here is from genome assembly GCA_003430845.1 of Xanthoceras sorbifolium. Taxonomy (NCBI): domain Eukaryota; kingdom Viridiplantae; phylum Streptophyta; class Magnoliopsida; order Sapindales; family Sapindaceae; genus Xanthoceras; species Xanthoceras sorbifolium. The sequence continues at coordinate 583,153 of CM010609.1, read as the reverse complement.
ATTAAAGTCCAATAGATTTAATAAAATAGAAAAACAACTTATTACCCATCTATAAGCTTGGGCGGCAAGGCTAAGGCAATTAGCCCAATTTGTTATTTTTATTTTATTATTTAATTAAATAGAAATTAATTAATTTAATTAATAAATTATTTAATTAAAAATCAAAATACTTTTCTACTAGGAGTTGGTCTCTTAGTGTCACACTATTGTTAGCAGTATGATAAATATTAAAAACTTTATTTGATAAGTGATAAATAAAAGGTTTTATTTATCACTTTTATTTATCAAGTTAAATTATGAAGTTTTTGATAACTATCAAAACTCTAAATTGACTATTGGTCAAATTATGAAGTTTTTGATATAGTCACAATTTAATTGATATCCAATAACTTGTTATTGGATAATACACTTATGAGTTGGGATAGGGTTAAATACTAAGATTGAAAGGAATTTTGGTGAAATACAAATCCTCCCTAAGGGAGAATTCGGCCACCATCAAGGGAATTCGACCAAGGCTATTGATTTTGGGGGAATTTTGAGATTTATTTGGCTAGACAAAATTCATCCAACTCATAGAAAAGTGTGTGAGAATTTGGCCAAGAGAAAAGTGAGCAAGAGCGTTTTGTTTCGATAGTGCACTACTAGCTTTTACATCAAAAGGCTTTGTGCACAACATCGAATTGGGTTCATACGAGTTTCAATCGAAAGATTGTGAATTCACAAGTGACTAAATGTTTTTTATTTTCTCAGAAGGGTTATTGTAACTAACGAAAAAAAGTTTTTTTGTTTTCCATCCTCATGTATACAATTCAAAAAAGGGAGCCCACACTCCAAGGTGATTCACGTTCGTGATTGGATTGGAAGATCTTGCGGTTCCATCTCAACGCAATATCAATCGTCACATTTTAAAAGGTACGATACCTTTTATATATATATATATATATATATATATATATATATATTAATTAATTAATTAATCAAGGATTAAGGTATGCTCTTTTTAAGGAATATTTTTAAAATATTCCAACCCACTTTTTGCATTTCCGTTGCGTGTTTTTCCTACACCTGCTTATGAGATACTGTGAACTTTGTCTTCTAACTTGTATTGTCAACCCCACTAGTTCAACCTTCTTTTAGAGTTCTTGTAGCACCCCCCGACCCGATCCGGCCGGACCGATCCGGGGCGCGCTACTCGGACTTTCAAATTCTTTCAAAACTTCATTTTTCATTCTTTTAAAATCGTTGTGAGCCCATAAATCAATTCAGAAATCCTTTTTCAGAGTGAGCCCATTCAATATAATAAACTTTTTACGAAAATCCGGCAGAGTACCGTTTGTTTTTCAGACTTTCCAAAACCTGTTTTTACACCATCAATTCAATACCAATTTCACTAATACTTCAATAACAATTTCAAACAATTGCGCACTCTGCCGTTTAGTGCGACTTATCAATCACAAATTATAAAATAAAACAGTTCAAAACTGTTATATATATATATATATATATATATATATATATATATATATACATTCAGAAATCGTAAAATAATTAATTAAAAACATATTACAAAACATATTTACAATTCCCCTGTATATGCATGCTTTCAGAATATATACACATAACAAAAGTATAGCTACCCAACTGTACAATCCTGTGACTCGGTCTGCAATTCTTCCAGTTCTTCAGTCTTTCGCCTCATCCGGATTCCTGGTACCTACGCGTTAGACACAAAACTAACGCGCTAAGCATAAAGCTTAGTGGGTGTACTAAAATCTCAATATGGAAACATATATAACTTTTAATAATAACAATTCACAATATATACTTATCAATTCAAATCATGTATCAAAACAATTAAATTGCAGAATCAAGTATATAATAATTTCAAGCACTTGAACTTCAATAATGAGGTCAATATATAATTTTCGATCAATAAAAACATTCAATACACTTTTCAATTCCAATCAATTCTGGCCCACTAGAATACTAAACATATACGGACTGGAATATGGGTCAAGCTCCCAACCCCCAGAACGAATTCTGAGGAGGTACGTGTCTCCCAACTCTAGGACCGTGGGTACGGAACCTAGAGAGGTACATAGCTCCCTATCCCAGGAACGAATCCTTGGGAAGGTACATTAACTCCCAACCCCCAGGACGAATCCTGAGGAGGTACGTATCTCCCAGCCTCTGGACGAATCCAAGAGGAGGTACATCAATATCATCAATATCAATCAATCAATATCGGAGCAGTACTGCTCAATAAAACCCAGCTGGTATACCAACCTCCTATATCCACTTCTATGTCTACGTATCCTAGGGCCGTTTCGATAAACGATTTTCACAAACAAATACGATATAATATAAAATCTTTCCGAATCTTTCCGAAATCAACAACATGTAACGAAATCAACAATAATCATATAAATATTCAAACGCATCAACAATAATCATATAAATATCGAAATCAACAATAATCAATCGTAGATCCACAAATCATCGATTTTACATATAATATAAACATTTTTCATACGAATAATCGGAATCGAAAACTTTTAACGAAATCGAAAACGAAAACAAAAACGAGAAACGAAATCGAAAACTAAAATGAATAAGTAAACGAACTATTTCTCGAAACGATTTCGAAAACGAGAGTACACCTACCTCGGTACCGTCTTTTCGTTCGAGAATCGCGGTTCGACGATTTTGTCTTTCCTTTTCCTTTCTCCTACACTTACTTTCTCTCTTTTCTTCTTCTTTCCTCTTCTTCTTCTCCTTCTTCTTCTTCTTCTTCTTCTTCTTCTTCTTTTTCTCCTCTTTTCTTTCTTTTCTCGGTCGTTTCTCTCTCCTCTTGCTGTTTCTGTTTTCTCTGGCTTCTGCGAAAAGCTTATCTTTTTTTTATATTTTTTTCGCCATCGCGACCGCCGTCGCGACCTGTGGTCGCGGCACCAGGTCGCGATGCTCACTGGAGTGCGCGCACCGCCTTCGTCGCGAGCGCGCCCTGGTCGCGCGAATGGTCGCGTTGCTCTCTGCCCGTTTTTGACAATTTCATCGCGAGCAGTCCATCGCGACCTGTGGTCGCGGTGGCTGGTCGCGTTGCTCACTGCCAGGTTTTGCCATTTTCATCGCGAGCAAGCCATCGCGACCTGTGGTCGCGGTGACTGGTCGCGGCACTCACTGCCAGATTTTGCGTTTTTCACCGCGAGCGAGCTGTCGCGACCTGTGGTCGCGGTGACCAGGTCGCGATGCTCTCTGGTCCAGTTTTCCAATTTTTCATTTTTCACTATTCAATCCGGTCCGCTGGAAATCATAAAATAACCATACATTTAATTACATTTACACCCCCTCAAATAGTAAAAATTTTATTTTCACATATTTCATATATATCAAAAATTCATTACCCGAAATCCGGGATGTTACAGTTCTCCCAATTTGCTGGAAACTCACCGCTTTCTGTTTCCCTAAATTGCTACTCTGATGCATATTGTTGTCACCTGACTTTGCATCTGCCTTCTTCCCATCTAAAAGCACTATCTCTGAGCCCCTTGACACTTCTGTGTCTAAGCCTCTAGTGATGCGGCTTCGAATTCTGTTTAATCTTGTACCCATAACTATGTCTCACACTCTAAGGAACAAATAAGAACATCACCAAAATTTTCTAAAAACACATTGTCCTCTGACTGAATATTACTGTTTTTCTTGGCACTCTTGCACTGATTTTGATAATGTTCCTTCTTACCACAATTCCTGTAACGGCCCGGGACGCTCTACGGCTCTTGCCCGACCCCGTTACTCACAGGTACTGTCCGCTTTGGGTGCTCTACGGCGTCGGCCCTCACGGCTTTCTTTCGCCTCCCTCATCAGGATTCGAACCTGGTACTTGTCCATAAGTACCAAGCCTTATCAAGTTGAGTACCAATTGAGCTAGTAGCTCAATTGGTACTCAACTTGATAAGGCTTGGTACTTATGGACAAGTACCAGGTTCGAATCCTGATGAGGGAGGCGAAAGAAAGCCGTGAGGGCCGACGCCGTAGAGCACCCAAAGCGGACAGTACCTGTGAGTAACGGGGTCGGGCAAGAGCCGTAGAGCGTCCCGGGCCGTTACATACTAGCTCAATTGGTACTCAACTTGATAAGAATTGGTACTTATGGACAAGTACCAAGTTCGAATCCTGATGAGGGAGGCGAAAGAAAGCCGTGAGGGCCGACGCCGTAGAGCACCCAAAGCGGACAGTACCTGTGAGTAACGGGGTCGGGCAAGAGCCGTAGAGCGTCCCGGACCGTTACAATTCCAGCACTTGATATCTCTCTTACCTTGATTGGAATTTCCAGTATCTTGGCGATCTCTTGACCTTTCAAACCCCTGTTTGGATTTGCCACTATGGCTACCCCTATCTCTATTTTTGCCTCTGCTCTCCATGTTTAGCGCTGATGACTAACTGCCACACCCCTCCCCACGCCTTCTGATTTTCGTAGTCATAATCATGTCTACAACCTCCTGGAACTTTAGTTTTGCCTTCCCAAATAACCCACTAATTGACTGGACTATTCCTTTCTAACTCTCTAGCATTTGTCCCAAAATAAGTAGAGCTTGAATTTCATCTTCAAACTTTAAGTCAACATAGTTTAACTGGTCGATGATCTCATTGAAGGCATTCAGATGTTTCTTAAAGCTACCGTTCTCTAGTATCTTCAAAGCAAACAACTTTTTACTAAGGTGTACCTTATTTGCTACAAGCAGTTGTTCATACATATTTGATTGGGCTTTGTTGAGGGTTGTTAATGTTAAAGGATACTTACTTCAACAAACTCAGTCAAATCGCCCCCAGTACCTCCTTCACACCCGTGAGCGATATATATAGATCCTTCCGGTATAGATAGTTCTTCATCTGCATCCGCCATAGACTAAAATTCTCACCATTGAATTTATCGATCTTGTATTGTTCTCTTTCTGATCCTATGACTCCTACTACAATCGAGAATGTTGAACTATCTCATGTGTTTGCAAACTCCTAAGCTCGACCTGAGCTCTAATACTGGTTGTTAGGAATTATGCCGAATCCCAACGCAGTGGGAGACATGCTAGAAGAGCACAGACGTTGGATTTCAATATTACAAGTAAAGTTTTGTATACCATATATATATATATGTAAATAACTCTAAAATTGCACAAGTAGAATTTCATCAGCAGCATTAATGTATCGATCTGATTATTTATGCACCTCCTCCCATGACTGAATCTCCTCCACAGGGGGAGGAGATCGGTCGGCGACCTCTTCATTTGAATTTGATTGCATAAACCTCAAATATAACATGCATCTTATTGAGTATTATTGATCATTTAGGCTTCTGAGAAGCTGCTACAATTAAACCAGAGACAATCAACAATTTGAAAATTTCTAAACAATCGAATCCATATGTTTTATTTGTAGATATATATTGTATGTGACAAGTTAAATAAAACCAAAAAATAAAGACAAATGCTAAACTAAAATTGTAAATAAAAAATAAAAATAAAAAGCTTAAAATCTTCCTAGTCTAAAAAAAAAACATAATTCTAATAAGCAGAATCAATTTTCTGGATTCTGGAGATTTATATAGCCGTTGTCGATCATCCACCTGAGGCTCCAGTGTTTGCAATCATCACACCTATAAGCCCAATATGCCCATCCAAAAGTTGCATGCTTGTAAACCTTCAATTGTGCCTCTGCAAATCTCTGTAAATCTCTCTTTGTTGCATTTTTCACTTCCCAGTCAGCAACCCATTCCCCTGCAAAAAACATTTATCACCAAGCTTAGAAACTATGTAAAAAAGTTGATGCAATTCCGTAACGTTAATAATAATTCTCTAGTAAGGACGGTTGATGACTTACCAACAAAACTTAGAGGGCCTTTGGGTGTGGTGACAGCGCTGAGATTAGCAGCTCTTTGGTTATAGACAAACTGGATGTTCTGTTGTGGCGAAAACTTCTTGTACCCATCCCAGAAGAGGTTGTAGTAATGCACGTCAATGGCTACACGATCAAGCTTCTTAGCAAACGAGAGAAGCTCTCTCTGATGGCCCCCAAGACGATTCGAAAGGATCACAAAAGCAGTTGAGGTGTATTTCCTCACAGCATCATAACCTGCTTGATAATACTTTATCAGGCTCTCCACGGGCATTCCTGGTGCCAGAGGCTCATTCATCAACTCAATTGCCGCTAGGCTCGGATGAGTACCGTATCTGCATACAGTTACAACAAGGTCTTAATTGGTGTAATTATAACAAAATTGATCAATTCTGATGCATAAAATTTCTAGGAAAGTTAAAAGAAAATTAGATTTCTGAACCTTGATGCAAGAAAATCTATGACAGAAACAGTTTCCGGTATATCAGATTCTCCCCATTCCTGAATACCATCCCTTGTCGCGCTATGAGCATAACCATTTTGCGAGACTCGGGGTGCGTGCAAATCGACAATCACCTTCATTCTATGATTACTGCATTATAATACGGAGAATTAATTGATTAAAGCGCGTGTAAAGTAAAGACTCTCAGGAATGTATGATCAAGTTCTACTTACTATGCCCATTTGAAAGCATTGTCCAAGGCTTGTAAGGATCCTCCAACAAAAGGCTTTGGCGGGTTCGGATCATGAGCTAACCACCACCCGACTGGAATTCTGACAGCATTGAGACCGTTTTCGGACATGAATCTGAAGTCATCCTCCGTGATGTAAGTGTTCCAATGGTCCTGGAAATCAACCACGGTTTCATACAAGTCATTTCTGTTAGATTCTGTCTGTTTACAAATTAGTTGCTTAAAACACAAGTAAACTCTGTTCTAAATCAATCAAACACTACTTACTCGCATGACTTGAGCAGCTTTTTCAGGGCCATAACCATTAGTGATTTGGTATTCACCTTGTATGGCACCAGAAACTACCATTTCAAAAACAGATGGATCTTCGTCTTCCCAACTCGAGCCTTCGTAATCTGCAGTCACCTTAGTCTCGGATTTCACCTAATCACAATATTAAAAAGCAAATCAAATTACTATTAGTTTTTATTTTCAATCTAAAATATTAGTGTTCCAAACTCATTGGAGTAAAATTAGTACCTGGAGAAATAACCCGTTTGGTGCTCTCAATCGAACCCGATTCAGGTCACCATCTTTTCTTATGATCTCAAATGTCTCAGGACTGTTTGGTATCTTTGAAACTGCTACAATTCCTTTTCCTTGGCCTTTATTTTCCAATCCCACGAACAACTTATTGAACACTCTGAAATTGTAAAATGTCTCATTGACCCTCCACAACTGAGATCACAAAACAACCAAGAAACCAACATTAAAAAAAAATGTACGCAAAAACGTAAACATTAAATTCTTAGTCATTAGATGAATCTATCGGTATGAAAACTAACCTTGAAACTTTCCCAAATATCGGCTTTGGTCCGGTTGGCTACAACAATTGATCCACCTCCATGTTCAGCAGAAAGGTACTTCTGTAACTTTGTGGACTTAAACTGCACTTGGGTCCCATCCTGTCATACAACCCATGAGTAGTCAGTACAATGGTTAGGCCTGTAGTTTGCTCCCACAACGTATAGGGTTCGAATCCCCGTATTCGTGGTGGGTTCAAAACATACAAAAGATAACTAAAAAGTGTAATTTTTTTTTTTTTACCAGAAGATCCTTGTTGGGAATCCCATCAAACATGGAAGATTTCATCCATCCTTCTGTGAGAAGCCAATTTCCCAAACTAGCTGCTTTCAATGGCAACTCAGAGTGGTCACAAGCAAGTGATGAAAAAGAAAAGAGATACAATGACAAGAAAAATGTCAAGTAAGTAGTGTAGGAAGCCATTGACACAACTTTTCACTTCTCTATAATTTTCTTCTTTGAATATTAAAAAAAAAAAATTGAATGAGTTTCAGTGATTATATATAGAAGATATCATTAGAGTTCAAGTTGGCTACTTCTATGATGAAGAGTTCTAGTTTGAACTGTTTGGTTTTTTATATAAGTAAATTGTTCACATTAAGAGATAAATTAAAATCCCTTAATTTTTGGGTAATTATTTTCTGGTAGATGAAATGTAGAACTGTTTGGGATAAAATAGGAATTTTAATTGAGTTAATTGCACTCACACCCCCTGAGGTTTGGCCAACTACAGGTAAAATCAACTTTATCGTTTATTAACAATGACACTCCCAGATTGGGTTCTTCGAAGATCCCAAAAAAATTTTTTTTTTTTTTTTTTCAGATTGAATCTCAACCCTTCATTAATCTTGATGGACGGTTGAGATTCGATCTGGAAAATGGATTTAAATTAATTAATTTTTTATTTTTTATTAATTTTTAAATTATTTTATTATTTTATTTTAATTTTTTGATTTATTATTTAATAAAATAAAATAAAAAATTGAAAAAGAAAAAAATACCCCTGATACTGTTCACTTTGACTAAAGTCAAGGGGGTGTCATTGTTAATAAACGATAAAGTTGATTTTACCTGTAGTTGGCCAAACCTCAGGGGGTGTGAGTGCAATTAGCTCATTTTAATTATTTATTTATATATATATATGGGAAATAATAAAATTGTGTTAAGTTATTTAATTTATCTTATAATTTATATTTTAATAAAATTATTTATTTCTGTCAATAAAATAAAATAATTTTTTTGTCAATTATTATACATATACATAATTACTGTGGTTATTTTATTCAAACTGTGTTAATAGTATTTATTCTCAAAGTCAATTGAAATAATAAAATTGTGTTTAATTATTTAATTTACTTTATAATTTATACTTTAATAAAATTATTTATTTCTGTCAATTGAACTAATAAAATTATTTTATTCAAACAGTAGTATTTAATCTCGATATTAATTAAAAATAATAATATATGACAAGTTTCGGGATACTTGATATATTATTTATTTTAATTTAGTGATTAAAACATAATATTTTACTTTTTAAATTTATATATTTATTTTCATTCATTAAACCAAGAAACTAATTTTTTAATCAAAATCAAACTAAAATTTAGGATTTGCTAAATCATGACACGTCTGATTTTGGATCATTCACAGCCATAACTATTTAGATATATCTTAAACAACTTTGATTTTATATTGCTTATCTTTTTTGAGTAATATTATATATCTCAAACTCTATCCGTAATTTTTCAATCCAGATAATATGATAAAATTAATAGAAAATAATCACATCATTTATCACGTCATTCTATTATCCACATTTGATATGGATTACAAAATTATTTGATATATATATATATATATATATATATATATATATATTATCATGATGAAAAATTTAGGATATTATTAATTTGTGATGTGTAATAATATTACTTCTATTTTAATTTTCTCTTTCAATCCATTAATATCTCTTCTGTTATCTTAATTGGTAGTGATTTATATATTCTAAATTCTTTTTTTTTTTTGTTATCTATTTTTTTGGATTTCAGGAGTTCAATATAGAAAGCAATTTCTGTAATTTCAGAAAACTATTTGATTTTCATGGACCATTGAATTAGAATTTAATTATTAGTTTTTACTATTATAATTATACATATTATAGTAAAATTACCTTTAAAATAAAATATTATATTATCAAAAAATAAGTACACATGTGCCTACACACGGGAGCCCCAAATAAAAGCATACTCAATTAATGATATAAGAGTATCTCCAATACAAATATGTATTTTTGAATATTTAAATAGTATTACATCAACATTTTTAAATAATATAGATCTAACTTGTCAAAAAAATTATAGAAATGCATATTCACTTCTCCAATATAATCTAAATAGTAATTTCGTATCAATCACTACAAGCTATTTGTCACATTCTCTCTCCAATTTAATATAATAATTAAATGCATTGAAAAAATATTAAAATTATTTTGGTGGGAAAAGTTAGAAATTCTAGTCAGCATATCAAGGAGTATATTTACAATTAGAAACTCTACTTAATATTCTCTAACTTTTTTTATTGTCACATTATATTAATATTGAAGTTAGATAATTGCATTGGAGAGATTTTTTTTTTAACTTTTTCAATACACATCCTATGTGGCATTCAATTTTCTCTAAATGCATAGTAGCATTGGAGATGCTCTAAGAATCGGACTTGATATATGAACCGAGCGTAAATATAGATACATATTACAGCATGCGTACAAAAACATAATGCATGTAAGGACACTTGAACCCAGGTAGATATCATGTTAGTACAAATCCATAATTAAACGGTTAGAAAAGGGCCCAACTAATAATATAAATCTAAAATCATCGTGTGTATGATATAAGTGTTCCAATGATCCTGGAAGCCATTGATTTTGATGAGTGATAATACCAGTGTGCATCATTACTTGCTCATAATAGGGATATTCCTATTTTTTTTCCCTGACGATTCAATTAACGATACTTTACCCCCTCACATTTTGAAAATAGTTATTTTTCCCTCTAAAGTTAACTTTTCATCCAAAAAATAATATAATAAAAAAAAATAACTAAAAAGACTTAATTACCCTTGAAACATTAAAGAGTAAATAAATATATTTTAAGACTTTTTTTGTAATCATAATACTTTTTGGATGGAAAATTAACTTCAGGGGGAAAATAACTATTCATAAAATGTATGAGGGTAAAATATCATTGACCGAATCGTTAGGGGGAAAAATAGAAATATCCCCTCATAATATACAAAACTGATCCTGTTGATGTTTTGATATTTAAACTCTTTACCCACATAAACTTGGCCATAACCATTTATGATCTGCAATTCACCACTTCAAGTTACCAACAATATTTCTCAGGTGGATCGTCCGCGTCTTTTTTTTTATACTGACTAACAGAACCTTAACGTTGTGTTCCTTTACGTTTTCTGACAATGGTTTAGTACTTACAGAAAATAATTGTTTCCTCCATTAGAAAACACTGTTGCATATAATTTTTCTCCTTGTATCCTTCCTCTACATTCTGCCGGGGTTTGACAGCTCAGTACCCGCTCTACTCGGCTCATCACCCCCTTATGGTGCCTAACCCTGGGGCTTTGTTTTGGTGCTGTCTCCTATTTGTTAATCTAATTCTTCTCCTATTAAGGGAGTCAATAAGGTCTTAATTCAACGCTTCAACCATAAGGAATGAAAGCATAGTATCAAAAAGTGTTTCCAGCTGAATGAAAAAGTGATCCTATAACCCCAACTGGATAAGCGAAGAATGCTCCTTGAGAACTCGGGGTATCGTCACCCTCGTGATCGATAGCCGGACCCATGCTTCCGGGACCGAGATCCAGCCCCTCCCGCGGAACTAGTACCACCAATAGTGAAGCATATCTTTGGTTTCAACCACTACTGCTCATGCAAATCATCCCTCTTCTTCTTAAGTGACTGGTGACTGTAACAATAAGAAATTTTCCTAGGGTTTGCAGGAGAGAATAAATCAAATATAATATAGGGAAAAGAGGAACAAACGTACCATTGACAACATTATACACAAAACTTGTCTTGAACAAAATACAATCACTGATTTAGAGAGCCTTTTCCAAAACAATTAAAGTACATTATATGCATTCCGCTAGTAGATGGGCTCATGCAGATTTCTCAGCTTCTGCAGCTGCCTCTTCCTCTTGCAACTTCTTCAAGGATGGAGGTGGTCTTACAACAATGCTTTTCTTCCATTGGCGATCGAGCTTTCTTGACAATCTCTTGTTAATTCCCTCCTCAAGCTCTCTTTCCCGTTTCACGGTAAGCATGCGAGCTACCTGTTAATGGAAAAGAAGCTTTCCATTAAGTATGATAGTAGGATACTAAACCCAACAGTAAGATCCTGTAAATTTTAACAAACGGCAAACAGACACAACAAACGATTCAAGCCTAATGTACCACCAAGCAGTGACTGTTGCTCGGAAATGAAGCCAAGTGGAAGCAAAGGGTTTACACTGGCAATTGACGTGGGATTATAATTTGTTTCCTGAGACAGTATATTCTCCGTAACCCCCTTCTCTTATACCCATTCCGGAAAACGATTCAATGTGTAAGTAAGAATAGTCTAAATCACTCAAAGGAGATATTCGTTACTGATGAAAGACACCACCTGCACATTCAAGAGCTGCTACAATTGCTCAAGTCGGTTTGTTATGCGTGCCAGACATACAATTCAGGTCAAGAACACATTAGGTGTCACTCCTAATCAAACTTGAGATTGCACACATAAATGCATTCAGTAAAATGGGCACGCTGCCACTCCGAGTGCAGCGTAAAACAATGGAAATGATCCTTTCACACTCTTTTTCTGTTCCCAACCCAAATCACACTTGCACATAATGAAAATGGAACGGAAAGCAGTCATCCAAAGTCATCACAATCTTAACCATCTCTAGAGAGCACACTGAGTTCTGATTCACACTTTCACCAATTCATTTTAGGTGGGAAACACACATATGCGCCTTGACAATACGGCATCCAGCAACTTGTAACCAAACTCAAGTTACATAATTATAGGCTTTTCCGTCTCCTAAAGCGACATTCACAGTAACCATAACAGCCTTTACCTTGCCTCTTACAATTTCACTAATTTTGTTATTACTTTTCCCGATACCATTGGTGGCTACGGAGTACGGATATTACTAAAGCAAGCCATTTCGGCTCTAGATTCTTTCATAGTATTTCATTAACATGCAACCAAAAAACTTCTTTAACCTTCTTGTTTCGTGTAATCTAATAAGTTCAAAAATTACCCTTTTCTCAATAGAATTAACATAAAATCTCCAAACTTCACAGAATATCGAATTTTATGATTATTTTTACTCTCACACACAAATCAACCAACCAAACATTTTTCAACATAATAAAAACACAAACTTTACACGATTAATAGTAGAGCCAGAAAGTAAAAATCCAATTTTGATGGCAAGTAGAGGAACAAGAAAGAGAGAAAGTACCCTTTTGCGCATTCGACGAAACTCGCTGGACTTGAACTCATTGCGGACCGATTTCTGGAGGCGGAGCATGAAGAGCTCGCCTTTCAAATCAACCACCTCCTCATTGATTTCTTCCGTCGTCTTGGCTCTTATCTCCTCCAGTTCTTGATCTCTCTTCGCCATCATAACCACCGACGACGAAGAAGGACGGCCTCTGGACGCCGCCGTCGTCTGCAGCGGCAGAGGCGCGCGAACGGGCCACAGGTGACGGATTTGGACGCCGTGGAATGAGGGTTTGGGGATTCGCGATGTGGGTTTTGGAGGGAAAGTGACGGCGGTGGTCGGCGAAGCAATGGAGAGGCTCAACATCTTCGCTAATGTGTTGATTTTGCTTGGTTGCTTCGTGTCCGTGTTCAATTTACTTCACTGTGATTTTCTCTCAATAGTGTAGATAAGGCTCCTGCTGCTTTTTTTCTCTTTTTTTTTTTTTTTAATATATTCTTCTTTCTAATTAATTATAGATTATTTTATTAATTTTTTTTTTAAAGGTACAATTAAATTCGAATATGACTACGTAAGTATGGAAAAAATTATTTTTAATCTCATTTTTTAAATTTAATCATTAGTGATCATGTAAAATTTTTAAAAAATTCATATAAAATTACAAGTGAACTCATTATATAAACACACTAAAATCAGATTTTACTAAACTTAAATCATTTTACCCATTTGATTGTCCATTTGTTTTTTTAGAAAGAGAGAAGAAGATTTGGGCGAGAAGAAGAAGAAGAAGAAGAATGTCGGCAAAGAAGAAGAAGCGAACGAAGAAGAAGAAGAACGACAGCGAAGAAGAAGAAGAACCGGCCGAGAAGAAGAAGAAGAACACCGGCAAGGACGAAGAAACGGACGAAGAAGAAGAAGAAAAAGAAGAAGCCGTGACGTTAGGTGAATTTTTTTTAAAAAAATTGGTGTAAAATTTCAAATTTTATTACAAATGAAATTAAAGATTTTATTTGGCGTAAATGGTATTATTTTTTATTAATTTTTGACAGATTTTTGTATTTAATTTTTTGCAAATGTGGTCTGATTTTTTTAAATAATTGTTGATTGAATATGTTGTATTTGAGTGTTGATTGAATATGTTGGTATTTGGGTGTTGATTGAATAATGCTGGTATTTGGGTGTTGATTAAATAATGTTGTTATTTGGGTATTAAATGTTGGTATTTGGTTGTTGATTGAACGAGGCAAACAAATAGTTACCATTTCCCGAATGTTTTACGTTTATGAATCGAATGTATTACGTTACGTTTTGTAATTTGTACATGAAACAAGTTGAAAATATTGTGTGAAACACGTTGGAAATATCGTGTGAAACACGCTGACATAACCGTATTTCACGTGACATTTTGTACGTGATTCACACACAATTTTCTGTGTGATTCACGCAAGATTTTACTTCGTGATTCATACGTTATTTCATTAGATTTCACGCACGAATTTCAGCATGATTGACGCACCAATTCCAGTGTGATTCATGCACAAATTCCAGTGTTCACACACGAATTGTCGCATGATTTATGCACGATTTCCAGCATGATTCACGCGATATTTCCAGCGTGAATCACGTTTGAAATCTTGCGCGAATTATGTAAATTATTTAACGGTTGATTGAATATGTTGGTATTTGGGTGTTGATTGAATATGTTGTTATTTGGGTGTTGATTGAATAATGTTATTTGGGTATTAAATGTTGGTATTTGGTTGTTGATTGAATGAGATAAACAAATAGTTACTATTTCACGAATATTTAACGTTTATTACTCGAAAGTTTTACAAATTTGTATGGAACCACATCAACTACTGGGTAATATGAGCAAAAACACCACCAGTGGGTTGATTATCTGTTTGTTCTATTCCTTGACAATCCTCATCTGACAAATGCTCTGGAGTATGACACGAGGTTGGAGGCAAAAGAATCCCATTATCATCGGACAAATCTGAATGAGTAACATCATCTGTCTGTTCATAATAATCTGCAAATGATGGTGGGATCCGTGGTCACCCTCCCATAATGGGACATCCGTAGTAGAAGTGAAATTACTAGTCCCAACACCTGCAAAATTGGTTGCAAAAGAAGGAGGACATAGTGCATCTGAAATTTCAGTGGACCCCCTGGAATCAATGCAGGTATTTGCAGAGAATATCTAACATGATTGTCTACCTTTTCAACAACACCGACTTATATCTCATGAACAGATCGATCACAAACCAGCAAAAAATAAACATCTTCGTCACGTCGAATGATGTATTTTCTTCTTTCATTCATATCATTAGAGATAACCGAACTGATAACTACGTCATGCATACTTCTATAACCCCAATTAAACCATATATCAAATTTAACAACTGCGTATATGTCAAATCATATGTAACCACCTGAATGAACGGCTCCCTACCAACATACTTGAACCCATCTCACTGGCCGTTGTAGTTAATTATCAACCTGCGTATAGCTATTTTTCTAAAAAAATAAAAAAAAATAGTCAGAATTCATAAGATTTCAAGTAACATTACAGAGTGTTTCAGCCAAATTTCAGAAACTTTGATTTCAAGCAAAATTTCACCATGATTCACGTCAAAATTTCAGCGTGATTCACGCTAAAATTTCAGTGTGATTAGCGTGAATCACGCTAACCGTATTTAACGTTATAAATTTGTACATGTTTCACGAAAAAATTAACGTAAATGCCGGTAAAATTTTAGCGTGAATCACGCTAAAATTTCAGCGTGATTCACGGTTAAATTTTAGCGTGAAACATGAACAAATTGTTGCGTGAAACACGGTTAGCGTGATTCACACTAACCGTGTTTCACGCTACAATTTGTACACGTTTCACGCAAAAAATTAGCGTGGAACGTTCTATAGGATCAACAAAATATTTAGGAATCAATCTAAACCATATACACTTAATTAATAGATCAATGCAACAAATACTTATAATATATGATGCATTAACATACCTCAAAATTGTTGGTGAATTTTAGAACCAATACACAATTATGAAATTGAGAGAGAAGAGAAATGGAGAAAATACTGGTAAGGCACACTGATTAGGTTTTACAATTTCAGATTTTGGGTGGAGGGTTTTTTTGTAATTTTTGGATATTTATATAATTATACATACAATTGCTGTGGGGGTTGCTTTTGTAATTTTATAGAGATCGCTTTTGTTATTATTTGGTTAAGAAATGAAATGAAATTTTCAATGAGGTCACTAATAATAACTTTTGAAAATGAGATTAAAAATAATTTTTAACAAATTTGGGGGGTTATTTTTGACAATTCCCACTATATAATAAGTCTTCTGTCATAATCAATCAATCACTAAATATACAGTCAAAATATATACTCTTATAACATGAGGCCCAGATATCTATATTCACAATAAGAGTAAAAAATTATCTATTAGGGTGGGCATCAAAATCATAACCGAACCAAATCGACTCGAAATAGAACCGAAAAGTGTAGTTCGATTTAGTTCACCCATTTACTTTGGTTCAAACTAGTTTTCAAATTTGAAAACCGAATTGATTTCGAGTCAAACTGATTTTGGGTTCAAAACTGATTTGACCCGCTAAAAGTTCAAAAAATTTAGAATATTATTACTTATTAGGTATGATTTATTTTATTTATTACATTTGATTTTCGGCTTTTTGGATGGAAATTAGCATAATGGCAAAATCAATAAGTATGTGCCCGACAAGATGAGGTTGCTCTAGTGGTATACCCCTTACACTTGCATCTTGAAGTTGTGAATTCGAATCATATCCCTCTCCCCTAAATTTTAAATTAATTAATTGTAAAAAGCTCAAAAAAAAAAATAGTATGGGCCCAAAATTAGCATTCAAGAACTATTAAATTCAAATACATGTAAAAAAAAATTATTAGGCCAAATAGGCTCAAAACCGAAATGAACCGAACTGAATCGAACAGTATAAAATTATTGCATTTAAGTTTTATTCATAACTTCAAGTCGGTACAGTCTGTTTTCAATTTTTGAAAATCAAAAAACTTTCCGTTCGATTTGATTTTGGGTAAAATCGAATCGAATCGAATTGTGCTCACCCCTACTATTCATACACGTCGGTAAATACATATGATGAGACTTTAACTCTCACCATTGAGGTAGAAGAAATATGCACCAATGAGAAATTGTGCTGATCTCGTGGCCGTAAAAGAAATCTTTCGAGATATAAATGGATGTGTGCATATTTTATTGGTTATTATAACCAATTAATAATGTAGTTTCATATTTATTTTATTACCCCACACACACCTTTGTCCCATTCCCTACCCAAATTAAATGATTTTCCTCCAAATTGATCGTAATGCATTTTACCTTGTGTAATCTTTTTTTGAAGGGCCCTTCATAACATATAATTGAATTAAGATATGGTTTAAATCGAATTCATCATTCTAAATCGGTTCACGGATAATCCGAAATGAATATGAATCAAATCAATATTAGTTTTTTTTTTTTTTAAATCTGACACCTTTGTGGGTTAGAGGACTACCGGGACCAACCGAGATTAAATACGGTCCGAACAACTATTCCCAGTAATTAGAGATAAGAATTACAGGGACCAACGGTCCGGACAACTACTCCCAACAACGGGAGGGGTACTCTCAATACAAGGAAGAGGTATACCCATACAATTATGTTTTTATAAATAATGGTGAGATATATATTTATATGTCTACACAAGGATTTGAACCTTGGTGGCTTAGGATTTTGACTCCAACCACCAAGACAAGGATCCTTATGTAAATTAAAATTAGTTGTTATCATGTAATTAATGCCAAATTAACTAAGTTGATTGATATGAATATGGTTTGTAGTATAAAATTTAATTTAATTTTAACCCAAGAACACTAAACTGTTATTATAATAAAAAAAACATATGAATAAATATAAATTTAAAAATATAATAAGAATAATAATTATGAAATAAAATATTTTAAATATAATTTAGTAATTAGGTGTTAAATGATAAATAAAATTTTTTAACTTTTTACTTAAATTATTTTTTAACATTTTCAAGTTGTTTGGCCACTTCAACACAACCTATAAAAATAACTTCTTTTTTTTAAAGGTAGAATTATATAATTAACAACTGTCGGGACCTACTAAGATCAATCACTAAACGTGTAGTTCGGATATCTACTCCTATAATGGGAGACAATTACTTTCACAATAAAAAGAGAAAACTATTTATACATACTGGTAAATACACATGGTGAGACTTGAACTATCTTATTAAGGTGAAAAGAATGTATACTAATCACTTAAACTATGAGCGATCGTATAATATTAAGCGGAAAAAAAAAAAAAAACCTACCCTCGAGGGTCCCTCCTAGGATATAGTGGAGACATATAAAGTTTGTGGCATACAAATTCAATGCCCATTCTTCAACGGTTTCTTTTTATATTACTAAGTTATGCAATTATGCTACACAAACTAAGTCAACATGATATCAAATCAAATTAATGTGAGTTTTGGTTATTTTTTATATAATCGAAGGCAATAAAATTCCATTTCTATTAGATCTCATAGTATACCATTTTATTTTAATTAAGTGGTGGAGATTAAATCCAACTATACATATTTATTAATATTTATAAAAAAAAATTTATTGTATAGTAAAAGTAAATATCTTCCGATAATAAGATTATATATATTAACTGGATTGATATCGACGGTTCCATGTAGATTTGCAAATTTGACCTCATAATTATTTTTAAAAAAAATGCACTTATAGCTACAATAATATTATCAGATAATTAGTAATAGTTGGATTATATTTATACCATTTGACTTACTTATAAAGTTATAATAGACTTTAATAAATAAATTATATGATTTATATATTTATTTATTTAAAGTTGTATTTAACCAATTGGATACAAAATCAAATTTTGGATTAGCATGCACATTATATATGTAATATGAACTCAAATTTCTGTTATTGTCAATAAGTAAACAATGTCTGAGAAGATCTCTGACCTTTTTCTCGTTCGGAAGTTACATTTCAGCGTACTTGTAATAATTAATTTCGTTACATCTTAATAGATATTGACCTAATTGGTATTAATTTTTAAAAAGAAAATTAATTTAACGTTTTAACTCGATTGAGATACGTGTCTAATTAAATTTATTATCATTTATATTATAATCCATTTCAACGTATTATTTTTCGTACAACAAATATTAAAACAAAATTTTAATATATTTCTTAATATCTAATTATCCAAAATTCCTTTTATTTATTTTGAAAAGAATCCAATTAAGTATTAATCCAAGTCTGCAATTTTACAGGTTGGCAGCACGTGACGTGTGGGTGGCAACAGCAAAAACGAAGGAGTGGCAATATAATTTTGAATTTCATTTTTTTCATATTTTTTGAATTTCATTATATTTACTTCGTCTCCACTCGTTTTATTTTTTCCTCTCTATTTCGCTCTCAACGCACACAAAACAAAAAACCAAAAAAAATCAAATTTTATTAGAAACAAACAAACCCTAACGAATCCAATTCAATTCAAACAGACAAACCTAAACGAATTCAATTCAATTCAAAACAGACAAGAAGTCGTGTGTTTATGGAGAGAGAATCGAATCGCTGAGTTGGATCGGAGCGAGAAGAGATCTGAGAGACAGAGAGAGAACGAGAGAGAAAGGTGAGTGAGTGAGTGAGTGGGTGATGGGTGCTGCAGGCTCCAAACTCGAGAAAGCTCTCGGCGACCAGTTCCCCGAAGGCGAGCGGTATTTCGGACTCGAGAATTTCGGCAACACTTGCTATTGCAACAGCGTTTTGCAGGTCTCCCCTGTCGTTTCGTTTTGTGATTGATTTGAATTTCTTTGCGAGAAATTTTGTTATTCTTCTAGTTATAATTTTTTTTAAATTGTGCTGATTTTTGATTTATTTATTTATTTTTAATTTCTGTTTCTGTTTTTGTTATTGACCAAGTCGGTGTGCAGTATCTGGTTGTTTTAGGATGTTTAGTGGTTCAGTTTAGATTCAAGTGTTTGGTTTTGTTGTTTTCACATCAGAATATATAATAAATTTAATATTTTTCTAGTATTCTTCGCTGATTTGAGGGAAAAAAACAAAGAAAAATGAAAAACAAGTTGAGGACTTTTGTTCTTGTAATACAGACTATGCAGTCATGTTATGTTTTTTTAAAGATATGCTCGAACACTCTTTACCTTTTTGTAAATTGAGAAAAATGGTAGTTAAAATATAATTGGTTGAGTGATAACAAGTTGACTCATTTTGTAATAACACTTATGATGTTATATGTTAAAGCTTTAATGGGGTATTGACTTGATGAGTAAGTTAAGTTGCATTAGATTGTTAATTTCCAAATTTGGTGGTAATAGAAAAAGTATTAAGCTTTTTGTTTGGTCTTTCTCGTACAAGTTGAATTGTATTGTCTGAGCTATAAATACTTAATTGTACACATATTTTGCATTCACCTTCTGCATCCTTGATGTGTATGCATGCTTGTAGCTTATTTTTAGTTTTACTTCGAATTATCAGCTGTTGTCTCTATTGGACTACTTGAAGTTATATTGAGAATGTTAATGTTTACAATTAATTGTAATATTATTTTTCTATTTCTGTATCCCTATTCATATGTTTATCGATACACTTTCAACGTATCACATATTGGAGGTTGGTTCCTTGTATACTAGGATATCTATAACCAACATTCATTTAATTTAGGTGTTTACTATATTTGTGGTCATATTAGAGGGGAGCAGGCATCACAAATGCTTTTATACAAATATGTTGAAAAATGTCTATGTAAAAGATATATGGGGTCAATATATAACTTACAGAATAAAGACGATTCACTTTCCCCTATAATGGTTGAAAACTGTTGTTTCAATGGTACCCCACCTCTGCCTTTTAACTTTCTCCTTGCTATGCAGGCACTTTATTTTTGTGTTCCATTCCGTGAACAATTGCTAGATTATTATGCAAATAATAAAAACATTGGGGATGCTGAAGAGAATCTCTTGACATGCTTGGCAGACTTGTTTTCACAGGTAAAGATTCCCCAACTATGATAACATGAGCTACTTACTACTCCATGGTGTCACTATCATCTTTTTCGAGCACACAAATCATGCTTGTTAAAACTGTACACTTTCCCCTGTCGTTATAGAGTAAATTATTTATGCTTAATTATGTTGTTGCTATATGTTTTTATGAACTAACCTTTTATCTTTGGGAATAGAGATTGCTTGCTTATTTATTTACGTTTCCTTTTCAATTTTTGCTATCACGTGTTTATCTTTGGGAATAGAGATTACTTGCTTATTTATTTACCTTTCCTTTTCTATTTTTGTTATCACATTGTGGTTTGCAAATTCACTTTAATGGTTTTGGACACCTTTTGTTTCTCATGTCAAGATATATTCCTCGTGTATAAGTATTCAGAGTGTTAATTCGCAACACTTGTTCTGTTGATATGATCTATTTGAGTTGCTAGGTAACCAATGAAGATCTCTTTTTGGGTGGTATGGAAACTAATATTATGCCCGAACCGACTAATTTTTTTGCAATAAATGATGCTATTTAAATTGATGGAAGAACCTGGCTCAGCTTAACCAGAAGAAGACCTCACTTATCTGAAGGAATAAGTAGCATCTTAAAGACATTTTCAGCTGAAAATCATCGTGTCTGGCCATCAGATGATGCATGTCTTGCTGGTTTTCTGTTGCAGAAGTTTATTTTTGGAATATAAATTACACAGCTGACTATATCCATCTATTTTGTGCTTCTTTAAAGTTTCTTTCGTTCTTGTATTGCTTTCTTTGAAAGCAGTTTCCATTGGTTTTGTTTTGCTACATTAGGTGTCGGTTAATACATTTATTATTGCTTGACCGGAAGATCTTAGACTTTTACTTGTGCTTTTTTTTGTCATATTTTTAGTCAAGAAATCATTTGATGTTTTCCTGTAGGTTGGTTTATTTATTTTCGAATTTTTAGGTCTTTAATTGTACATTTTGGGAAATTCTCCTAGCAACTTAGTGCTTTTGTCGCATATTATATCTTAAATTGTTGCACTACAGTTATTTTCTGTGCTTCTAATGCTTATCATTGCTATTTATCATCTTATTATTTACCTTTCTTTCTGAAACTGTAATATCCCATAATGGAACATGTGCAGTTTCAGTTCTTCTTGTTTACTCTATCAGCCTTGGTGCTGAGGCCAACAGTTCATTGTTCATTTTGTGTAGATATGTTCGCAGAAGAAGAAAACAGGGGTCATTGCCCCAAAGCGCTTTGTACAGAGATTGAAGAAACAAAATGAGCTTTTCCGCAGCTATATGCACCAGGTATTTTTTTATCCATATCCGATATGATGATTGTATTCGAAGGGCATTGACATATATATGAGAAGGATAATGATGCTGGAGATAAAAAATACTTTCAAAGGTAGCAAATGAAGAAATAATTAGACAAGTAGAGAAAGTTTTACTGTTAAAGATTGAGTTGCCATTTCAGGATCACTATCCATTGGTCAACTATCCAGGGGCTTCCTTTTTGTGACCTTTGAAACTACATTCATTGCATAGATTTGATTTCTTTTCCCTAAGCTTACAACACTTGATATATATTTCCTAATGCATAATAGATCTGGGATTGATTGCTAGTGGTGTAAGAGTAGTCCTTTGGGTTGTGTTCATGCTACTGCTTATCATTGCTAGATTGTTGGTAAAAGAGGATGGCTACTTATATACTTATACAAATCTCAGTTTCGCGGATATTCTTAGGGCAAATACCAGTTGCAGATTGAGAAAGGTAGTCCTATCTGGAGTGGTTGAAGAATATTGTAGAGATTTAGAAAATTCACTGTTGTAACTTTTAGTATTTGGCCATTGAATGATAGCACAATTGTGTTGCTGGTGCTTGTTTGGATGCATTACCACACATTTCTGCTTGTTCCTTTTTCAAATTATTGCATGTTGGGCTTTTGCATGCTTATTTTTAGATTCAATCTGGTCATTGTTGTACATTAGACATTAGCTGTAACATTACCAGCTAGGTATGAAGAAATGGCTGCTAAAAGAATCTTGCAACATATTTAAATGAAGGAGAAAGTGCGTGTTGCTATTTGCTTGCCATATCTGCCTGCAACATGAACCTTCACTATACCATAACTTCAGCAGAGTATAACCCAGCTTTGTCTAAAACACTCGAATGCATCACAAAATGAGATACAAATAACCGACATCCTAATCTATGGCCTCATTAGAGTATAAAGACGAACCCCCAGCTTATGCTTACAATACCGAAAACAGCATGCCTTGTCTTTGCCACATTCCTTTCTTGTAAACTGTACAAGAACATGTTGGTTATGTGGGTGGATGTTTGCATAAACACTTGATCTGATTTGTTCTTGTTATCCAAAAGCTGTAGAAGATTTATTTTCTTTCTTACCCCATCTCTGTGTAGGATGCTCATGAATTCTTGAATTTCTTGCTAAATGAACTTGTCGATATTCTTGAGAAAGAGGCTCAATCTGCAAAAAGTGATCCTGAAACTTCTTCACCGAATGAAAAGATTGCAAATGGGCCAAAGAATCCCCAGCCAAATGGTATTCGGAAAGAGCCGTTGGTTACCTGGGTACACAAAAATTTTCAGGTGATTTTTCTTGTCCTATTCTCCCAATTCTTATTATTTTACTTTACTTAGTATGGTTCAATACTGAGAAAATATTATACTTTAGTCCTCTCTTTGTTCTTTTATGCACATGGCTATGCATCTGCTGATGTTTGTCTTCTACAGAGTAGCAAGATATTAATTCCTCTATAAATATTTTTGTATTAAGATTCTCTTTTGCCTCCCGTAGAATGAATCTCATCATCTTTTTATGAATATTTGATTAGGGAATACTTACCAATGAGACGAAGTGCTTGCGTTGCGAGACAGTGACAGCAAGGGATGAAACTTTTTTTGACTTAAGTCTTGATATTGAACAAAACAGCTCAATAACAAGCTGTTTGAAAAATTTTAGTTCCACAGAGACTTTGAACGCAGAGGACAAATTTTTCTGTGACAAGTGCTGCAGGTTGGTGATCTATACTAAATTCCAATTTGCTCAAGTAATTGACATTACTGCATTCTACTTGTATGCTGCGACTCTTCATTGCTGGTCACCAAGTAATCCGGTTCAGGTGGCGTGTCAAACCATTCCGTTATATGTTTTGGGGATGGTTGTACGCACGATTGTAAATCTTTCATGTCTAATAATCAACTACTGCTGTTTATTTCATTATTTTGCAGTTTGCAAGAAGCCCAGAAGAGGATGAAGATCAAGAAGCCTCCTCACATCCTGGTCATCCATCTTAAGCGTTTTAAATACATTGAGCAGTTGGGGCGGTACAAGAAGCTATCTTACCGAGTTGTCTTTCCGCTTGAGCTGAAGCTGAGCAACACAGTGGAAGATGCAGACATTGAGTATTCACTATTCGCTGTAGTTGTCCATGTAGGCAGCGGGCCAAACCATGGGCACTATGTGAGTCTTGTGAAAAGCCATAACCACTGGTTATTTTTCGACGACGAAAATGTGGAGATGATCGATGAGTCTGCTGTGCAGACATTTTTTGGGTCGGCACAGGAATACTCGAGTAATACAGATCACGGGTACATCTTGTTCTATGAAAGCCTTGGTGCTAGTAACAAGAGCTAAGTAAAGAGGGGGGGGAACCTTTGGTTTTACGATGATTAGGTATTTTAATCGTTATGGACTTCAAATTCTGTTTAATTTTGTCTATGTTAATTATATTTCTTTCTCTTTTCGTTTTTCGAGCAGTGGGAAGAGAGAGCGATGATCAACGAGATTGATTAAAACGGGTTGTCTGAAAAAAAAAATTGTATACTTAGGTGGGACTGGGTTTCCATGTACAGTGGGACAGTGGAAGCACACTGTCCTTTTTGTTGTTTTTTTTTTCTTACCATTTTGGTTGACAAAAATAAGATGGAAAAAAAAAAAGGAGCAGTGAAGTCAGTAGTGTATATGGTGTGTGAGAATGATTACTTTTTTCACATAGACAGGTTGGTTGGTTGTATTCTTTCTTGATGGTCGAGAATGTTCAAATTTTTAACATTAGAAAAAATGTTAAAAATGATCTGCTGCTGGATTTACAACTTTTTTGTCTTTATGGAACCATTTTCAATGCAGGCTGTTTAGGCTATTATTACTGATGTATGTATGCTCTCAGACACAAGTGTGTAACTTTTGATAGTATCATTATCTTTATTCAATAAAAGAATATACCGAAGTAAAAATTACAAGTCTGCAGTCTGGATATCTATTTGACATTTACTCACATTAAAGAAGAAAATATTTAGTTTAGACCCCCACAATTAACGTTAATAGCAATAATATATTTATTAATTTTGAAATTATGAACTAATAATTTTTGTATGAAGTAAGATTTTATTAACTTAAAAGGTAATTATCACTACAAATGCCAATGATATTTATAATCTAATTGTAGAATATGTTTGGGACAAATCATGAAACAAGGCTTTTTGCTAATAAGGAAAATTAATGAGACTCTGCAGAGATCAAAAGAGCAAATGAACTACTACATAATTTACTATTTTTCATTCACAAGTTCACGTCATATTTTAAGAATACAATGCTACAACAAATCACACCATGTTCAAAGCTAGACAGAGCTGCTATTTGATACAATAACTGTCTCTCCCAGCCCAGCTTTCGCCTTTCGGTGCAAGGAAATAATTAGATGAATCTAAAGTTACAACATTTTTTTTTTTTTTTCTTGAAGAGAAAGTTACAACATTTTCAATACAATCTATCAACATAAATTATACCAAGCTAGGGCTGAGTCAGATTATACACGATAAGACGACATAATTTCACTCTTAAGAAGCACTAGGCATGAAGGTGTCATCATCCAACAATGCTTCGATATCTATCAGGTCATCATCAAAATCAGTTGTTTCTTCCGCATTGTTCAGTGCCACGGCCTGCAGAATTAGATTATATTAAATATTATATTATTTTGATACATCAAACAATGACAAATACATTCTGCTGATCTAGACCTCACAAATCTCGAGTAAATACTCCGCCGAAAAGAAAAGGTAAAAGAAAAAAGAAAAACGAACAAGAGAAGGTTTGTAATTATTCATGCACTCATATAATGGGAAGTTTCGTCTAGTAATAAAAATAGCAAAACTACGATGTTCAAAGTTAAGGGGTAACCCCTCTCAGTGTTCAAAGTTTAGCTTATTGTCTTTCTAATGGCATGAGTTATATGAAAATCTAAGCATTTCAACCAAAAGTTTGACTTAAGCTACTGTATCGTTCTATGAATCTTCTGCGAATAAGGGAAAAAAGAAAATTGAATGCAAAATCATGAGAAATGAAGATTCTACATCCTACAAATGCTTGCTTCAAAGTCGAATTACAAGGTTAAGAGTATTGAAAATTCTTTTCAACAAAAAGAGCACAGCTTAAGTGTAGAGAGGGAGAGTTTGCTCACCTTCGTTTCCTGGATCTCAGTGACAACATTCAGCAGCCTACGATATTGATCTCTTGCCTCAGGATACTGAACCATGGACTTTACCCTGGCAAGGGCCTTTTGCAACCTTTCTTCCTTTTGCTTTCTGCCTTCTTTCAGGAAATCATAGTCGTCCTCCTTCCGGGAGGCAACTTGCATGGTGGAACTCTCCGTAAGTGCTTCTGACTTAAATCCACGCAAACCACTGCCTTTTCTTCTCCATCGCAGGATAATCTTCTCCACAATTCCTACGGACCATATTATCTTCTTATAGTTTTTCCTGACCTGGTGACCTCTTACATGGGCCTGTCACCCAGAAAAGTATGATAAGTTTGAATTCCAAGAATTTTGCTTTACAAAAGAAAACGGCTTGCAATATAAAGTTAGCAAGAAAATAAATGACTAAAAGACAAGAAAGGATCCAAGTGACTATGACACTAGAACAGTCATTAAACATGCACCTGAATTTTGACAATTCGCTGCCGGATTATCAAAAAATCTTTCCTGCCCTTATAACTCCGGAACTTATTTTGTATTCGTGTTGCGGCAGCATGCACAGGCCCGTCATGGTGTCCTGGCTTGTGGGTCTTAACTGCAAGAAGGGAAAGAGCTTGCTCGTCTGACATACCAAATTTCTTATCACCGTACTCTTTCAACTGCTTCTTTTGGAACGACTGCACCCTGAACACTTGATGAATACGAGCAGCTGCTTGAGTAGCATTGCAGACAGCAGCTAATGAATCCGTCAGTGAATCCCCATCACTGGTAGGAATAGGGTTCCGTTGGGACACAGTTTGAAGTGCTCTTGCTCCACTAGTCTCTGCAGCATCACCACCCTGCTTGTCCAAATTAAGAGATGAAAGGTGCGTACTCAAGTCAGATTCTGCAAGATAACCGGCAATTCCTTTGTGTCCAATGGCATGTGCCAGGTCAGCAGGTGTTCGACCAGAAAGATATTTGGGAGTTGGATCAGATAGTGCTCCAGGAGCTGCACCAAGAGAGATAAGGGAAGCAACCGTACGCTCTCTGGTATCAAAAGAAATCAAGTGAGATAATACCAAAAAGAAATGAAGTAGTGAATCAAATGAGCATACACAAAATATAAGGTACAAAAATAGTAGAACTACCACATAATCCTTTCTTTAGTGACCTGAATCAGATGTTTATATATAACTCAAAACAGTAGATCAATATGAATTATCTAATCCAAATAATTTTCTCCCAGTAACTTCATATCTAAACTGAAAAATTTCTCCATTTTCTTCACTACAAGACATGCCACACCAGTTAGCTACTTTATTTCAGTAGCCCTTGCTTATCTATTAATTCTTTCCTACTTCAATATGCCATCTAACTAGGTGCCAAATCCCCCAGCCCCAATTTGATGTCTTGTACACTGAAAGGCAGGCAGGGAAGTAAACATTGAGGAAAAAATTAAAGAATGCAAAGTTTACTTAAAGAAACAAGCAAAAAAATTTTACAGGTTCTCACCTGCCACAGTATGCTGCCCAGTGAAGTGCAGTCCATCCATTCACATCACGGAAATTGATGCTTACACCAGCAATGACTGTGGGTTCTAGGGCCCAATCATAGCCAAGAGCAGCTGCAAAATGTAGCACACCCTGTCCACCCTGATCTAACACACTAGGGCCTTTTCCACCTTCAGCTACTTTCTGTAAGAGCCACATATGCAACTTCTCCTTTAGTAGCTTTTGCAGAAGCCTCTCTTTTACCTTTCCTGAGGAAAATTTCTCCTCTGAAGTAAGTTTTAACATCTGGTCCCAATCATCATCATCTTCTTTCAGCAATGAACTGATTTTACTGCTCAGTTGAGAAATTTCACCCCAATTGCTGGGATCAGGATTTGGGGTCGAAGTAGAACTCAGACACAACAATTTTCCAAATCTCATATGAAGACTCTCAATTGTGATGTCATCATGATTATTTGCAGTATCCACATCTGGCACATGGCTGACTCGATATTCAAATTCTCGCACTTCACTACATGCTAACCTATTGGAACATGTAACGTAAAATGGAACCCTCCCAACCTTCTGTGCAGGAGTATGGCAACGAAGAACACCGTCGGCTATAATTTCTGCTGGAACTTCTACTTCCCCAAACATACATGACCACTTGCATTTTTCTGCCTCTTGTAGGCTTATCAAGAATCTTCCCGTGATGAGGACCTGAATAATTTATGCAAAAAAGAGAAAAAGAAACCATAATTAGAAAATAGCAATTACTGCATATTACTTTAAAGGGAAAGTAAAGCTTATCTTTGACTAAATTATTTTTCCTGCCTATATCTAATAGCTGAGACACCTAAAGCTTTAGGATATCTGCAGTGCTGCTTTGCATATGAAATATTAAATTATTGTGAATACTAGCTAGTTTAACTGGTGAGGTCTCTTGTAGTTGTAGTTTTGCAGGAGGTCTTGGATTGAATCCCACTTACACAAGGTTTGGTGGGTTTTGATTTTACTTTTAATTTATTTTATTTTTTTAAAAAAAAAGAACCACATTGTAGCATACCTTGATTTCTGAACCCTCATATACCCAGTTTGGTGAGAAATCAATAATGCTAAAGAGCTGATCTTGGGAGATGGAAGGACCTAGCATATAGGCATCCAAGTGCACTTGAGGGGGAATGCTGGAGACATCAACCCCATTTTCACTTTCAACTGTCTCCCAATAGGTCCCAGAACTGGATTGAAACTCTTTCACATCATCAAGTTCTTTACTCATCCAGCGGTTGAAACTGTCAATCTTCTTCAGACCGTCATCTAACAGATGCTGCTTTATAGCAGAGGAATACATGGATTTCCCATCTTTAGTCGAATTGCTCTCTGGATCTGGTTTCATTCTATGTCCATTATCTGAGTTTGAAAGCTGCATTTGAAGACCATTTTGCTTATCTGGATGTGCATGGGAAGGCTCAAGCAAATCATGTAAATCAGGATGATCAATATCTTGCTCATGAAGCCCTGAAGCAACATTTTGCAGCGAGTCTGAATACAACTTCTGATCCACGGGCCACTTAGATAAATGAGAAGAATCAGTTTCAGATGTCTGTTTACAAGGCAGATTAAAGTCTAAATAAAAGTAAATTGAGTAGACGAAAAGAATTCTACACTCTAGTATCCTGCATCTTGATGCTTGGACTAACATAAAGTTCAAGCACTGCTTTTAAAGTCATGTTAAATAATAATTCGACTTGCTATTTGAATTTAGGAACTCAAGTTACCAATCACATCCATCCTTAGGATGCAACTGAAACCAATGAAAATTAAACTGCCATCAGTTATTACATCATTAGGAGAAAAGAGAGAACCCTAAGAGCATGAATATGATAGATTTTCAGTAAGCCAGCTGCAGGATATTATAATTCATAACAATGAAAGGGAAGAATGACCACCAAATAATCCAAATATACCAAGACAAATTATGTGCAAAAGCGATGAACTACTAATATGTAACAGCTTATAAATCTTCATCAAGCTAAATTTCCAATAATATGATAAAGTCCAAACAAACAAGCAACATCAACAGATTCAACTATACAAATTATAATATGATATTATGGCATGCTATAATGGTTTAAGATGAGAAGACAACTATACTGTCTTAATCCTTAAAGCTTCTATACTTCTTAATTTCTGCTATCATCATCCAGAGTTAGAAAATAATGTCATTCAAAGTTATATGCTCGTCATCTTCAATTGGAAAGTCAGGGGTATCATTTTAAAATCAGAATACCAAAAAATACGATATAAGACATTTTATATGGTAAATTTAGATGATTTAAAATAAAGCAATAACCAATGTATACTTATGTCCGAACACCCCACTTTCAGTTGTAACTTGTATGAAGCAAAAACTTCCTAAACTTTCTACCACCCCTAAAACTATAGTAAAGAAATTTTAGTAATCTGAAAAGTCCATTCTATCTGAAATTTGAAAACTTTGATGACCATAATATATAGCATACTAGGTACAACACTCTTCTCGTACCTGAAGGTGACTCCCAAACTCCTGTCGTTCACCGAAGTTGTTTGTAAAGAGTTGTCCTAGTATATCATGCTCTTGTTTAGGAATGCTTCCCACAGTATCAGGTGGAGCTGAGGAAAATGATGGATGCAAAGGGAGAGATTGAATGCTGGGTGCACAATTTTCCAATGCATCCTCCCATGACTGGAAGTCAAGTTGTTTCCGGGAATCATATGTAAATCCAGCATCATTACAGTCCTTACCTTTATCTGTCCCAGGAACAACTGAGAACTTCCCTTGGTAGTCATCTGTTAACAGTTAACGAGTATCACTGTAAAATTGACATGTCTTTTCATGAACTGGTAACCATCGAAAGAACAGATGTATAAGCTGGAACATATGCTAATAGAATAATGCAAAGTAAAACAATTTATTTACTTGTAAAAGTTGTAGGGTAATAAGGATCAGAGAGTCCAGCATTTATCTTCTCCATCACAGGACTTTGGGAATCAATAAAAGAATGGAATCTAGAACTCGCTTGATTATTATACACTGCGCCAAATATCATCTTCATTTGTCAGATTATGAAAATAAAGGCATTCATCATGCACAAAACTACAGTATATCTCCCAATTACATTACACTAACAACTAATGATGAATTAGAACCCGAGATATATAAACGTTACAACAAATGCACCTGATTCGGCATCCTCATATTCTGATGCTTGAGCACTGTTCATGCTTGTCGTATCTGTAGTTTGTGAAGGCATTCGGTAATTGTGAGGATGAAAACTAGAAGACTGAGAGCCTTCTATCTCAGAGTTGGGTATAGTTTCTTCAGTTTCTTGGGAATATGGAGTAGATGCCTCGGTCACTTTAATGCGGTTATAACTTGTCCTATTTCCCTAATGATATTGTTTGAAATAGACAAAGGAAAGTAAGATATGAAGTATGAAAAATCTTAAGTGAATAATGATAATATTAGAAAAAGGCTCCATATGTGCCAATCTGCAAGTGTCACGACGACAAAATTTCAAGGTTGAGCTCACTGATGATATTTATCAAAAACGACATCAGTATTGAGGCTTTGCTACACTTCCTTCTGTGATATGACACATGGATATAATATATTTTGGAATCTTATAGCACTAATATTTCTTATTCTATGTCTCTCTCATCCTTTCATTTATCTACAAAATAAAAACAACTCTAGGAGTTTCCTATAGCAGAACACAAAAGTAAATGATTAAAAGATATCTACAATGTTACACTTCAAATCAACAATCAAATACATCTATTTTGACATGTATAGTTGCCTGATTAAAGGCCTTGCAGTATGCAATTTCAGTGATCTGTTCAAGGTTATTCAGGATCAATCCTAAATACTCTAATAATAATGTCAACCTGCTTCACAGAAAATCTCTTAATACAAAAGAAAAATTATGTTTTCTTTCTTTCTTTTCATACAAACACTGAGAAACAAAATATAGTGGATTATAACTTTCTGAGCATAGTCAAATAACCAGTAGAGAAGTTCCAAGATAAGCTGGGAAATGATATATTTTCTGAAGAGTTCATCCAACAAACCACAAACTATAAATATATGGGACCAACCGAGCAAAGAAAAATAAAGGGATGGTTGGACAAGTACTAACCTTTACTTCCCGGTAGTGGACAAGAACTATGTGAGAGAGTTCCCTGCAGTTGCAGTCGATTAAGTAGGAAAGAAAAGAAAAAACCCAGTAAGAAGTTTTCCCAAAAAAAAAAAGGAAAGGAAAAAATGGAACTATTTCAAGCATATATCAAGGAATTCACGATCAACAAAACAAACACACATACACAAAAAAAAAAAAAAAATTACAAATTCAGCACACTAGAGAAAGAGAACATATAGCCCAATTGCTAATGCCAGTGAACATTAGAAAACGAAATTTGAAAGACTCACTCTTCGAGCATCCAATAGCTGCGTCTTTGAAAATTTTCATTATCTTCACCATGGGCATAGTAGCAATGCAACACATCAATACTGCCAGCCTGAAAGAATGAACACTTGTTCAATAAACTAAACTAGAAGCACAAGGAAATACTTAACAGAACGTACACCATATCACAATACTTTTTCAATCAATTAAAGCAGAGCTAATTATTTTCAAGAAAATTAGAAATCCAATGAAACAATTTTGGTACTTACCTTGAGCCTCTCATGAGCTTCCTTCACTGTCTTTCCATCTTTTTTCTTCCTCCAGTTATGGCCATCTTTTCTAAAGTACCTCAACACCTTCCGATCAAACAGAAAAAGCGATCCGCCTGAAACCAGAAAAGTAAGTCAAGCCAGAACATACTCGCAAGCACATATAAGTAAACAAATAAACGACCAAACCCCACTCCACATTGAAAGAAAACCACTTACAGTCTCCAGACAACGAAACAAACCTATTTTACGCACAAAAGTGAATAGACAAAAATGGGTAATATGAACTCATACATAGGCAATTCTCATATTTTCCGTACCTAATAAATCACAATTCAACAACCCTTGAATTATAATGAACTTGATCACAATAACCACCCTCTCAATTTTTGGGTACTCACAGTCTGCCCCACGTTGAAAGATAATCACTTACAACAAATCAAATCTAATTGATGCGTCACACATAGTTAACTATCATAATTTTCGAAAACCTATTTCAGCCACTCTTTGATTACTAACGAATTTGATCACAATAACTACACTCTCCAATTGTTGGGAACTCACAGTTTACACAATTGAAAATAACAAAAATGATACTAATAATAATACTAATCATTTAACAACTTTATCTACAAATTCAGACACAGTCAACAAACAATACGTACTTGGGGGGACGTTAGGAGGTTCAGGGGCAATCCGGAAATTATTATAATTTCGAAGAATTTCACAAATTTCAGCGGGACGAAGCCATCGATGTTGAGCTTCTAGCAGTATCTGCTCCATATCTGCACCAAATCAATCAAAATCAATCAATCAATCAATTTACAACACACAACAGTAACTCACCATAAAAAAAAAATTGAATCTTTGGAACATTTTTTTATTTATTTACCTAGTTGATTACCGAGAGCGAAGCGTCTGGTGTCTGCCATAATTGAAGCCTAAATAAACACAGGTGAAATTGAAAAATGGAGGAGGGGTGAGATTGAAAAGAAAAGACGGAATTTTAAGGATTTGAGAAAGTTGATTTTGAAGAAAAGAGATCGCCGCCGCAATTAAAAATTCGAAGACAGAATCGTCGTCGTTGTCGTCGGAGAGGTGTGTCAAGACACAAGTGTGAAATGGTGCTGCATCTCTTTGATTTCTCTTTAGACTTCAAAGTCCACTTTTGTTGTGTTTTGTGAGTTGGCTTCTGCTCCAGTTCCACCTCGACACTCTTATAATACATTTTCATGTTTTAAAGTCCGGCCACTAATTTTTAAAAAATTATCAATTTTTTAAAATAGTTGGTTTATTAGTATTCAGTAAACTTTCAGTTATAAAAATATATCAATTTAATCCCTATTACTAATTTTCTAACAGTTAAACTTTATAAAATTGATAAAAAGATTGATTTGCCATTGACTCTATTTAAACAAGTCAAATTATATTTTTAACCTCAACTTTTTTAAAAAAAATTATTAATAAATATAAGGGTATTATGGTCATTTAATTTTTAAATATTTTTAAATACTCTTAAAAAAAATATTTTTAAATGAATTTCCACCGTTTATCAAGATTAATGGACGGTGAAGATCATATTGAAATTTTTAATAGAGATCCAAGAAAAAATCAATATTTTCAATTTTTTTTTTTTGTTCTTGGTGTGAAGATCGAATCCACCAAGTACAGAAATAAAAAAACAAAAAAAACTTTTGAAACTCAAAATTCTGGATCTCCACCCTGGGTTCGTTCTAAAAATTAAAAATTAAAAAACGAAGGGTTCAACTTCGAACCACCCTGATCTGGGTTCGAAGCGAACCTAAAAAATTGGGTTCGTGTTTGAACCCAGGTTCTAGGTTCAAAACGAACCCAGATCTGGGTTCAAATACGAACCCAATTTTCTAGATATGTCTTCGAACCCAGTTTTCTGAGTTCGAATCAAACCCAGATTAATGGATTCATTCTTCAACACACTCATATCTTCAACTTCAATTTTTTTTTTTATTATTCTTTCAACGAACCCATATCTGAGTCGTTAAAGAATGAACCTAGATCTGGGTTCATTGAAGGGATTCATCACTGTGTTCGTCTTTAACGAACCCAGATCTTCAACTGCAATTTTTTTTTTAAAAAAAAAAATTCAATATAATCTCCACTGTCCATCAATTTTGATGGACGGTGGAGATTTTCATTACTTTTTTAATTAGTGGTAGGTTGAAGGAAAAAAATACCCTTAGAACAATTAAATTTGACTAACGGTCAACTCACAGAAGTACTAAATTGATACATTTTCAGAAAATTAGAGCCCAAGAATACCAATAAACAAAACTGTTTTAAAAAATTAATAATTTCTCAAAAGTTAAGTACCAAATTAATAATTACCCTTTTTTAATTTATTATAATTAATTTTAAAGAGCTTCACCACTCGAACACATAACCTTAACGATGTAGGTGTAGGTGTGTAACTATATGATGGGCATAACACTAGTTTAACATCATCTCGTCCGTCCAAATATTTTATGTTAGTATTATGACTCCTCCAAATAAAAACTTCTGGCTCCACTAGTTACAACATAAAGTATTGTACATCTTTCTTCCACAACATTAAGAAGAAGTATCCAAACTAAGGGTCACTTGTCTTGGTGGTTGGAGGAGCATCACATGCTCCTTCAAACGACAAAGGTTTAAAACCTAAGTATGTATATATTTATTCTATCATTGTGCATAAAAGTTCAATTAGTGTGGTTATAATTCTCCCGTATTGGAAGTAAACAGATTTAGCTATGAAAATAGATGTCCGGACCATATTTGGTACCTAATATAGTCTTTTTTTAAATACTATGTTAAACATGTTTTCATAGTATTTTAATACAAGTTTATGATTCTAATATCACGTGATAATTATATTTCTATATTTTTATTATAAAAAATATCAAGAATACAATATAAGGTTTTGAAAAAAATCCCTCAATATTACGAGAGTAAAATATATATGTGTGAAAAATAAACATATGAAAAGTATAGTTACATATGTAAAATATATATATATATATATATAAATTGAATTTTAGTTACCACCGTAAATGATAAATGTATATGGTGGAAGTTAAACTCTCTACTAAAATGAGAGATAAATGGATTAACCATTTGAACTATAAGAGTGGACGCGCAAACATAAATTATTAATATTTGAAATATTTATTGGTTCCCTTCAAAAGAAAAAACATATTTATTGGTTTTTTTATTTTAAAAAAAAAAAACCCAAAACTTTGCCTTCCAAATAAGGTAATAAAAGCAAAAACGAAAGAAGAAACAGGGAAGCAGAGAGATGGCAGTAGCGGCACTAGGACAGCTGAACATAGAGGAGTCGCCGCCGGCATGGGGCTCTCGAAGCGTAGACAGCTTCGACAAATTGGAGCAGATTGGCGAGGGAACTTATGGGTTTGTCTTCAAATTTTTAAATCTTTTCTCTTTTCTAATATTTTGTATTATTGTTCTTAAAATTTCTGGGTCGGTGAATTACTTGTAATTCGAATGGTAAAAGGATGATTTTGCTTTGTGGGTGTTTGATGGAATAGCTTGATGATGATTTTTAGTGTTTAAAGTTAATGTCTTTTTCGTGGTATCTGCCTCCTTGAATATGTGTGGTTTTCCATAGATGTTCATGCTTTTGGTGGTGAATGGTGAATGTAATTGTTAGATTTATGTTGTCAAGTTTGATTTTGATGGTAGTATTAGTTGTGTACAGTATGAGAGAGCGAGCTTTTTGTGGAGGAAAGTTTGTTTTGTTTACTGTTTTAAATACCTCTGCCCGATATGCTGTTCTCGACGAATGAGAGAACTTGTAGTTCCACTAGCTCACTGAATTTATTACTTACAATGATAGGTTTAAGCTTGTGCTTTGTGGGCGTGTTTGATGGGATTTCCTTATTTTCTATATTGTTTATGCTATCATAGTTTGATCCCATTGACGTTTACTAAAATGGTTAAATCAATATATGTTAATTTAGAATTGTGAGTTAGGTTTTTCATACTTGTCATAAAATGAAAATTTTAGGATTTCCGACAAAGTTTACATTTTTAGGTTGTCCGCTTCTGAAGGAATGAGAAAAGAGGTTTTCTTTTTTATGGTTGTTTTCTTATTTAAGCATTTGTTGTTGATTGTTGTCTACTCCGGTGAAAGGATGGATGGTTGAGACTGGATAAAATTGTGGACTTCTTTTTGGGTATACATATTCTAACTTTTTGTTTGTCAATTATGATTTTGCATTTTGCAGTCAAGTGTTCATGGCCAAAGAAATCCAGACTGGGGAAATTGTCGCTTTGAAAAAGATACGCATGGATAATGAAAAAGAAGGAGTAAATTTCTTATTTTGCTACAAGTTTGCTTTCACTACCAAATACACCCGTCCTGAGGGAGACAAATCTGCATTTCTTTAAATAATTTGTCCACCATCTGCTTACTTTGTCCATGCAGTTTCCAATAACAGCTATTCGCGAGATCAAAATTCTGAAGAAGCTTCATCATGAAAATGTTATTAAGCTGAAGGAAATTGTGACGTCTCCAGGTATTTTAGTTTTAGCTGTTTAGAACATCTGCCTTTTAAAACAATATCGGATTTGTATTGCATATACTAATTTATATTGTCCTTTGGCTTGAAGGTCGTGACAGGGACGAGCAAGGGAGGCCAGGCGAGTAAAGCTGTTGCATGAACTGCAGTTTAGTTGGTCTTATGTATTACTTGCAAAGTTCTTACATTAGTTATATCTTTTTGAAGACTACAGATGGTAACAAGTATAGAGGCAGCACCTACATGGTTTTTGAGTACATGGACCATGACTTGACAGGTCTCGCTGATCGTCCTGGACTTAGATTTACAGTCCCCCAAATAAAGGTCTGATATGTCCATATGCTTGGGCAGATGATTATTTGTTTTGCATCAAACATCTAACATCTGACAAAATGGTATCATTTGATTGTTTTGACAGTGTTACATGAAGCAGCTACTGACTGGGCTCCATTATTGTCATGTTAATCAAGTACTTCATAGGGATATTAAAGGTTATTATCAGATTGCACTCGAATTTAGTTGCTTGACCCTTTTTGGCTTTGATTGATCAAAATATTTTCTTGCAGGTTCTAATCTTCTGATAGACAATGAAGGAAATTTAAAGCTAGCCGATTTTGGGCTTGCAAGGTCATTTTCTCATGACCACAATAACACACTTACAAATCGTGTTATTACTTTGTGGTATAGGTAAGTCTTGACTATATGAAGTACCTGATCAATTACGTCTAAATTGCCAAGCATGATTATAAGTACTAGCATTTCACCTATATAAGGGTTATGCTGTAATTTATATTTAGTTGGTTTTGAAAAAAATGTGAATTGGGCAGGCCTCCGGAGTTACTGCTTGGAGCCACAAAGTATGGACCAGCTGTTGACATGTGGTCTGTAGGCTGTATCTTTGCGGAGCTATTGAATGGAAAACCTATCTTGCCGGGAAAAAGTGAGGTTAGGCAGAGCATGCTCTGAACTTTTCTCGGTCTATTAACAAGTTTTAGGATTGATTAATAAAAATGGATGCATTGTTTGATGATTATTACATGGTAATTAATATGGTTCGGCTTGTAAAGTGGTAGTAATTTGAGTTCCAGTTTTTTTTTTTTTTTTTTTTAATCCATCCTTAACTTTGGTCAGATCTGGTGTCCATTTTAGATTATTGCTAAAATTATAAATATTGGTATGCATATTTCTGGTGTCTATATGTAATATATATAATTTTCACATCAATTCCAGCCTGAACAATTGCACAAGATATTCGAGCTTTGTGGATCTCCTGATGAAATCATCTGGCCTGGTGTTTCCAAGTTGCCTGCGTATAACACTTTCAAGCCCGCAAGGCCTATGAAAAGACGCGTCAGGGAGGTTTTCAGACAGTAAGTAAAGAATAGACAGCCTACTTAAAAATCATAAAACAGTAACACTGAGAATTTTGGTGTGCCCATTTTTCTGCAGAAATTCCTATTTTGATCTAATTTATTTCCTTTTATAGTTTTGATCGTCACGCTCTAGAATTATTGGAGAAAATGCTAATGCTTGATCCTTCCCAGGTATGACCTTGATTCTATTTGCAGTTGCTCTATAATTTATGTGCTTTTACTGTTTTATATGTGCTGCCTGCTTCCGTACTTTGAACTCTTTTCCCTGTATTTTAATTTCTTGTTCTTGCAGAGAATCTCTGCGAAGGATGCACTTGATGCCGAGTATTTCTGGACTGACCCCCTACCTTGTGATCCCAAGAGTTTGCCTAAATATGAATCATCACATGAGTACCAGACCAAGAAAAGAAGGCAACAGCAGCAGAGACAGCATGAAGAAGCAACAAAGAGGCAAAAATTGCAGCATACTAGGCTGCCGCCTATTCAACACAGTGGGCAGTCTCATCATCCTCCTGCTCATTGGTCCGGCGCAAATCATCCCATGAACAATGCACCACCGCCTCCAGTTCCCGCCGGCCCTAGTAGTCACCACCACTATGGAAAGCCTCGTGGTCCTCCTGGAGGTCCTGGTACCAACAGATATGCTAGCGGAAATCAGAGTGGTGGGTACAACTCGAATCGTGGTGGAGGTGGTGGTGGCGGCGGCAGCAGCCAAGTTGGAGGATACAGTAACGGGCCATATCCACCCCAAGGGCGAGGTCCACCGCCATATGGTGGCAGCAGCAGTATACAGGCTAATGGTCCCAGGGGGCCCAGTAGTGGTTATGGAGTTGGACCTCCAAATTATTCCCAAAGCAGTCAATATGGCAATTCTGCCCCAGGAGGCAGGGGTCCAAACCCTATGGGAGGTGGTAATAGAAATCAGCAGTATGGTTGGCAGCAATAAACTGCTATATGAGGGAAATCATGAAGATTATCCTGAAACAGATGGGTGTGTTTGTGCTAAGATGGTGATGAAGTTTTCAACTGTTAGACTATGTAGCTTTGATGATGTCCTTTGAACACATATTATATATCAATTGTTAATGGAATGACTCTCCAATAAAATCTTGCAAACTTTTGTTCTTGCCCAAACAAACACCTGTGTTTCATTATAAAAAAGGTAGAAAAGCTATTGAAAATTTTGCTTCAGGTGTGTTACAAATTGGTACAATTAAAAGAAACTTGTACGCATTGTTTCAACAACATTGCAACCAAAACAATTTTAATTTCCTTTTGCAGAAGCCTCTGATGTTCAAATTGAGTGGACTATAAAGTATCCAATATCTATGATGACTCTACTTTGAGAACTATCTTCATAAACTCGTATACGAAGTAACTTATGGCAGCCGATGGTAGAACCTACAGGATCAGAGAACGTTTTAAGTTAAAAACAAGCATCAAAAGAATTCACATGAAGGAAATGTCGATACACTAAATCAACTGTAGTGTAATGGATTAAAAGATGCAACAGAACCCTTGCAATGATCAACATAATCCTTGCAATTGTTATCCATCTTTAACAATCTATGGTGAGAATGTGCAGAAAGCTAAATAAATTTAAAACTCAAGCATTCAGAAATATGCATTGCACCTGCAACAAGCTGGGAACTAATCCAGCATACAGAGCGGGAACGCCTCCTTGTTCAACAATCTTGATACAAGTTGCCAATGCACTTAACTTTGTTGCACGAACTTGCATTTGAAGTTGTCTTCTCACAACTTCAAAGGGATATGTAGCAGCTTCTGCACAAGCCCCAGCAACTGCCCCATAAAGCAATGTTCTGACTGTACCCAGCTCCAATTGTTCCAATGCATTCAGTTCCTGCCCTTCTTGTTTCATATATTGAAGTCTCTTCCTCCCTTCCGGTGTGTGGAGATAAGCAGATTTCAAAATATCATAGACACCATAGAACACAGCACCAGAAGGTGCCATGCTTATAATGGAGGGTAGCAAACCCTTATAAAGAGAAAAGAAGCCTTCAGTTCGGATCATGTGGCGAAAAGCACCAATTAGACCACCCAATGCTTCTCCACCAGGGGCTATCATAACCGTTCTTATCTGCAACATAAGGCATTTCAGAAAGCAGCCTGACAAGAGTCATATGGTCACCATAAATTACATAGTTTCAGTTCCAAATAAAACCGAACATGTAAAAATTTTCTAGACTAAGACACGCCTTGAATCAAAGTTCACATTCCACAGGTATGATGCATCTAATTGCAGTTCATCCCTGCCTCTTAACCTTTTCTATTTCGTCAAATCAAGCAGAAATCTTCAAATTCACATAAAGAAATTATAAGTACTTGAAAACACACACAAATCAAAATAAATACGACAGAATACTAATTACATGACCATGATAAAGAAATTTCTTAAATTCTCACATACTGTGTCCATTGGTAAGCAAAGCAAGGTAGCAGTGATTCCAGAAGCAGCACCAGCAACAAACCGCTCAAAGTTTGTGGTTTCCTCATTCCCGGTCATCCTCAACAGTTGATTTCTGTATGTATCATACGCATAGAAGTTGATAGCCTTAAACGGAGCAGTTCGAAGAATGTTAACAAAATTTCCTTTCCAAAAGCCTTTGAGCCCTTGAGAAACCGCAATGGTCTTGATAAGCTCGAAAAGGTTCTTCTGCTCCCCGCGAACAATGTACTCTAACTTCAGTCTCTCAAGTGGAGCCACAAAAGTCCTGGTTATTTCACACACAGTTTCAATCAACTGATAACTGTTTTTTTTTTTTAATTCATAAATTAAAACCAAGCACTCCTGTAACCAGGATTCAGACCTATGAGGCTATGATCACTAGTAATCTCTCAACTAGGCTAGTTGACACCAACATAAATATAACAAACTAACATTTTGATACGAAGCATAACAGTAAAAAAATCTGTATATGGGTTCTTCTTCCAAATGCTTCACATCTTGACATGTACCACAAGAGAACAAAAAAAAAAATTGAAAACTATAAGCACATTTCATTTCCAGACAATTAAACATATAACTTCAAAAAGTGACATTTTTGTTTTTTTTCCTGCTCCCATGTGAATAAATGACATTGAAAAGGAAATGCTTTCACAGAAGCCAGTCTCAATCATATCAACATCAGTCCCAGGAAAATCTTATAATCCACACAATAATTAAACAAAAAAAAAAATGATTTTCAATAATAGTAAAAGAAAAATCAATCAAAATAAATATTGACTTCACTCTAAAAAATCAAAAAGCAAGAACCTTGAAACAGCAGCAGAAATAGCTCCAGCCAAGAGATGCTTGGCGGTATTGAAAGCACCCGATTCCTTCTCTCTAACCTTCTCTACTCTAAACGACACCGTCTCCTGCCCATCTTGTTCTTCTTCTCTACTGGTTCTGTTGTTGTTAGCATCGTCACCATTCCCATCTTGGCCCCAGCTTTCTCTGGAATCCCCAACATACCCTTCATTCCCTTCCTTGATCGACAAGCTCACCGACAGAAAAAACCCCCGGCGCCGGCGGCGAACAAAACGCAGCGTTTTGTTATTGTTGTTGTTGAGCGAAGAAGACGAGGAAGAACCATTCTTGGTGAGAATCAACGAAACAAACGACGGAGGAACGGTCCGTTCGAGAAACAATCCTCCGGACGGGTGGGATTTGATCAGGTCAGTGAAGGAACGATCTTGTTGGTGCATTGTCGGTATTCGAGGTGGCCGGTTGGTGGGTGGGAGTATGTTTGCAAGTAACAGTGTTCGATAACACGAACAGCTAACAACATGAAGAGGTTTTTATTGTGAACAGAAACAGGAGACTTGAAGAAGAAGAGAGCATTCGAATTTTTATTGAAAAAGTGAAAACGATCCACTGGAATTCTTAGTGGAATTATGGGTCTTTGCTTTGATCGCCGCAACAGGCGCAACTTGAGCTTTCCAATTTTTTTTTTTTTTTTTTTGAGAAAACGTAGTTTAGGATATGGATGTGACATCGTTTAGCTCCGGTTAGGTGGCAATTGAATTCGGATCGTCCGATCCGATCCGATTTGAAAAATTGGATAAAAATAAAATTCGAATACAATTTTCAGATATGAAAACTTAAAATTACTGTATAGATTTAGATAAATCTGAATCTGAAAACCGAATTTGGATACGAATCTGATGCTAATCCGATCAATAAAAATTCAAAATTCAAAATATAATTTGAAATAATTTTATCCAAAATTTCATTCAATTTTTTACTATTATTTTATAAAATGATCTGTTTAAAGCCGCTCGATTTTGAGCTTCTTTGTATGATATTGTGCGTGCTTGGTTCAGGAGAAATAAGGTTGTTCATGATCATTTGCTACTGCTTTCAGGAGGTCATAGAGTGATCTTTCAAGTTCCTTTCTTCGTTCCAGGATGCTAAGCTCAAGAGGTTGTCTACCCCCTCTACTCCCAAGTATGTTCCCTCTTGGTCTCCACCTTCTGGTGGTGTTTTCAAGCTCAATTTTGATGCAAGTTTAGGTGCTGCTAATGGTCGGGTTGGTTTAGGGTTAGTCATCTGCAACTCTTCAGGCCTGATTATGGTTGCTGGTGTTGTTCCCTTGCTTGCCTTTTTTAGCCCCCAAGTGGCGGAAGCTTCAGTCATTCTTTATGGCATTCGCATGGCTGATGATTTGGGTTTAGTTCCTATTATGGTAGAGTCCGATGCGTTGTGTGTTATCAATGCTCTCCGTGATCACTTAGTCCTTTGTTCCGATTTAGACTTGGTGATTTTTGATATTTTCTAGTTAGTTCTTAATGTTAATGTTGTTAGTTTTTCCTTTGTTCATAGGATGACTAATAAAGTAGTTAATGCTCTTACTAAGGCTGCTTTTTCTCTTGTTTCTAAGTTGTTTTGAGTTGAGTCTTGTCCTTCTTCTGTGGAGGTTTTGGTCCAGAAGAATTTTCCTAGAGAGTTGTAGTTTGGTTTTTCCTTAATATATTTTCATTTTCTAAAAAAAAATAATGCGTCTTAATATTATTAAAAGAAGATTCATACAAATTTAAAGTGTTTTTAAAAAAAAAAATCTAAAAAACTCTGAATATAATTAAAAAAAATCCAAATTCAGTCTAAATTTTGAAATATACGAATCCAATTCGAAATCCCAAATCTGAAGAATACATATGATCCAATCCGAATCAAATATGGTTCGATTTTTTTCGGATAAAGGCCAATCTAAATCCAAAAAATGCAAATTCTATTTGTTTAACACCAATAAATATAGTCTATAAATATTTTATGTTTTTTTTTAGAAGAAGCAGATATCATTAAACAGTAAAGGATTACAAAACTACCTGGCAATCAGCCTGGAGAATAGAAAGAAGAGAAACAGGGACCTCTTCAAGACAAACAACACCATTTTCTAAAGACAAAGCAAGCCCAGAAAGAGGAAGAAGAACTCAAAATCCGAGAGACAATTAAATCGAGAGTAGTAGGAGAACTACCTCAACCATTAATCAGATCCATCACCACCTTAGAGTCAGACTTAACCAAAAGAGGAGAGATACCAACATCCTAAGCTAGCTGAAGACCTGAAAGAATGGCCAAGGCTTCAGCGTTATCAACTGAAATTCCAACAGCCACCTTGCAAGAAATAGCAGCCATAACCATTCCTTGATCATTGCGAATAATATAACCTAACCCCACCTTCTTCGAATAGTCTGTAGATACATCAATATTGAGTTTAAAACAGCCCTTAGGAGGTTTCTGCTAAGGAGAAGAAGTTACACACCTGTTGGTTGAAGCCCGAGGTGTAAGACTAGTTCGAGGCAACGTGAAAACAATAAGAAATTCATCAAGGAAAGTCTTTGCCCAATCCTTACACCCTCAGAAGGAAGCTTCACATTACATTTAACCCATTTATTCCTGCAACTAAACTTAATTTTGTCTAAGGAACGGCAGCCCCAAAGTGAGTGGAAGGTAGATTCTTTATACTTAAAATCGAGGGGACAAAGGTCACTGATAGACATCTCATGCCTAACCAAATTGGCTACACAAGGCATCCAATTATGACACGCCCTCTAAAGGAATAAACAAACCTTAGAAGGGACAT
The DNA here is from genome assembly GCA_003430845.1 of Xanthoceras sorbifolium. Taxonomy (NCBI): domain Eukaryota; kingdom Viridiplantae; phylum Streptophyta; class Magnoliopsida; order Sapindales; family Sapindaceae; genus Xanthoceras; species Xanthoceras sorbifolium. The sequence goes on along the minus strand of CM010609.1, from coordinate 538,407 downwards.
TGAAATGCCAAACCTTGGACCACCAAGCAGCAAGAAATGAACCATCGGAACAACTTGGACTTTTTATGCAAGATCGATCAAACCAATAACTGCTCTTCACAGAGTAGTTGCCAAACCGATCAAGACCCCAACTAATGAAATTCGGACAATCCAAATCAAGAGAAGGAATGGCCAGAATAATAGCAGCTTCTTCTAGTAAAAAATTATGAATAATCACATCTCTATTCCAGTCGCCAGAGGGGGTTTTAAGGCTGCTTGTAACATCCCGGATTTCGGGTAATGAGTTTTTTGATATATGTGAAATATGTGAAAATAAAATTTTTACTATTTGAGGGGGTGTAAATGTAATTAAATGTATGTTTATTTTATGATTTCCAGTGGATCAGATTGAATAGTGAAAAATGAAAAAAATGAAAAATTGGAAAACTGGACCAGAGAGCATCGCGACCTGGTCACCGCGACCACAGGTCGCGATGGCTCGCTCGCGGTGAAAAACGCAAAATCTGGCAGTGAGTACCGCGACCAGTCACCGCGACCACAGGTCGCGATGGCTTGCTCGCGATGAAAATGGCAAAACCTGACAGTGAGCAACGCGACCAGCCACCGCGACCACAGGTCGCGATGGACTGCTCGCGATGAAATTGTCAAAAACAGGCAGAGAGCAACGCGACCATTCGCGCGACCAGGGCGCACTCGCGACGAAGGCGGTGCGCGCATTCCAGTGAGCATCGCGACCTGGTGCCGCGACCACAGGTCACGACGGCGGTCGCGGTAGCGAAAAAAATATAAAAAAAAGAAGTGGCTTCTCGAGGAAGCCAGAATCATCACAGAACAGAGAGAGAGAGAAAAGAGCGAGAAGAAGAAAGAAAAAGGAAGAAGAATAAAGAAAAGGAAGAAGAAGAAGAAGAAGGAGAGAGAAGGAGAAAAGGAAAGGAAAGGAAAAAGAGATCGTAGAACCGCGATTCTCGAACGAAAAGACGGTACCGAAGTAGGTGTACGTTTGTTTTCGAAATCGTTACGAAAATATTCGTTATTGTTTTGTTATCGTTTTCATTTTTCGTTTTTCGTTATTGTTTTCGGTTCGTTTTCGATTTTGTAGAGATTTCTCGCATTTGATTTTCGTATGAACATTGTTTATTGTCTTTATTGTTGAGTTTATGAAAAATCGATGTTGATATCTTTATTTTGGACTATTTTGGACTGATTTTGTGATAGATTATACTTGGATTTCGTTTTCGAATATTTCGATTTCGTTAAAAATAATTGAGTATGCTTGTTGAAGAATATTATATGATTTGTATGTTTATTGAAAAAAAATTTATTGTTATTGAGTACCTATTTCGACGTTTATTGTGAAACAAAAATAGTTTATTATAACGGCCCTAGGATACGTAGACATAGAAATGGATATAGGAGGTTGGTATACCAGCTGGGTTTTATTGAGCAGTACTGCGCCGATATTGATTGATTGATATTGATGATATTGATGTACCTCCTCTTGGATTCGTCCAGAGGCTGGGAGATACGTACCTCCTCAGGATTCGTCCTGGGGGTTGGGAGTTAATGTACCTTCCCAAGGATTCGTTCCTGGGATAGGGAGCTATGTACCTCTCTAGGTTCCGTACCCACGGTCCTAGAGTTGGGAGACACGTACCTCCTCAGAATTCGTTCTGGGGGTTGGGAGCTTGACCCATATTCCAGTCCGTATATGTTTAGTATTCTAGCGGGCCAGAATTGATTGGAATTGAAAAGTGTATTGAATGTTTTTATTGATCGAAAATTATATATATTGACCTCATTATTGAAGTTCAAGTGCTTGAAATTATTATATACTTTGATTCTGCAATTTAATTGTTTTGAACATGATTTGAATTGATATATATATATATATATATATATATATATATATATATATATATATATTGTGAATTGTTATTATTAAAAGTTATATATGTTTCCATATTGAGTTTTTAGTACACCCACTAAACTTTATGCTTAGCGCGTTAGTTTTGTTTCTAACGCGTAGGTACCAAGAATCCGGACGGAGATAAAGACTGAAGGAAGAACGAGTTGCAGACCGAGTCACAGGATTTGTACAGTTGGGTAGCTATATTTTGTTATGTGTATATATATTCTGAAAGCATGCATATACAGGAAATTTGTAAATACGTTTTGTAAAATGTTTTGTAATTAATTAGTTTATAATTTCTGTCTTTTATTATTTAAATGTAAATAGTAAAGTCTGTTTGTTTTATTTTATAAACTGTTTTGAAAAGTCGCACTAAACGGCAGAGTGCGCAACTGATTGAAATTGTTATAGAAGTGTTTGTGAAAAATGTGAATTTTGAATTGCTTTGTGTAAAAGCAGGTTTTGGAAAGTCCGAAAAAAAAACAAACGGCACTCTGCCGAATTTTCGTAAAAAGTTTGTAGTGAATGGGCTCACTTGAAAAGGATTTCTAAACTGATTTATGGGCTCACAACGATTTTAAAATGAAAAAAATGAAGTTTTGAAAAATTTAGAAAGTCCGAGTAGCGCTTCCCGGATCGGTCAGGCCGGATCGGGTCGGGGGGTGCTACACTGCTCACCATTGCCGAAATGGGGAGAGAATGGGGCGACATCACCTTAAAAGAAAAGGGCTTCGGAATCCACCGATCATTATAGATGGACACAGAATGGCCTCCACCAATACTCCACCGGCGGCACTGCTCAATAAAATTCCTTCCCCACATGATACTACACCAAATGAAGGAGGAAGACCTACTAATCGGGACCTACAAAACAGACACATTAGGATAATAAATATTCCGCGACACTTGAGCAACCAAGGAATTGAGGCATCAATCAAATGCTAGACTTGTTTAACTAGGAGAGCGTTATTAAAGGAAAAAAAGGTCTATGAAGCCTAGGCTACCTTCACTCTTATGTTTGCATAATTTGTCCCAAGAAGCCCAATGTAACTTCTTTTTGTTAATCGAATACCCCCCCCCCAAAGAAGCTCACGAATAATAAACGCAGGAATGCGAAAGAGACTTATACAATATGAAGGAATGACTTGAAGTACAAACTTAATGAGAACCTCCTTACCCCCTGCCGAGAAAAGCCTATTATTCCACCCCTTAATTTTATTCCAAATATCTTCCTTTAAGGTACGAAATAAATTAACTTTATAATGACTTGCAAAACTCGGGAAACCAAGATAACGAGCAAGACACGGAATTACCTTAACATTCAAGATATGTAAGATACCATCTCAAACTTTAGCTTAAGTACTATGACTGAAGCAAACGGTAAATTTCACAAAATTTACTTATTGACCCGAAGCTGCCGAGTATAACTCCAAAGCACTTTTAATAGCCTTCTCATCCGAGATTCTGGCTTTCAAAAACAGAAGGCTGTCACCGGGGAATAATAAATGAGAAATCCTAGGACCCGATCGACCACATCGAATTCCTTGAATGTCCACTCTCATCTCAGCATTTAGAAGAATATTAAAAAGTCCTTCTGCACGTATCAAAAAAAGATATGGAGAGAGAGGATCTCCTTAACGAAGCCCTCGACTTGGAATCAGTCTCCCACAACTATCCCTATTCATAAGAAAAGAATAAGAGACTGAGGAAATGTAGCTTATAGATGCATAAATCTATATTTGATGACTTGGCGGTCTACGGTGATTGATTGAGGGGACGACGACCTGCAAAACAATAAGAAGAATGTTGTGCTCTTAAGACACCAGGGTGGTGCCAACTAAATAGCCTCCGAAACCCAAGTTAGATTGTGAATCTAAAAGGGAAGAGACAAGCAAGACAGAAGATACCTGAATTTGAGTATATGTTGTGTAGTCTGTGATGTATGTCGTGCGGTCTGTGATGTATGTTATGCGTAGGGGTGGGCATGGTTCGGTTTGGTTCGGTTTTGGGTAAAACCGACAAAAACCGAACCGTGAACGATTTTAAAAAAAATGAACCGAACCGAGAATTGGGATTATAGTGAACCAAACAAAACCAAACCGGATTGGACCGGTTTGGTTCGACTTGGTTTGATTGATTTGTGAGCCTATTGGGCCATAAAAAAAATAATGGGCTTTTAATTTTTTTACATCCAAATATGATTAATTTTTATTCTAAAGAATACAAATTCAATCCAATAATCAATCCAAAATACAAAATCAATTATGTTAAAATATAAAATAAATCAAACATCAGTAATTTATCAGATATCACCTTCAGTTTTTTATATCAAAATATAATTTAAAAAAATGCACAAATCCAAAACCTGGACAGTCTAAAAACAAATTATAATAATCTGAATAAAGTTCTAGAAATAAATCAATAATAGTTGACAAACAAGTCCAAATATAATTCATAGTCCAAAAATAATACATAAAATAAAATAACATAGTATAAATAACAATTAAAAATAGAAGTCTTCAGTACTTGACTGCTGAAGTGCTCAGTACGATATCCTTTCTCCATCCACCGTTGTTAATAATGACATTGATTTTGACGACTTTGCAAGATCTAAGTAAAAAAAAGAAGTAAAGTTTTTGTTAAAATGAAATAATATCAAATAACAATATATTCAAGTATTTAAATTTATTAGTAAACAATAACTACTTACCAGATTCCGCTTCTTCATTAAATTGCAAGTTTTCTAATGATGTATCATCATTTTGCATCAGCGCCCTCTCTACTTCAATCACAATAGTAGATCTTTTAGCTTGCAACCAATTTTCAGTACAAATTAAGCACTCCACCGTTTTGAATCTAGCAACATACGGACCTATCTCTTTTGTTGTTTTCTTCTTCTTCTTACTTCCGCACCTGAAAAAAATATAAAAGGAAGTTAAACAAAACGTATTGTTGAAACATACGAACGGTTGAACAAAAAATTCGAAATGGCTAGTTGAAACAGAACGTACAGTTGAGGTGGAAGATCTGTTGAAAGTTGAAACAAACGAAGAGTTGAAGGAAATGAAAAAATTTGGTTTTCAATTTCGTAAATGAGTGACCAGTGCAAATGAAATATTGCAATGAGTGTTTTTCAAAAAAAAAATATATGAAATGAGTATGTTACCCACTTACCTTGTTTGTTTGTCCCTACCAATTGAGTTGGTTTGACTAGTTTTCAATTTTTTAAATTTTTTTTTTATATGTGGTTGGTTTGTTGGTTCGGTCACGGTTTGGGGCTCTAAACCGTGTACCGAACCAAATTACATGGTTTCACAAAAAGTAAACCGAACCAAAACTGTATGGTTCGGTTTGGTTCACCTATTTCGTGGTTCGGTTCTATTCGGTGCCCACCCCTAGTCGTGCGGTATACAACATATGTCGAGCGGTAGTAATATCAGAGGAGGCTACGTCGTGCGTAACTGATCTTAGGATTGCGTCGTACGATAGACGATGGTTTGAAATATATGTCGTACGATATTCTATTAGTTGTGTCGTCCGATAACCTGCGATGTGCGTCAAGTGATCCTTAGTAACTTGTTGATAACAATCATGCAGATGGAGGCTATGTCATGGAGTAATGGGCTAACGTGTCGTGTGCTTGAGTAATTTACTTAGAGTAACTAGTCTTTTGAGAGTAAAATGCTTGATGTCAGAGTGATAGCTTTGGTGTAAAATGCTTGCCCCCTGAAAATGAAGCCTAGAGGCTGTATTTATAGGGGTTTAGAAAGGTGATTGTTGTCCCAGATATTCAGGGATGTTGTTGTTGGGATTTTTTCCCTAAAGATGTAATTTGTAAATGATTTTTTATAAATAAATAAAAGAAGAGTTCAATTAATTCTTATTGTGTCATTTATATTATATGAACTTGTGCATTATAACATCCTAGATTGCCGGATGTAATCTTGTACTGTGTATATGAGTGTCATATACAGATAGATGCAGTAAGAGATGTGCAATCTAAAAAGTCTATAGATAATAAATAAAGCTGGGTACTTTATTTGTAATTAATCTATAGTTGCGGTCGGTCCATTATGTATTGTATGATGATTCTATCCTGAATCATTCATATAGAGATATGGGAATGGAGGCACCTTATATGATGTGATCATATAGGACTGGGTCATGATCTATATGAATCTTTCACCAAGATCCGTTTACCGATGAGATTCATATACATCAACTTATGATGGCTATATGTGGGTGATCTTAATCCTGAGTGTCTTATCGATTCCTTCAGGTTAGATCGTGATTTTTGATATACCATGGGTGAAGTCAGATAATTATTCCCGATCAATATTCTTCGTATGTTGGGATTGCGGTTTGCCTTATGACTGGGAAGGTTTGTACACAATAGTGAAATCCACTCCTTCTTGTGAGAAGTAAAGAGTAATTCCCTTAAGGGTTGCTTCAGGGCTTGAACAATATGAGCGCTCTCCTGATTCTGTGAGGAAACTGGATTTATTGTTTATTAGAGAATCGACGATGCTTAAAGGACATATATAATTAGAGGGGTATAACGGACATTATGACCCAGCTCTAATTATGAACTACTGTGGAGGGTCACACCATATGTAATAGCTATATCGATGGCCATCGAGTGATATCGGTCTGTGTAAAAGCGTCCGCAGTTGAGAGAATGCAGTTTCGAATTTTTAGTGGAATAACACCGGAGTTGATAATCAATGAATATTAATTAAAGAGTTTAATTAATGATTCTAAGGATTATCAAAGCTCAAAATACTGTGTGTCCATTAGATCCCTTTGCTAGCCCAATCCATTAAGGTAACAAGGGTCACATATAATTAATTGGATGGTCCAATTAATAGTGTTACGAAAGTGACACGTGTCAGGAGTTAATTGAGTAATGTAATTATTCAATTAACTAAATGATGACAATTATAATAATTAAATAATAAGATTATTTAATTATATAATTAGTCATAAGAGGAGGGTGATAGTTGATATTTTATTTTAAATAGTAAGATAATATGATTATCTCATTTATTAAATAAAATAAAATAAATTTAAATTTAAAAAGTTTAAATTCAAAAGTTACTGATAATAATTTATTTTTATTTTTATTTTGAATCCTATTATCTCTTTTATTAAATAAAATATTATTTACAAATATTATTTGAATTTAAAAGAGTTTAAATTCAAAAGTTACTGATAAATTAATAAAAAGAGTTTTTATTAATTTAGTAACTTAAATATATATATTAAAAATAGTTTTTAATATAACAGACTACTAAACTAAATTTTGACGTTAAAAGCGTGTTTGTACGTAAAAAGAAAAAGAAAAAAGAAAAAGTGACCGGAGAGATACAATATCTCTCCAACTCTTTTTTTTATTCAATTTCTTCACTGTTCCTGACAACGTGACGCGCCCACACGCAAGTTACCGATGCCGGGATATAGCAAGGAAGACGTAGTGGTACAGACAAGGAGTTGCAGAAAAAAATACGAAGGAGCCTCCAACGGTGGTATGTTCCTTAATTTTTTTCTTTCTTCTTTTAATTGATTACAATTTTCTGTATGTAAAATAAATATATATGTGATATATATTATTTTTATTGTTCCGAAAATATAGTTCCAAAATTTTTACTGGTCACAAATCATTTTTACGATCTGTATAAAAAAATTTTAAATCCTAATTCCGTTGCGTAACCAGTAGAATGGAAAAACGGTTCTTACAATCGTGCCCCAAGATATCCAGGACTTTTGATATCTCAGAGGTTGAGTGGGTAGTGCTTAGACCCAGTTACTTGACTTAGTCAAAGTGCTGACTGAGTCAACGATATAAAGGCAGTTTGTAAGTGTCAACGGACCCGTCGACGTATCTAAGGTCTATGTCGACCACTATTTTGCATGTCGTGCAGTCGAATGGTGGACTCGACTCGGTTTAGTTAAGATTGTCGTCCTGATTTTCGTTGAGCGCACGACCATGTCAAGCGCTCTGCTTGTGATTCCTAGGCTTTAGTATTTTCGTTGAGCGCATGACCATATCGAGCGCACGACCGTGGTGTCCATTGCATCCATGTCTCAAAGGATGTCGTGCTCCGAAATATCCAGAATTCCTGATATCTCGAAACCTATTTTGACTGAGCAAGTTAGACTATGTCAACTGACTTGGTTAAGAGTTGACTGAGTCAGTGGCCTGGTGGCTTTTGGGTCGTGCATAGAGCTGTCGTCCGCTGGGTCGTGCATTGAGCTGTCGACCGCTGGGTCGTGCATTGAGCTGTCGACCGCTGGGTCGTGCGTTAACCTTGTAAAGAGTATTGTTAGGCCTGTCGAGCGCTGGGCTCGTCGTGTGCTAGGCTTTTTTTTTTTTTTGTGGGTTTGGGCTGTCTTTTGAGTTTAAACCTTTTGGGCTATTTTTGACTACTACACAGCTCAAAATTTTATCAACCCACAACCTAGAAAAGCCCAACTTCACCTTTATACCCTCAACAAAGTCCCACTGAACACGATCATATGCTTTTAATATGTCTAATTTTAGCGCCATATAACCATCTTTGCCCAGACGGTGCCTGCAAAACCTATGAATACACTCAAACCCAATTATTGCATTATCTGTAATCAACATGCCTGGTAAAAATGCACTCTGAACATCAGAAATCACATCCCCCAGAATTAAACAGAGTCTATTAGATAACACCTTAGAAATGATATTGTAAATAACATTACATAAACTAATAGACCGATAATTGAAGATTAACAATGGATTCTGAATTTTTGGAATTAAAGTAATAAGGGTCGAGCTAACCTGCGAGAGAGAACCACCATAATTCAGAAAATGTAAGCAAGTACGGGTAACATCAATTCCCACTATGTCCCAATACCGTTGGAAAAAGAGAGTTGACATTCCATCCGGACCTGGCGCTTTAGTCGGACACATTTGAAACAAAGCCGTCTTAATCTCGTTGGCAACAAATGGAGCATCCAACCTTACGTTCATATCAGCGGTAACTCGTCTAGTAACAAGCTGAAAACCTCATCACAAGCAGTAATTGAATGATGATCAGAGCTAAAAATATTAGCAAAGTAGTCTTGAATAGCCGTTGAAATATGCTATGTATCCTCACGCGAAACATCATGCTGATCAAAAAACCCTAAAATAGTATTTCTCCTTTGGCGACTCGACACACGGGAATGGAAGAATTTCGTATTGCAATCTCCCTCCTTCAACTAGCTAACTCGCGATCGCTGACGCCAATACTTCTTCTTAATATCCTGCAAATTGTTTAGCCTCATCTCGGCCTGACTAACACGGCTCTAACAATCTAAAGTAGGAGACTTGGCAAGATCCTTCAGATATTTTATGGTTAATAGATAATTATATGGAAAAAAAAATTATTTTTTTAGTTTTCTATTTTTCAAATCTTTGATTTTTTATTAACTTTTGCATTAAAATTTAATGACTATTTTTCACCCTTATTACTAAACATACCATGTATAGTAGCATTACCCATTGTGTCATAGGCTCTCAATTCGTGTAATATGTCATATTTGTGTTAATGAACTTGTAGGTTGGAAATTAAAAAAAATTAATCTTTTTATTTTGATTTTGATTTTTATTTTTTAGGTGCATAATAAAGGAACTTTTTATTAAAAAATATTTTAATTTTTATTTCAATTTGTCAATAGACAAATACATATTGTGTAATGTAATATAAAATATATGTAGTAAATAATTATTTTTTAAATAGCATGATTATAAGATTAATTATAAGTCTGCCAAGACCTGTCAAGAACTCTTGCTACTAAGGTGAAAACACTAACCATTTAAACTATGAGTGAATATATTGTAACTGCCGGGACCTACCAAAATCAGTTACTAAACTCGCGATCTGGATATCTACTCTCATAGAGGGAGACAGCTACTTCCACAATAACTGAAAAAAATTATCCATACATGCTAGTAAATATGCATAGTGAGAACTGAACTCTCACTACTGAGGTGAAAGGGATGTGTACTAACCACTTGAACTATAAATGGATGTGCATATAAGATAGAGGTTTATATCTCCTTTTATAGTTATTTAGGTATATATTCAAAGAGTATCATTTGTGTACATAAATGAAACAAATATGTGATTTGTTCATTGTCTTTGAATTATATTAGAGCATGAGAATCTAATTAAAAATGAAAATTTATGAAATTAATATATATTTTTTTTTGTTTTCATCAAGATCAATTTCCATATCTTATTCTTTTCAGAGAAAGATAATCATCAATCTTCTCTATGTTAATTGAAGTTTTTACGATTTACTAAAAAATCAAATATCAAAGTAATTAACAATATTAATCAATAAAGTTAATTTATGCTAATTAAATATTTGGGAGAGGATTAAATATAATTGCATATCCACTCATAACTCTAAGGCCATGTTTGTTACATGGGTTTGGATTAATTTTTTTTCCAAACCCATATTTGGGGCAACCAATAGGTTTACTTAAAATTAACCCATATCATTTTTTAAAAATATTTAATTATTTATATATAAAATATTATATTTATTAAATATATATTATTAAAATATTTTAAAAATTAATATTATTTAATATCAATAAAAATAAATATTATTTGTAATATTTAAATATTTATTTTATTTAAAAAATAATCTTATCCTACATTACACAAAACATAGGACTACTTTTAAATTTATCCAATTCAATCTCATCCAATCCCATATAAATAATTCAATCATATCTCATGCAACAAATGAGGCCTAAGTGGTTAATGTACTTCACTTTCACACTAATGGTGAGGATTTAAGTCTTACCATACACATTTTAACAATATACGTGTGTAGTTTTCTTCCATTATTATGAAAGTAGATGTCTCCTGTTATGGGAGTAGATTCTGGACCGCATGTTTAATGATTGATCTTGGCAATTATTGTGAGAGTAGATAGCTGAGCTGCACGTTTAGTGATTGATCTTGACAGGTCCAGCAGAAGGAAATTAATTTTATAACTGCGCAATTCAATATATATATATATATATACAGACACATATAAATATATATTTCTACCATTGCCCATAAAAATGCAATTGTGTGCGTAGACCTCTCCCTCGTATTGAGAGTAGACCCCTCCCATTGTTAGAGTAGTTATCCGAACCGTGGATCCCAGTAGTTCTCGTCTCCCGTTACTGAGAGTAGTTGTCTGGGCCGTATTTATATGATTTAATATTGACTGGTTCCGGTAGTCCTCTAATCCGTAAAAGTATCAAATTTAAAAAAAAATATAGCTTTTTTTTTTCTTTTTTTAATTAAAAAGTTTAATATAATTGTAGATAAAATGACATAATATTTATTGGAATATTTTTATAATTAATTTTTTTTAATAAAATAATGATTGCATAAATCATATTTGACAACGTCGACACCCTTTTTCAGATTATTTTTTTACAAAATATTTATCTTAGACAAACAAAAATAAAATAAAATATCTAGATGAATGCACATACATATACAGCTCACATGGTTTGTACCAGCACTGATTGGATCACATATATATATATATATATATGTATATTTTGTCTGTCCTTTACATTACTCTAAATTAAATTTCACTAAATTATATATATAGAGGTAGGTACTATCATAGCACACATTAATACTCTATGTCTGTACTTTTAATTACACTATTGTAATAATAAATGTATCATATCACATATTGAATTGTGAGCAGGAAAATAAAATTTAATACATGAAGTGACCCAAAAAAATTATCAAGTCCAAACAAAATCACAAAAATAAAGTTATTATATAAATATAATACAAATTTATTTATTTTTATCTCTTTCTAACATTCATATCATGGCCGACTAACACACGATGCATTTGTCTTGGTATCCAAATCACTAACGTTTAAATTTTAGTGGTGTAGATTTATAAATAATTATTTTTTACCACTGTCTCTAATACCGCAATTATGTGGGTAGACCCCTTTCATTACTGAGAATAGTTGTTCGGACCTTTGGTCCCAATAATTATTTGGATTGTGCTTGTATGATTTAATCTCGGTTGGTCTCAATAATCTTCTGACCCTTTAGGTGTTAACTTTCAAAAAAAAAAATATATATATATATATATATATATATATCATGACCGACTAACGAGAAATTTTTACGACTTTATTGAGATTAATCACTCACAGTGTGATTTCAAATAACCACGTACGTGTTCATTAACAACTCAATCCATCAACCTATAACTTTTCTCCATAATAGATACTTCGTTAATTAGAAGCTTTTATAATCTCTTGACTATACATGAAATTGTATGTTATCGTACAAAACAAAATTTTATTAGACGAACATACGAACAACTAAGAAGATATATTATTAGATTCGATCCCGATTCGATCTGTGTGCATGCATGAGAATTCGAACCGTCCCATCGAAGATTTTCTCGCATGAAAGGGTAGGCCAAGAATGGATTGGAGTGGTGGTCATTGTCGGTCTAATTCAGGATTTGATAGTATTTGAAGTTCATGCATGAAGGGTTTGAATATGAATAGTTGACGACCCGTGACACCATCTTTTGAGTTTTGATTATTGGCCTTTTGTCTTCTTTTTGCTAACTTCTTTCTCCCTTCACATGCACTTTTATGTCTCAACAAACCGACAAAAATGTTGCATATCACTTGTAGAGGGGAAAAAAAAAAATTGTGTGGGACGGTTTTATCATATCAGCGGTGAAACCGTTCAATTATTTTGTATTATATTTATATTTTTTAGAGGTTATTATTTATTTATTATTATCTAAAATTTTTTGAAGATGGAAAAGTGACTAAAATATAAAATATGATTGAAAAGTTTATTCGAAATATCAATTATTTATATTTTAAGATAAAAGATAAAATTAGAAATATAGTAATATAAGAATAATAGTTATTAAAAAAATATATTTTATTATAATTTAGTAATTATTAGATAAGTGATAAGTTATTATTTTTAACTTTTTATTTTAAATTATTTTTAAAAAAATCAATTGTTTAACTATTTTAAAAAATAAAAAATAATATTTAATTTATGCATATTAAGTGTTAAATTAAAAAAATAAATTACTATTTAATTTTTTAATATAAATAATGTAAATGTAGTACAACGTAATTGAATTGTCACACTTGTACTACATCTAATGAGACCGTGAGACCACCTCACATAAATTTTTCTTTCTTGATGATTCACCTCATCTAACCTTTTTATTTACTTTCTCCCATTCCTTAGCTTGCCCTCCATTTATTTATTTATTGACTTCAATAATTTTGTATTTAACTTTTATTTATTACGTCCACTCATAGTTCAAGTGCTTATTGTACCTCCCTCTTTTTTCAGTAGTGAGGTTTCAATTTTCATGATACATATTTACTAACATGTGTGTGTAATTTTATCTACTTATTATAGGAGTACCCGTCATGAGAGTAGATATTCAGATCGCACGTTTAGTTATTAATATCGTCAGATCCCGACAGTTATTTATCTCGTAATTATACCATTCAAAAAAAAACTTTTATTTAAAAAGTGTCCTTTTTAACCTACAATTGATTAAATGAGAAGTGGTATGTATTTAGTAGGTGTATGTCTTTCTTTTTGTTCAATTTTTTTTTTTTTTTTGTCATTAAGTAGAGTGTACTTGTGAAAATTTCTATTTATAACCTAATTATGATTATTGTGAATAAGATAATGAATGTACTATAATTTTAAGGTTAGGAATAAAAAAACTTAGTTAAAAAAAAAAACATATTCAATTTCAACATATATTAATGTCAACTTTTCGTATCTTTAATACAAAAATTTTACTCTAAAATTGAATTTTTTTTCAATCCTTAATACGTGTCGTAATATATATTTACTCTAAAAAATATATATTGACAATAATTTTTTGATATAGTTAAAAAAAATAATTTTTATATATAAAATTTCATACTTTGAGTAAAAATTTTAAACGAAACGGACACTATAACATAACTCGGTCAATTAAAGAAATAAACTATATAAATAAATGTTTAAACTTATTTTTATCTGAGTATTCTACGTAAAAAAGAATTATAAATATGTGTTAAAAAAATTATTCTAAAAATTTTATTCATTTATTGTCCAAATGATATGGAAAACCGATTTAGGACAATTACATCGTGAATACATCAAAATTATTTTAATGTATATCCGAAAATTTTAATATCGAACTATCTCAACTTCTATTAGAAAATAACTTATTTTTTATTTGCTATTTTTAAAATATCACATTTATATATTATTAATATTATTTATTTTTTTTGAAAAAAAATGAGAAGTTTGCTTGGAAAGTGAAGAAGGGTAATTTTGGTAACAAAAAAAGTAAGTTACATTTGTCGTTGTCTCGAACGTCAGAGTCATGAGCTTTTCTGCCACGTCACTCTTTTTATTTTTATTTATTTTACAGCAACGAAGAGACCTTGAAAAATCTCTCACGCTCTCTCAAAAAAATCACAGCAATGGCTCCCAGTTCCTTTGAAGAGGTTAGGATTCAATCTCTCTCTCTCTCTCTATCTATATGTGTCTCTGCTCGAAACGACACAGTTTTTAACATTAACGATCTGATTTTGTTCTAACAATTATGAGCTATTTCTGCCAATGTCTGTCTGATTTGGTAGGTCGGCTCTGTTAGTTTCGTTTTTTCTGTTCTTGCTCGTCGTTGAAATCGAAACCCTTTTTTGGAAATGACGATCTGGGTTTGGAGTTAACTGCCGAGTTTGTTGTAAAAATTTGAGCTTTTTAAGGCAGTGAAAAAGTCTGATGTGGAAGCTCAGCTCTCTCTCTCTCTCTTTTCTCTCTCTAGTTGTGTGTGTTTTCCTGTTCTTGTTTTTCTTCACACAAAATCTAAACTTTTTTAGTAATGATTGTCTAATTTTGCTTTAGGTGCAGATAATTCTTTTGTTATTGGTGTTTTGTTTGTTGGGTTGATATGAAAATGTGGAAAAGGAAAGGATTGAAAGATAACTTAGTCTTTTCTCAGCAACCAAACAGAGTGAGAGTGGTATATTATTATTACTGTGTTCAGCTTGATTTGTTGTGGTTGATTCGTTGTATGAATTTCATTAATTCATCAACAGCAAAAAAACAATAACTATAGCTATTTATAATGCATTTATTTTGTTTTATTTTATTAATTATTTATGTTTAGATTGATTTCACATTATATTTTGAAGAGTTTAACTCTCTGTCTATCATAATTATTTTTTGGGAGGAGGTGGGGGCAATGGAGTGTTGAGCTTTCTTGGTGACACAGAGAAGTTTTTATTTATTTTTTTTATTGAAATGATTTCAAATTGTTATTTGTATATTTTTTTTCTGGGATCTAGAAATCGAAGAAGTCAATTCACATCTATTAATGGAGAGAAGTTTCAATTCATGAATGTATCTAGCTGCAATCCCCACTTTCAGTACACATTGTCATTAATTACTATCGGGTCAAAACCGGCTTTGAATTTTGATAGTTTGGTAATTTAATTTACAACAATGTTGGTAGTTTAAAATTAAAAGGCTGCATTGATGTAGTTGGTGGATCAATATCAACTCATTTATCTATCATTAAATTTTTCTAGGAATGTCTGTTCAGTATGCTATTTTACTTTCAGTTGCATTCTTATACCATTCTATGAAAGCTATCTATATTTATTATGGCATACATTGTTCAGTGCATGCGCTGATTTGTAAATAACTAAGTCGATGCTTGGTTTTGTTTGCTCGTGTTTCAACTTCTGAATTAATTCCAGGAAACACCGTACTTCCCAAGCGTTATGGATAGAAATAGCAATATACCTGTGAGCTGTTCATGTTTCCAGTTAGTCAAGCCAAGTTTTGATGATGTCAATCATCATTGTACTCTGGGTAAAATACTACACTAAAGTCAGATATGTAAATCATTGTTCTTATTTCTTCTAGTGTGTTTAATGAATTCTTTTTGGCCTGAAATTGCAGATGTTTTGCCTATTTTAATCGAGGAGACTTCATTTCCAGTGAGAGAAAAGCGTTCCTTTCACAATTCACATGTAAGTTTATCTAAACTTATCGTGCTTCACTTCTTTCATTGATATAAAAACAATCGGATCTTCATTGGATCCTCTTGCCTTATATGAAGATTTGCTACTATAAACATAAGTCACCAACCTTGTCTTTTAAATGGCTTTATTATTGTACAAGGAAACTGAAACTTTCCATAAACATGTAATTGTGTTATTTACCGTTAAGAACAACATACCCTGCAACAGTATTCAGCCTTATAATTTCATCAACTGAACCCCCAATTACCACTTGACAGGATATGGAAAAAGTATATGTTTCATGTTTCTTGTTTCCTATTTCATGTTTCATGTTTACTGTTTCATGTTTCATGTTAGAGTTTTATGTTGTAATGCCATGACAAGCTTGATAATGTTGTTCTTTCAGATAATGTACTCTTTCATTTGATATTTGTTTAATAACAATCCTTTCTCATACAAGGCTATTATAAACTTTTCCTATGTTCTTTTTGACCAAATGGTTTTTTACTTGTTACTTTTACCGTTCTCTCTTTTGAAATTTTCCAAGCTCACTTTTGTAATGCTCCAACCAAATAAATGCTGCTATTCAGCCCTGCTGTTCTTTCCTTCAACGGAAAAACTTTATCTGAAACGGGAATTCATTAGTTTTTTGACAATTGGTTTTGTATATGCAGGTTCAAGATGTCTATGACATTTCAATGTTGCCTGAGGAAGTCAACACCAGTGCACAATGTGCATCGCAGTTAACTGTTTTGGGCTTTGTTGAAGTTCCCTTTCCATCTAAAAGGCAGATGTGCCTGGAAGCCCAACTGGATTGCCAGAACTGCATTGATCTGCAAATGAAGAGTGCAGATGCTTATTCATCCTGTATTGTGGATATAAATGTTGATAAGGAAATTCCAGAAACCCTCAAAACCAACGATGAAGTTGTTGGCAGCATAAAAAGTGAAGGCATGGTAACTAAGTCTTTTCCTTTATCTGCTATAGCATAACCTTAAATAAATTTTCTTATATTAAAGAGAGATTTGTAACCGCAGACCACAGGTGTTGTCTGGAAATATTTGTTAACATCATATAGTGAGGTTTATTTATGGCTTAATTGTCAAGAATCTTTTGTTTTCCTCTGTATCTAATTATAGTACCTCGGTGGATTGCAGCATATGCAAAAGGTGTTGCAGAGACAAGCAAGCTTGAATATAGGTGGGAAAACATCCTAATATGGCTTATTGTTACTAAATACTAATTTTCCTTGTAAAGTTTTTAAGCATTTTGTGTATGTCCCTATATGATGCTCAACTAACCAAACCTGATTACTGAGGAAGATCTTAACGTTTAAAATCCCAGTTACTGATGAGGTTGCAAGAGGTTGTGCGTGTGTGCGCGCACACACAGAGGTAACGGGCCTGTGGTGATCATATTACATAGGTTAAATGCAGACTTTTACTTAGTCCTGAACCTCAAAGAATCATAGGTGGAACTTTCAATAATCATGGGGCTTGATCCTATGCAATGTGAAAAATCTTTCCAGATTTGCTCCGCCTTGTGGCTTTGCTTCCCATTCTCATTACCGTTACAGCACCAACATGTTTGTATTCTGGCCCACAGGGGTCTACGTGGCTACTCTGCATGGATTTTCCCTGTCTGTCACCCGAATATCTGAATTAGCTTGTTAACATTCCACATGCGTTTTCTCTAAAGCTCTGTCAACTTTCTTCAAGAAATACATGTCATATACTGCATGCTTTTTTCTCACTACTACTCTACAGCCTATGCCAAGTAGATTATATCACTAGAGATAACTGAGAGTTTGTCTTGACAGATAAATCATTGACTGAGAGGATTCATGACGCACCAATCAACAGATGGAGAAGATATAGACGCGCTGCCTCATTTGATTCGAGAAAAGTAGTCATCCTGTTCTCAGTCTTGTAAGTTTCACCAGGAAAATAACTATTCGAGTTTATTTCAAACTACAGCTTTCGATCGGCTGCTGCATTAGTTTTGAATTATCCGATAATTACCTTAACTACCGTCATTTTTCTCCACGGTTTCAGGTCAAGTTTGGGGACGTTAGTATTGATTTATCTGACACTGAGAGTTCGACAGAATGGCGATAGTTTTAGTCACATTTAGTGGCCTAAGCTTCTCCAACTTAAATTCCTGTGCTTAGATTTCTGCTTTTTGAAGTTCTCCACCAGAACTGTTTGTTTTGTTGCCTTTCTATTTTCCTTTGTAATAAATTTTTGCAATGTTAATATGCATCTTCTTTTTGGATGCTTTTTTCTGTACATAAATTATATTCACAATTGTTTTGGTTGAAGTTACAATGCGTGTGAAAATGAATGAAATTTGACTCAGTATCGGTTTTGAAGAGTGACTGACAATAATAACAGGCCCCTCCATTTCATTTAAGATACCCTTTCTACTTTTATGGAAGGAAGGTAAATATAGTTTTCGGTGAAAATATCGACCTACAACATAATAGAAGATATTAAGAAATATTTTGGTTGAAGGATCGATATTTTCTTTCTTGTTTTGGTGATAAATATTTAAAGGAGTTCCTCTTGCCTTAAAAATGAAGAATAGCTAGTGTAAAGAAGAAGCCACCAACCTTAGTGTTAGTCACTGGCTTTGTTATGTTAGATGGACTTTCCATAGACATAGTTGCTCTATTTAATAGGGGTGGGCATCAAAACTGTAATCGAGCCGAACTGATTCAGAATTGAACCGGAAAGTGTATCGGTTCAGTTCATACATTTAGTTTGATTTAAATCGGTTTTGCAAACTGAATTGATTTTGAGTCAAACCGGTTTTAGATTTTCAAAACTGATTTGACCCATAAAATCCATTTTTAGAAAAAATTAAAAAAATTAGAATATTATTAATTATTAGGTATAATTTATTTTATTTATTATATTTAACTTTGAACTTTTTAGATGAAAATTAGCAGCTCAAAGCTCCAAAGGGCAAAATCAATAAGTATGGGCCCTATTCAAAAATCATTAAATTTACATACGTGTAAAAAACTCATTAGACACAATAAAATCGAAAACCGAAATAAGCCGTACCGAATCAAGCTAAGTAAAATAAGTTCAGCTAAATCCAATTTCAATTTTATAAAATTATATCGGTTCAGTTTCAGGCAAAATCGAACCTAATCGAACCGTACCCACCCCTGTTATTTACGCTAACAACAACATAAACCTCCAAAATTATTAGGCACAATGTTCATTGCTTCATAAGATGAAAATGGCTTTCCTGTAGAAAATGCTAATGATAAACAAAATGCTGTGGAAGTGAAACAAAATCTATGAAACATTGGCAATAACAGTCTCCTCTGTTTCATATCAAGACACTGCAATTTTCATGACCAATATTTTAATGGGGTTCTCAGGCAACAATAGAGTAGAAGAAACATATATATATATATATGTCAAGAAGTAATCCTTCAAGGCAACAAATAATAATTCCAGGACACATTTCTTCTTCTTTTGTGCATTTTAGAATCTGTCGATTTTGGTCGATGCCATGACCGAATAATCTATTATGTCTTCTCACTCTGGAATCATTGAAAACTTTAGAAGTCTGACTATGAATCTTCCGGGACAAAAGGAAATTCTGAATACACTTACAAACATTTGAGAGATGTTCAATGAATGAAAACCAAAGGAAATTGAAATACAAAAACACATCCAAACTGTCTATTTTGGTATTCTAGAACAGAAAAATAGGCCATCTTCTGCTACCTAAACACTCAAAACACTTGGACCGTATATTGAACAAATGATTCTGAATCTGCCACGACTTGTTACTTTGAAACTAGCTCGTCTTTTAATTTCTTTCTGAGTGTTAGCTGAAAAAAAATGCTCCCTTTCTCTCTATCTTCTGCTTTTTTTCTTATCAAGTACATCTAACAAGAGCAGCCTCCTCCTTGCTGTTCTGTCTGGGATGAATTGACGGTGGGTTTTAGGTTAACATCAACCATGTCTTCCTGTTTTGTGGAGGAAAGGGTCTCCATCCCTGGCAAGGCTGCTGCTATCTTGCGAAATAGAGGCTGTTTTTTTTACCATTCGCCACAATAATTAGACCCGAAACCAAGGAGAAACAGAGAAGGATAGTAAAAGAAACACATCTACATCAAAACAGCATATCATATGAATGCCAATCAAATAAATTTTAATAAACTTTGTGGAGAGGCTGTTTAGTGCATGATTCTATTGGATGAGCGCTACAGAAAATACTTTTCCACGAAAGTGAACGTCATAAATATAAATCACCTCATTCATGGGTCTAAATGCAATGACTCTTCTATAAAAAATGGAATATTCATATCATATCATTTTAATTGAATTTATTAATATGTATCCCGGCACATGTTACAGATCCAAAACTTGTTTTTCAGTTCTAAAGACAAATGTTAATGTTTTGTTTATTTTAATTATATTCACCTTGATATTGAACCCTGCTTTGGCACTGGTTTCTATAAACATGACTCCAGACTCACGAGCTTTGCCATCTCCTTCCTCTATAGACACTTGCCTGTTTAATCGTCAACACAAAACCATAATAACAGTGATAAACATGTATTCCAATTCCAAACCACATATGAAGTATTAGGAGACATTTATTTCTCTTCTACATTCAAAGTCCAATCCTAACCTTTTTTCAACAAGATCAGTTTTGTTGCCAACAAGGACGATAATGACATCAGCCCCTCGTTCTGTTCGAACCTCCTCAATCCACCTAGAAGTGTTCAAGAATGATTGCCTATCTGCAATGTAATAGCTGACTCAGTAATTTTACACACTAAAAGCTGTATATGAATGGCAAAGATCAAAGTTTACTCTTCACATAATGCATAATATGTAATTGTTTCATGAACTTTTAATAACCAACATTTAATTATTATTTTTTCAAAAAAAAAAAAACATAAGTTATGATCCGAAAACTTTAAACAGTATTCTTAGTATTTGAAAATGCGTTTGATATAATATTTAAAAACGGTTCTGAAATGTAAAACATAAAGGAATTTCCATTACTCTAGGCAAAAATTGTTCCTCACAAATACGTTGGTTTGATTATTTTCAAACACAAACAAATTGTATTTAAATTCTATATCAAATGCCTCTAAAAAAGTTGTAATTGCTCACTTGCTACATCGTAGACAATTACTGCAACAGAAGAATCTCTGATATAGCTGGGAATAAGACTCCTAAATCTCTCTTGTCCGGCAGTATCCCTGTCAAGTTCAACAGAGATCAATACTTGAAACAGCAATCCATAAAAAAAAACCACTATTGAGATCAGCTAAAACAAGGTGATAAATAAAACGAATTACTAAATAACTTAGAAGAATTGATATGACTGCTATAGATGATCCAATACTGAATAAACAAGTATTTCCTCTAGATGGAAGAAGATTTTCTTTGAAAAGTAGTTTTGTCCCATCTGCTAAAGCTTCAAGAATTCCCAAAGGACTGGCATATTCAGGTCCAATATAACTAAAAACCCAAAAATCCGATAATTGCAACAAAGCGTTTATTTATACAACTAATTACCAAAGTCCAAATATAAATAGTTATCAGAAACTATGTAATCAAAATATATATATCCCAGGCAAGTCATTCTCAAGTGCAGACTATCTGCGTTTTCACAAGAATTTTTCAACATGGAGTTCCTTCACATATTCCATGCAGATGGTTCGCACTTCAGAATTTTTTTGAATAGACCAACATAACTGCAAATTTGTAATTAAAAAATTCTTTGGTAGGGACAGTTCATAAGAAAATATTTTTATACGGACGTCTAGAGAATATCTAGACAAGTAATACTAGGGAGAAAATTGCATACCAGAGCTGCAAACGAACCGTCCGATCTTCAAGGTACATTGTTTTTGACAAAAAATCAATCCCAATTGTCGCCTGCAAATTGACATTTATACCAAATAAATGAAATACTAAAAAATATATCATATTCCCATCGTCAACCAAGCAAAAATCAAGATCCGTTGATTAGAATAAACAAAAATTATTATTTTTTTTATTAAAAAAAACAGAAAAACACAAATTCAAATTAGATCATGTAATGAAAACTTAATAAAAGAATCATGCAAGATGAGAAATCATGGATCATCATATAAAAGAAAAAAAGAAATAGAAGAAGAAGAGGAAGGAAGACCTGGTAAGTGGTGTCGAATTTATCGTACATGAAACGGGTGATGATGCTGGTTTTGCCGACCGATTGATCTCCCAAGAACACCAGCTTGTATTTGGCAAGCGGTGACACTGTCGCCATTTCTTCTTCTTCTTTTTATTTACAAAACCAAAAATAAAGGAATAATTTCAGATCTCAGTTTTTATCAGTTTCGTACGCGGACACAGAGAGAGAGAGAAGAAAACGAAAATGGAAAAAAAGCGTTGAGTTTTCATTTCTGAGTCTGTTTTATATACGACCGAGGAAAAACCGCCAACTATGACGATCCTCTTTGAACTTGTTTTTTTCTCCTCTTTTTCATTTGACCCCCTCTCTTTTCTACAAATGACGCCTGTGTTCCACACTTCCAAATTCTTCAGTCTTCACAACTTTATTTTATTAGGTTTGCCTTGGTGGTTGGAGTTTTACGATCTCCTTCAAGCCACCAAAAGTATAATAATATGAGTAGATCTCTTTGGGAGGAGCAATAGCTTCCGACATAAAAGTAGATATTCATACCGTATTAATATAATTTAATTTCGGTAGGCCCAGTAGCCCTCTAATTTCGTAATGTGTCAATATATATATTGCACATCCACTAGTAGTAAAGTGGTTGAACATTTTCCTTTCACTTTTGTTATAGGGGTTCGAATCTCACATTTACCCATTAAATCACAAAGTATGGGGAGATTCCTCTCATATAGTATGAATTACCATTATGGACTGGGTTTATAGTGCTTAATTTCGTCAAATACCGGTAGATCCTAACCAATTAGTGTCGTAATTATACAAAAAAAAAATATATTTATTTTTAAATATATATATATATATATATATATTGCATATCCACTAATGGTAAAGATGTTTTGTTTTATATTTTTCTTGTGATATGGTCATAACTTTCTAATAAGTATGAGAAATAAAAAAATTTCCAACTTTTATAACTAATGATTTCACTTTTATTATTATTATTTTTAAAAAAAATAATGATCTTGCAGTTGAATTGAATTACACATTGATAACATAATTTAAAAGCACTTCAATTTTATGAATAACACAATTGAATGAGTAACGAATGATATGAACAAAAATCTACACTTCAATTTTATATGACATGAACTAGTTTATCAAAAGACTATTTCAATTTAAGATTATTCTATCAATATCAAAAGACGAGATGTAAAACGACTATCCTTAATCTTATAATCTTAGAGCATATTTGATACATGTGATTGAATAGGATTGGACAAAATCCAATCCAATTCTATATTTATTGAGAACATAAGGTTTTATTTCTCCAATCCGCTATAACTCTTTAGTTCTGTGCAATAATCCCGTCTTGAAGTATGGGACAAAACTTCCTCTCTTTTTTTTTCTTATTTCTACTTTTATTTTATTTTCTTATTTAATTATTTTATATAAATATTATAATATTTTTAAAATAATTTTATTTTATAAAAAAATTAATTTTACCCACTCTCATCACAATTGACAATACTAGTTCAATCCAATATAATCTAATCCAATCATATCTCATAAAAATAATTCAATCTAATCTCATTCATCAAACACACCCTTAATATTCTTATTCTTGCCACTCAAGAAACCCATAACCTCTTTACAATTTTTTTCTATGTTTATTTTTCTTTTGCAACATAGATTTTAATAATACAATATATGAAAATGAAATACTAAAATCATTTAAATATTTTTCACCCTTACTCTTCAAGTAACTTCATAGACTGGGAAAGTGGAGTGCTGAGAATTTCAGTGCATAAACAAAATGATTCTGATTATTGAATTCTCTTAAGAATATTAATAACATCTTAAAATTGATTCTTTTAAGTAAAAATAAAAAAAATTGCATAAAGTTAGCCGAATAGTATACCTTTCACACTTATATCTTGGAATTGTATACCCAAAATTTAAATTAATTGTAATAATTAAAATAAATAAATAAAAAATCACCTCAAGTTCACCAGAAAAAAACAATTACTTTGAAGATCACAAGTTAACAACACTAAACACATACATCAAACTGCCATCCAACACGTGAGGTGCACATGCAATTCTACATAAAAATCCATGCTAACATCATCATCCGAAGGTCTACAGTACAATAAAATAAAATCTCCCGTGCAACGAGTGCACTCCTGAGTGGTATACCTGACTATTGAAAATTTAACAGGTGACTGAAATGCTCATATGTTATAATAAAAAACATATACATCAGCCACATATCAAATCTTCAGTGATCAAGTACACCACTCAGCATTACACCCAATACATTCAATCTCCCGTGCAGCGAGTGCACTCCTGAGTGATATAACCGACCACTGAAAATTTGACAGGTGACTGAAATGCCCATATGTTACAATAAAATACATATATATCAACCACATATCAAATTTTCTGTGATCGAATACACCACTCAGTATTACACCCAATACATTCAATCTCCCATGCAGCAAGTGCACTCTTGAGTGGTATGTCCGACCACTGAAAATTTAACAAGTGACTGAAATGCCCATATGTTACAATAAAATACATATATATCCGCCACATATCAAATCTTCAGTGATCAAATACACCACTCAGCATTACACCCAGTACATTCAATCTCCCGTGCAGCGAGTGCACTCCTGAGTGGTATACTCGACCACTGAAAATTTGACATGTGACTGAAATGCCCATATGTTACAATAAAATACATATATATCAGCCACATATCAAATTTTCAGTAATCGAGTACACCACTCAGCATTACACCCAGTACATTTAAGATTTTCTCTAGCAGTTCCACTTATCAAACCCATATATGAGATTTTAATGTATATGTCAGCCACATATCAAATCTTCAGTACTCAAGTGCACCACTCGTCATTACACACAGTACATTCAAGATTTTCTCTAGCAGTTCCACTTATCAATCCTATATACAAGTATAGTTCAAATCTAAAATCTCATATCATAATACTTCAAACAAACACTTGCAAAGAATAACCTGTCATAAACTTATTCTAAACGATACTGTTAGTGAGACAGCTATAGTCATTAAAATTCCAATTATGCAATTAACTACAATCCAACGCCTCTAGTAACTACTATTAGATCATAAATTTATTCTACATACATGCTTCATCTCAAACTATTAAACATTATTCAAGTATTCTTCATACTTTGAGGTTGAGTTAGTCATGTGCCCCCTACCCCGACTCTAAATTTGTAATAGTTCAAGAAAAGAAAAATGTATTCCTAAACACGTTCAAGTATTGAACATTTTAATATATGATCCATGGATGAAATGCAACTTGGGTCAATCATAATATATTTCTATTATTCATAGTTTAAGTGGTTAGTGCATTTCCACTTCACATCTATAATAGGGATTCAAATCTCCTTTTATCAATAAACTCACAAAGTGTAAGGAAATCTCTCTTATATAGTGGGAGTTACTTTCCGAGTTGTGCATATAGTAATTGATCTTACTTTGACAGATCCATGACTCAACTGATATCAGATTAAAAAAAAGAAAGTTGTTCCTAGCGTTCTACAGCAATTGAGGGTCTAGTTCTGTCACTACTGGGTCCTATAAATGTGGTACTAAGTCCCTAAAACCACAGAAATATTTCTGGTCCAGTCCGCACCACCTGCACCTATATTATCATATATGTGGTTCAAAATTCACAAGTCATTTCCAATATTCTCTGTGTCTCCCTTGAACACTCACCTGACTCGTCTCCATCAAATTTTTTAGACACTTTGGGCTACTAACAAGGACTTGTATTTACAACCCACCAACCAATTTGCTGGTCTTCCTATCAAAACCACAAACTCACTTCTCACATTTATTTACACCATACTCCCAACTCTCCTTCTAACATATACTTCTCCAACCAAATGAAAGTCATAACATGTGTGCAGCCAGAGACTCACCATGACCAAGTCTCTGCCCACAGCTCGGTCGCGAAGCCCCGGGAGTGATTCAGATGGTACTGACCCAGCATACGAACAAAGTATCGTAATTCCCAACAGACTCATCACGATAGCCGATTCCTTCGAGAAAAAAGAACACTCATGGTACACGACAAAGAATTAGTTATAATTCAACTCATAAAAACCAACGTACTTCAACTGACATTTTCTAGAGATTGTCCAGATAATATTGCTTGTAGTTTCGTTGCACTTTTTCTCTCATGATTCTTTTGTTCGTGCAGGTTTGTCACTTCTCAAATCCCAACAGATCTATTAATTCAAGTTCAAGATGTCACCTTTAATGTTCACAAGGCAAGTATTATACACATGAGGAAATATGGCAGGATATTGCATACAAATTGCACAACTACAAAATTATCTACTACAAACAAAACAAAATAACATCATAGATGTTGATAAAAAACAAGTCAATATGAAGATAAAGAAAGATAATCAGAAATTTACTTTACCTTCTTCCTATAACTTTATCACCATAGATAAATAGAGAACTAAAATATTTGTAGATGAAATCTATATGGTAAAGGGTGAAAAAGTTGATATTTAGATGTATTTGGTCATTTGATATCTCATACTTTTCCTGAAACAGTATCCCTTGGTGTCTAAATGTGGCTACATAGGCCGACTAGAACTTCAACCATCAATCTCAAATTTTGGGTGTGACCTTAAGCTTGAAAACTTCCCAGGTGGTTCGGAAACTTTTGAGATCATTCTGAAATTCTGTTATGGTCTACCAGTAGATTTCAACTCCAACAACATTGGTCCATTAAGATGTGCATCGGAATATTTAGATATGAGTGAAGAATATGAAGACGGAAACTTAATCTCCAAGACAGAAGCTTTCCTTACATTGGTAATCCTTTCTTCATGGAAAGAAACCATTACTGTAATCAAATCTTGCGAAACTCTATCACCATGGGCTGAAAACCTCCAAATTGTCAGAAGATGTTGTGATTCAATTGCTTGGAAGGCTTCTAGAGAAAACTCAACAAGCGGAGACATAGTTAATGAAGAAGGCTGGTGGTTTGAAGATGTGGCTACCTTTCGGATTGATCATTTCACAAGGATTATAACAACCATAAAGGCAAAAGGAATAAAACCAGAGATCATAGGTAAATGCATCATCCATTATGCAAATAAATGGTTACCAGGCATGGATGTGGAGTTAGAAGGACTGAGAGGGTATGGGTACGGAAAGAATGAGCTGCAGTTCAGTATTATGAACAGAGGGAATGAAGAAGGGAGTGTTGGACACAAGGAGCAAAGAGCAATTATTGAAAGCCTAGTCAGCATACTTCCTCCTCAACAGGAAGCTGTTCCTTGCAAGTTCTTCTTGCAGATGTTGAAGATGGCAATGGTATATTCAGCATCACCAGCTTTAATTTCAGAGCTTGAGAAAAGAGTGGGAATAATGTTGGAAGATGTCAAAGTCAATGATCTTTTGATTCCTAATTATAAGAATGAAGATCAGGGGAAACTAGTTAAGTAAGTAACATACCCTCTTGATCCTAAGTTATTTGACATGAATTAAAAAATCAAATTAGGAACTTCAATAAAGAGATTTCATCATGATTAATTAATTTCAATTCTCTCTTCTTTTTTTCATTCATGGCACAGTTCACCTGAACAACACACAATGCACAATGTTGATGTGGTGCAAAGGATTGTGGAATACTTCTTGATGCAGGAACAACAGCAGCAGCAAAAACAACAAAAGATAGGAAAAACTAGCGTAAGCAAGCTCTTAGACAATTACCTTGCTGAGATTGCCAGGGACCCAAATCTCTCCATCACCAAATTTCAAGTTCTAGCTGAATCCTTACCAGAAAATACTCGAACATGTCATGATGGTCTCTATAGAGCCATTGATACCTACCTCAAGGTTAGCTATCAATTCTACTCCCTCTCTCTCATTATATCTAGGTAATGAAATTTGTTTCAACCTGATTACCTAATATCCTTTTCAGTCGCATCCTTTACTACCTGAACATGAACGGAGAAGGTTGTGCAAAGTAATGAACTGTGAGAAACTGTCACTAGATGCATGCACGCATGCTGCTCAAAATGATCGACTGCCTCTAAGAACTGTTGTCCAGGTAAAATCTGTTAGAATTTTATAGCTAAATTTCCGACCACCTATGAATTTTACAGCTGTTTGTATTGTTTTGCCATGCCATAAATTGGAAGCAATTGTTACAATGAGTAAGCAATTCACTTCTGGATCTCTATAACTCATTAATATTTCAGTTAAACAATTTAAGGCATGATATCATTTTTGCTAATTAGGAGACTGGGAGACTAAATAAATTACCCAAGCCAGCTCTGGGAAACAAATAGAATAGGAATGATGCCTATAGTTTGAGCCGCTAATCCACTTGATTGTTTAGAGCAATATAGCAATGAAAGACCATGTCAAATCAACAATATAGTGATAACGAAGTAGTAAATAACACTGCTTCCTTGATACCAGCAATACACAAGCATTTTATAGTTTTATAAATATATATAGGTATACATATACCTATACACACACATATACATATATAGGTATATGTATACCTATATATAGGTATACGTATACACATATAAGTACATATATAGGTACATATATACATATATATACACATACACACATATATATATAATATTCAATTCCAAAATACGACCATGCTAATATCAAAACCCATTTTTGAAAGGTAAGCTGTTTTTGGAACACTGGTATAGAAATATCAGTACCCTCCTTTCCCATGACTAATATTAGCGAGAGAGCTAAGACCATAGGTTCACTGATTCAAGAAAGAAGAAAGTTTTTGAACATTTTCCACAAAGAATGTAATAATATCGGGGCCAAATAGCAATATATGGATGTTACTCTGGATGCGAAAAAGGACATGGTTTGTGTATAACTGAAATGTAAGATGCAACAGAACACAAGGCAGGGCCCATTTACGCACCCCATGAAAGAGACATTATGTTGAGGACCTAAGTATAGATCCAACAACAAACCCTAACTTGCACCACAATTAACTCACGCACACGATAGATTTGAGTTAGATCACCTTAATTAGGGATCACCAACTCTCTAGAACGCGGGTTAATTAGCCCTTGCCCTAGCCCAAGTGATTCTCGAGTGCGAAATCCCAAGAAAAGCCGAATAATCTAACACTAGGTTATTAGCCTAAGAACTAGCCCAAGCTTAGAAAAGCCGAAAATAGAGAATTCTCTCAATTTTATTGATATCTGAATAATAATACAAACTAATGAAAATGCCCTATTTATACTAACTAAATCCTAATAATGAAAGGACTAGGAAATAGAGTTTAATTCTAAATCCTAGTAATGGAAGGACTAGGAAATAGAGTTTAATTCTAAAAGGAAACAATATCAAATAAGATAGGAAAAAAATAACCAAAAAAGAATAGGAAACTAAATCTGTGCCCAAATAGGACTATGGTTGCTTTTCCTCCAGCCACTTAATTTCTTCTTCCGCAAGACTTGTTTCTTGGCTCGCAAGTCTCCTAGATCTTCTTAGGGTCTCAACACATTATGCTTAGTGCTTTATAGTATAAGGTACATGAAATTATTGATTCTCATCTGAACATATAAAGATGAGACATGCAGGTACTTTTCTCAGAGCAAATAAAGATGAGGACAGCAATGCAAGAGAAGGAGACAGCACCTCCACAGACTGATAATTCTGAACAGGATGAAAGCCACTCATCTACCACCGTAGAGATCAAGAATCTCAAAACAGAACTAGAGACTGTAAAGACAAGAATGGGAGAGCTACAAAGAGACTACTCTGAGCTGCAGCAAGAGTATGAGAAGCTAAGCCACAAGCAGAAGATTGTACCACGTTGGAGCTTGGGTTGGAGGAAAATCAAGAACTCAATCCATACAAAAGTTGAAGGGGATGAAACCGGGAATCAACAACGGACATCCAACTCAACTAGACGCCGATCCAGCTGGCGAAGAACGTTATCACTCTCCTAAATATTCTTAAGCATGCCTACAATTTACTGTACCCGTACAAATCAAGCTTCTGCGGCACCTGTTGTCATAAAATATCTTGAAAACTCAAAGTTTCTCCTTTTAGTACGCTATAGCCCATGTTTGTGTTAAAAATAAAAAAAAATTAGTATTCACCATATTATCTTTCTCATACAACATTAATTAACAAGAGCAATGAATCGCATATGAGACAGACAAACAGGTTGGCATGTATCTACCATTGGAACCAAATCCCATAATTCATTGACCATTCAACATATAACTTTGTTTTCTTTATTATATACAGACAAAGGTTTAGACTTCACTAGCTGCTGAATGAGAACAAAGAAAGCAAAAACACTTCAACTATTCAAGAATACTTGAAACACTAAGCACCAATTTAGAATCAAAACATAAAATTTAAAACTTTTATTATCACTTCAGACGTTCACACCACAGAAAATACCCCGACCCGTGCTTCTCCACAGGAGCTTGGCAGCATAATTCAAGATCCCATAATCATATCAAATCGAAAACAAGACAAAACTGTCGAAATTGTATCCAAGATCCCATATTCCATAGACTATTTAGCATGTATGTTTTGTTTTGTTTATTATATACCCGAAAACGAAAACAGTTTAGACTTCCATACTAGCTGCTGAATAAGAACAAGGAATGAACATTAAGCATAAAAAATCAGAATCAAAACATAAAAATTTAATAACTTTTATAATCACTTGAAAAGTTCACAAAATTAAAACTTTAATTAAGAACCATAATCATCCATCGATCCTTATTAAACTAAAAACGAAAACGAAACTACCTCGACCTCATGCTGCTCCAAGGAAACTTCACGGCAGCAGCAGCCGCCACATCACCAACCAATCCCTTCTTCTTCGTCGTCGTCCTCTCCTTTGGAGGCGAGAACTTGCTTCGTCTCTCTCCTTTTCCTTTTCCGTTTCCGTCTCCGTCTCTGTCTCTGTCAAGCCAGTGCCTCTTCCCGTCGTCGACGAAGCTGGACGACTCCTTCCTGATCCTCTCCTTCTCGTCGACGACGGCTCCGATCGGGTACAGGTCGGACGAGAGAGAGAGGGGGCTCCTGAGAGTGACGTAGGCCTTCTTGTAGTCGGGCTTGGCAATGAGGAGGCCGCCGCGCTTCTTCTTCTTGCCTTCCATGTTGAGCGTCCGGACCTTCTCGACGTCGAAGCCGTATAGAGACTCGAGTACGCGTTTGATCTCGATCTTCGAAGCGGAAGGGATCGTCTTCAGCGAGATCTCTCGGATGTTGTCGAACTTGGTCGGCATCTGGAGCTTGATCGGGAGGTTCATGAAGTGTATCACTCTTCTTCCTAGTCTGCTCCCCATTGGGGTTTTTTTGTGTGTTTGTGTTCTGTGAAATGGAAGATTGAAGTACAAATTGCAAGACGAGGTTTTTAGTGAGGTTTATGGTCTAGAAGATGGGGAATTTGGGCCCGAAATTAGTCAAAGCCCAATTGAGCTGAAATTGGTCCGGAATGTTCAAAACTATCGAGATTAGACAGTACAAACATGCGCGACAGGTTTAGACATGGAGATTAAAATTTGTAGGAATCTATCAGAACTTGTGGATATTAAACACTACAAACATAGTCTCATAGATATTGACAACAAGAGCCGATCAAACCGATTTGAATAGCTACTCCAACCATACTTGCTTTTTAATGAGCAATGAGATTTAAACTTCTATTGAGACTTGATCCTTGTATTACGATCTCACATCCACTAATTATGATATTAGTGATTGGTATATAACTTGCTAGGCACAAGCTGATTTTTAAAAATGAGTTCTACTCAGTAGATTCATATCAAGTGATATCAGAGTCTACACCACGGGCAACCACACGGATATTAGTATATAACTTGTTAGGCACCCTTCTCTTATAACTTGTTAGGCACCCTTCTCTCAGATCAAGCTAAGTAAAACTCACCCTTAAAATTGATATGAACCCCCTAGGTAAAACTCACCCTTAAAAACCGGCTTGTAAAAGAAGGGTGCCTAACAAGTTATATATCAACCACAAATCTCATACTTTGTGGATATAGAATTGTAACACCCTGTTAGAAATACAGAACAGAGGTAGACAACCATTTAACTAGTGTTGATCGATTAGATATTATTTTAATTGCTTTTAAGAGAGAATTTGAAAATTCACTAAGATTTTACTAAATAATAAAATATGGAGAAGCTTTTTAAAATTTTGAAATTCGGTAAAACTCTTCATTGCGAATGTAACCAAACCTTAGAAAGGGTTTTTCTGATTTATCTTTTTTGTAATATAAAATCCATAGTTATTTATTAAATATTGTTAGTATAAAGCTATTTTCAAAATTAATTTTTAGGGTGATGTTTGGTTTTATTTTTAAAAACTTTTTTTTTATTTTTAAAAATAAAAAAGAAATATAAAGTTGGTATAAAGTTATTTATTTATCTTTTTTTAAAAAAAATATTTTTAAAAATAAAAAATAATATTTTTAAATTTATAAGTTAAAAAAATAATTTATTATTTTTCATTATTTTCATAACAGTTTTTAAAAACAGACTACAACTTTTCTCACCAAATAATTATTTTACCCATTTTTAAAAATAATACTAAATACATTTACATCGTTTTCAATTTTTTTAAAAAAAATCTGACACGTTCCAGGCCAGAAAACCACCGAGACTAACCGATATTAAATCATACAAGTACGGCCCGGACAACTACTCCCAACAACGGAAAGGGTCTACCCACACAATTACGTTTTTATAGACAATGGTGAAAATGCATATTTATATACACTAAATATTGAATCTTAGTAGCTTGGAGAGGTTTGAGCATCCAATCACTAAGGCAAGGGGCCTTATATATCGTTTTCAATTTTTGAAAATTATTTTTAACAAACGCTACCAAACTCGTTTGCATTTTTAAAAATAGTTTTCAAAAACATCATTTTTAAAAACAAGCTTTAGTGATAGTTAATAATAACTTAATCAATTGAAGTTGCTCATGCAATGCCAGAAAATGGGTTTTAAAAGCAACTAAGAGAGAACACCAAATACTTTAATCATGGATTCCATTACAAACAAATATGCAATTGTCTTTGGAGGTCATAATAATACACCAAATCAATATATTTCCTAACTAGCCGGTTTGAGTACTCTTTTCTAAAACTCCTGTTACTCTCCCCACCTCTTACTACTTGGAAACCATGGAAACCATATTGCAAAAGTATATAATGGGGGCGACTTTAACAACACCTTTTTTGACGTTCTGACAGTCAGTCTATGATCGATCACTCATCCTTCTTTCTGACACGGTATGGATATTTCTGGTAGATTGAAATGCTACTAACGACGAGTGGGAATGCTACAAGACAGTATAAGGAAGGAGGTTTTCCCTCGAATAAGAACTGCAGTATGGCTGTTACGAGAAGCGCGGAAACAATGACAAACCCCTGCATGCGTTGAATACAAATTTGGTAATATGAGTATCTTTATGATAATGATTGGGTATTAAGAGCATTTCAATTGTTAAATATATCATGCATAATGGGGATGAAGGGTCTTCCCAGCTTCATTCTTTAGCATGATTCAGTAAAATCAGGGGATAGGTGATAAACTTTTTATTCCCTTTCCAAATTTTATAACCTAACAACCTATGACCTGAAATTATGGAGGGCTAATGGTGGGCTAAAGCCATCACATCACCGCTTTTATCATTTTCATATGTTGCATCCTGGAAAACATTTATTTACACAAACTTACCTTTCTAACGCCACCAGCGTGACTCGTAACTAGGCCAACCAGAATTCCACCAAGAGCATTGGCTAAAATGGGAATCTGCAATAGAACAAAATGGTAACTTATTTTAATTTCAGGCACATATGCAATATGTCATAGCTGGTACAAAATAACCAGGAAAACCACCACCTGTTTTCCCCAAGAGTAACTAAAGGCTTCCAACAAAGAAACAGAAAAGAAAAACCTTCAAATTTCACCTTTTCCAATATTGATCGGGTGTGTCGGAGCATGAGGGGTCTAAAAAAGGAGAAGAATAGTGCATATATACAATATATTTACAGTGGAAATTACATAATGCATTCAGTCTGGCTAGAGTGCAGTGTAGGACATATGAGGGGAAGAATGATGAATAAAAGAAGAAAAGGAGACTGACACCCAACTTAAGTACTTGAACTAAATCTAACAGCCAGCCCTTGTCTTCACCTAGAGAAAATTTTCAAAGTATCGGAAAGATCATTACCAGTGTTAGTGGAGTCCAAGCATAAAAGAATCCATGTTGCCTGATAGCTTCTCCATCTGGAGACTTAAGGGTACTACTCAACAAACACAGGCTTCCCACAATAGACATTTCTATGGTCATCAAGTATGATGAGTGTTTTTTAACCTGTAAGAAAGAAAACCATAAGTGTGAGAAGAAAATTGGCAAGGATAAAAGATTCTACATACATGTACGAAACACTAAGAAGTTTTACTAACCTGTGAAGCCCATTGACACAAGGCTGAAGCCAGGCCTGAGAGTACAGAAGCAACCAACACAGGAACAATCCCATAAAATAAAATTTGTTCAGGGTTACTGCTGGCAGAACCTTTGCTAGAGCCTTCACCAATACTTAGAAGAACAGCTGCCATGATCAACAAGAAAAGGGCCCC
Source organism: Xanthoceras sorbifolium (assembly GCA_003430845.1). Lineage (NCBI taxonomy): Eukaryota > Viridiplantae > Streptophyta > Magnoliopsida > Sapindales > Sapindaceae > Xanthoceras > Xanthoceras sorbifolium. Next base: position 503,554 of record CM010609.1, on the reverse strand, counting down.
AATTTGTTGCATTGATTGCTTCTGCCTACAAATTCAGTCCAAACGTTAGCAAAAAAAGAGATCGATGGATAAAAACAGCAACTTTTACATAAGACGTCATCAAAAGGCATATGTTACTGTGGATAAAATTTGTATGATGCGGCCTTACTGCACAGTCAAATGCGTAATGAATAATGAAATGAGGCCAATGCCGTGAGAAATATAGTTCACTCTGAAATAGAAGAAAGAATGGAGTTGCATATATAAAACTAAAGTTTAAAATGAAGCGGCATGCAAAGGTGAATCTCAATAGTTGTTCCGAGATGAGCAGAGATAGCCTTAAACATCAGCTTTGCAGAAAAGTGCATCATCAAAAATGGTATATCATTTGCATAGAAAACAAACAGTAATATGATTTTTTACATCACTGAACAAGTGGTATAGTAAAAAAACTTTCATAAAACAAGCAATCTTTCTGATGAGCGCATAGCGTGAAATATCAAATAACATTTATTTAACATCAACTTAGCTTCCCTTCTGTCATTATATTACTTGGGCAGTTCTGTTGGCAAAAAAAAAAAAACCAATAAAAAGAGATGAACATAAAGAAGATACCTCAGTATAATATACGTGAAGAAAGCAGTGAAGAATATTTTAGTCTGGTTCAGCATGGAGAACGTCAGCGAATCAAGATTCTTGTATGATATCTGCAACAAACTGTTTTGCAAAGCATAGATAACTGCTGGAAGTCCCGAAGCAGTTAACGACTCAATCAAAGTCCATTTTTTGAATACTTTCTTCAAAGTACCTTCTTTTGCCATGATAATTACAGCGCATATAACCTAACAAGCATCCAAGAAAGAAAAAACACTTTTTCTTATAATATATGAAATAAATGAAAGCATAAATTTCCAATTTTCAAGGAACCAAGACATAGGAATGAACGAAATTGTCATAAAGCACAAGAATTACCTTCGCTACCTCACACGTTAAGACCATTGTAGTCACAATCACCTCCCGTCTGCAGCAAAATCATACAAGTTAATGAATTGCACTTGGTGACTTGTAAGGAGATAAAGTAGTATGCACAAAACAATTCCAGATTTATTAGACGATCAAGATTTTCTCATCCGAGAAAGTGAGCTTGAGAGTGTACAAGTACAACAATCACATACTTCATGGTTACCCACATCAATCACAGTAATCTAAGTTCATTGCGAACTTCAGACCAAACTAAAACATAATTACAATTTGAGCAAAAATCCTTAAATTTCCCCCCCATATTTCCACCGAAACCTATATTTACTTCCATTTGAACATAAAATACAAGCATGAGTGAAGCTTCTATTGTGTCACCACGACAAAAAATGGAAGAAAAACAACAAAACATTAAAAAGATCAAATATTTGCAATTCTACACAAACTTTCACACAAAAACACGTCCTCTACAGAGAAAATTCAAACAGATTACTTCAAATAGGACTTCAATATTCACATTGTATTCAAACTATATATATTACTGCAAAATTAAAATATTTCAAAGAATAACAAAAAACGATAAAAAAAAAAAAAAAGCAAGTGAAAATTGAGGTTCATATATGTTATGAATAGAACAGTGAAATTAAAAATACCTGATGAAACGCTTGGAGATGAGAGGCTGCGCACCGTATTGAAGAGCGAGCACGATAGAGTATAACAACACCGCCTTGCTCATCTTCTCCGAGCTCGGTTGCGTGGGGCCCTTCTTCGCCTTGGTCGCCGCCATTTTTGGCGACACCGATCGGCGGACGGCGGCGGAGACTCTGCGTGGTTTCTTCTTTTTTGATTATTTTGAGTTTTTAACGGAGCAGTGCAGAGCAGGCCGCCTTGGTAGATTATTTCACATGTCTCCTTCTGTCTCTGTATTAAGCGACACCGTTTCAATGGATTCCCAGAAACAACATTATTTCGCGTGCGAAGAAAAGTATCCTATTGCGCGTTATGTCGGGTTGGTTTCAATTCAAATACATTTAATTTTGTATTGACTAAAACACAATTCGTTGACGCGTCGATTTTTAAAATTTGAATAATTATACGTTTTGAATAGTTTTTTTTTGTTAACTAAAAGAGTTTTTATAATTGTTTTTTTAAAAAAATAATATTTTTTAAAATTTATTTTATATCTACTGTAATAAAATTAAATTTTAGACTTTTTTAAAAATTTTAAAAATATTAAAATATTTAATATAATTTTATTATATTTTATTAATTTACAATACTCTTTTAATTTAAACTGTATTTTTTTATAATTATATAATTTTTAAAAAAAAATTTAACTAACAACCAAACGTCTAGAAGTTCTATTTTTTAAAAAATTACTTATAAAAAATTTATTTATAGAGACTCTTCCAAACGGACCTTAATTGTTCATATGACCCTCGTCTAATAGATAGGGTTTAAGTCATATGTTGCCGCATATTCACTTTATAGTTTAGTTATTTGCACTTTTCCTACCACCCTTATAGCGGAAATTCAAGTCTTAGTATATGATGAGGTCCTGACAGATCCTAACCTCTTTGGTATCAGATTTGAAAAAAAAATGAAAATCATATTCTGCCATGGTGTTCGAGTAGCTATATTATAGTGGTACTAATATTGTTTGATCTCGTAAGTATCCATTGAAGTGTAACTCGTTTTCTATGTTAGTTTTTTTTCTTAAAATATAATCTATTTAGACAATTAATAGTGTTTGATCTCAGCCAAATTTGGTTTGACTCAGTCTCAATGTAAACAACTACATTAACTTAATTTGAACATTAACTATTTAATTAATTTGTGTCAAAACTAATATTTATAAATAAAAAAATTCATTCACTTCTTCAATTTGTACCATGTTTTATTAAAATGTGGAATATAAGTAACCTTAATAGTATTTATATAATTGACAAGACGAGGTTGATCAGTAGTTTGTCTTTCATATTTACACCCTTAAAGTTGCGAATTTAAGTCTATTCTCCTTCCCGAATTGCGAATTAATTATAATTGTTCAAGAACAAAAATAAATAGTATTTGTATAATTGTATGTTTGAATATTTCAAAGAAAAAAATAGAGAAATTTGATATACATATATAGATTAAATGAAAAAAAGATATTTACCAAATAACTATTGGAGGTAGTTTGAAATATTTTTTTTAATTTAATGTTTCAATTATTTTAATATTTTTTATTAAAATTTGTAATTTTTATTATAATTTTATATTAATTAATTATAAATATAAATTTATATTTACTGTAATTTCATTTTATTTTTAAAATATTATTGCTTTATTATTAAATAAGAAAAATACTATTTTATCCTTTATTTTAATTTATTTTTTTAAATCAATTTGACTCAAATAAGATCAATCAACAGTATTAATATATTTTTATAAATTCTGTTAATGTCAAATATAAGGTTTAACTGTGAGAGAAACTAATTTAGAGGTTATTTATTTTTTCACTTAATATTTAATGGGTTTAAATTTGACAAATTAAGTAATTTTTATTTTATTTTTCTAAGTATTTAAACAACTTAAGAATATTAAAAAACAACTTAAAATAAAAAAGTTAAAAATGTTGACTTATCACTTAACATATAATAATTAAATCATAATTACGATATTTTTTTTCCATTAGTATAGTCTTTTCTTCTATACTTATCATTCTTATATTAATATATTTCTAAATTTATCTTTATTTATATATTTTTATCTAAAAAAAATTAATAATTTTTTATTCAAATATTATAAGGAAAAAATAAACATATCATTTAGATTTCAGATTTCACTCTCTATTTAGTCTTTAGAAAAATTCAGACATATTCAGTATTAAGATAAAAGAACAAACAAACTCTTAAGTCATTTCTAAAATGTCTACAACTTATTTGATTTTTGTTAAAAGGGAACTAACTTAATTAAAAATAAAAAGGTTATAGAATATTAAAAATTTATAATAAAAAAATATGTAGAACTTATTTAGTAATTATTTAATAAAAAAGCCTAAATGAGATTTAATTTTGGTTGATCGGTAACCTTTTAACCCGTAAAATATCAGACTTAAAAAAAAAAAAAACCCTAAATGATAATGGCCTAAAATTTTCTCCCCTTATTGTGAGAGTAGTATTCTATCGCTATGGAAGTAGATATCCGAACAGCACGTTTAGTGGTTAATCCCTTTTAAAAAAAAAAAATACATGACGAAATAAATATTAAAATAATATAATATTAAAGGAGAAGAAAGAAATATTTTCTCGTATGCAAGACAATAATGCAGACAGTGGGACAACAGGACGTGTAGTCCGTGACTTTGGAGCATCGATTTGTACTTGTAACAGAGTATATACTTCTTTTTTAAAAAAAGAAAAAAATTATTTTAAATTTGATTCTACACTTGCCATCGTATGATATGTATTACATGTATACAAGTTCATATGATATTTCGAAAAAAAAGAAAATGGATTTTTTTTATTTTGCAGTTTGACACGAGAACAGTATTAGATATTTGTTGGAATTTACCGACATTAAATACTATTAAAATAATATGAATAAATACTCTTATATTAACATATTTACTCATAGCTCGTGAATACTACACTTCTCCTTTAACTCTTTTATGTGGTGAGAGTTATTTTCTAGACCATTCTTATCGGGTAGATACTGATGCAATTGGTGTCAATCTTCAAAAAAAAAAAATTCCACATCACGGTAAGAAGGTCTTCACACACTTTTGAATAATTACTTTCGCAACACAAAAAGAAATCTCCACACACTTATCTATTTACGAGTAGGATGAGACTAAAATCTTTAACTTCGTAATACCAAAATTTTATAAGGTTGATATTTATACTCTTTGTTACATTACTTCTTATTATTAATAAAAAAATATATTTTGATTGAATTATAGTTTTAAATCGACATAAAATCGTAATTCATGCAACAATATGGTATTATCAGACAAAGGTGACATGCATTTTTTCAGATGATGTTCCCTACGAATCCAAAATAAAAATTTTATCGATAAAATAAAGTGATATATTATTTACACATATATTATTGAGATTGTGAATTCGAGTCAGTTTCCCTGCTTTAAATCCTAAATTAATTAGAATAATTTAAAAAATAAAACTTTTACTGAGAAAACAAAATTATCTATTATAAAAAGAAAAAAATTCATTAAAAATACATTGCTTTTTTTTTAAAACATTTGGAATCTAAAAAATGGACAAAAAATTGTACTAATTTTGAAGACATTAGAATCTATAAAAAGTTTGTAATGGGTCAAAAAATTACCGAATCTAACGAGATTAAACCTATTTAAATATATAATTCTATATTAAAAAATATCTTCCCCCCAATACGGGGAGAAATATCTCTACACTTATTACGGTTTTTATGAACAATAATTACAATGTTAAGTTTTGAACATTATGGGTTGACGGAGCTTGTGAAGCTCGAATCACGAACACAATTGATTTTGACAAAAATTTTTTTTTAATCTTTAGTTTATTCTCATAAAAAAAATTGAAGTATGAGGAAATATTTTTCTATATATTGTGATAAGGGCTAATTGTATGAATTTCACCTGATTCTTTTATCAACTACAAGTGGAGTCAATTTTATCGTTTTTTCATAATTTCTCTTCTATTCTTAGTAAAATTTAATCAAATATAATAGTTGATTAGGGAAGATCTTTATAAAAAAACTGAAAAATTAATTAAAAGTTGACCCTACTTTTAATTGAGCAAACTTAAAAAAAAAAATTAATAATAAATTTAAAAATTAACTCCAGATATTATCGAACGAAAAAATTGGGATTATTTATTCACGTGAAAATAATTATTCGAAGTGTACACGTTAATATTGTTCGATTTCCGATAAATCTTGCCAGAAATTAAGGTGGACCCGAAGCCAGACCCGGACCCACAAAAAAGGAATCTGAATCAGAAACCCTAAAGCAGGAATTAAAATATTTAACAGTTACAATAAAAAGGTGGAATCTTTTTAAAATCAGAATCAACGGCCCTGATCAAACCAACTTCTATATAATAAAATTTCCAATTCAGCTGAGAGCCCACCCGCCCACCAAGCCTCTTCCATTTTCGTCTCTCTTTCTTCTCAGACTCAGAGAGAGAAGACAAAAGGCAGAGCCGCCATGTGTGGAATCCTCGCAGTCTTTGGTTGCATTGACAACTCCCAAGTGAAACGGTCCCGTATCATCGAATTGTCTCGAAGGTGCGATAGCAGTTCTCATTTTCGTTCAATTTTGTGAAAATTCGAGAAAATGAGTAGTTTTTATGGATAAAGTTGTTATATTTATGTGTTTATACGTTGAAGTTATAATTTTTATAATTACTTGTATCTGGAATTCGTAGCGTGGACACAAAACGAGTTCTTTAGGACTTATTTGATTGAAAGACATGAAAATGGTAATCCTTCTAGGCTGTATTCTTGTATTATATAATGAGGGAATGGATGGAAGTTGAGATGGATCAATGATAAACCCCTCACATGCATGTCAATGAGATCGTGGGTTATGGGTTTGAGTCACCTCACTTCTTCCAACTCCCAAATTTGTAATAGTTGAAAAAAAAGAAGAGGGAATGAAGAAATTTTATAAATTGCTTTGGAAATTAGATTGTTTTGCTTGAGCAAAGTAAGGGGTTTTAAGAGTTTTGACGAATCGGTTGAATTGTTGTGATTTTGATTTTGGTTGGTTTTGGAAGTGTAGGTTGCGGCATAGGGGACCGGATTGGAGTGGATTGCATTGTCATGATGATTGTTATCTTGCTCACCAACGGTTGGCTATTGTAGACCCCACTTCAGGGGATCAGCCACTTTATAATGAAGACAAGACCGTTGTTGTCACGGTAATTTATTAGTGCTTTGTGTTTGGAAATGAATAAACGTGATTCTTGATAAGCATTTGGGAATTTTAGGATAATGAATACCAAATCTATTGATAATTTACATTTGTAATTGTGCGCTTGAATTCTGATAACAAATGCAGTTATTGTTATTGCTATCAATTAATGGTCACATTTATTTAGTAGATGAACATGAGATAATCTTGGTCTTCCTTTGTCATTTAGGTTAATGGGGAAATATATAACCACAAAGAGTTGAGAGAGAAGCTGAAGAACCATCAGTTCCGAACTGGAAGTGACTGCGAAGTGATCGCGCATCTTGTAAGTTCGTGAAACATTTTGGATCTCAGGCCCAATTTCTTCTAATTTAGTAGTTTCAACATTGGAATATTGATATCCTCTGTTTCCATTTTATTATTATCTTTAACTTTTTTTCCTGCTTGACGTTGTGTCTTTGATATACTTGAATACTTGATCTTTATATCTACTTATCTCTACTTATCTGTCATATTTTCTAGTGGTGGCTCGAATATTAGACTCTGTCATCACTGCTATTTTATTTTTATTTATTATTATATGATTTAGCTACTTATTTTTGCCAGTATGAAGAATATGGAGAAGATTTTGTGCACATGTTGGATGGCATGTTCTCGTTTGTCCTTCTTGACACTCGTGACAAAAGCTTCATTGCAGCTCGGGATGCTATTGGTATTACACCCCTTTATATGGGTTGGGGTCTTGATGGTATGTAACTTTTGTTTGTCTGGTATATGTGACTGACATTTTTTTTTATTAGAATTCTAGGAAGATAGTTAGAGAGACATGCATCACAACTTTTGTCTTCATTTTGCCTTTCAAATTTAATTATTAATTAAGCAAATCTGCCCAAAGGAGCTTTAAAATAGTTTGTTTCATGATGTTAATTTTTATAATTGATGCTTACATGAAGATGAATAGTCAATTAGGATATAAAGCAATGCTGACTTTTTTATTATCATTTAGTCAAATAGTTATATAATGTGTTTTAACTACCAGATGACTGAGGTGATCACTGGCAATCTGAATATCTTGTAAGAGTATTGATCAGCCTTTTTACCATGATGATTTTCACATAGTGCATACTTAGCATCTTAAACAGAAGAGGGAAAATTTGCTTGTCCATAACAATAAGGGCTGCAAAGGAAGTTTTGTTTTGCCTTTCGTCCAGTTGAAACCCATTCAAGTTCTTGATGTTCTGGTTGTTAGATGGTCAATCTTCACTGCTTTAAGTAGGGTGAACTTTAGCTTATAAAATGGATCAATACCTTGAGATATTAACTTCAGCTATTTCAATATCAAGCTGATACTATACTATCTTTTGATGTTAGGTCCTCTTATTTTTGGAAAATGCCTCAGTTTCTGTTTCATATATAGCAACCTGTTTTTCATTTCCTGTTTTGTTATATTATTTCTTCCCTTTCTGAGAAACACACGTGTTTAGATTTGCTAAATGATGATTACATTGCAGGATCAATATGGTTTGCTTCAGAAATGAAAGCTTTGAGTGATGATTGTGAAAGATTTGTGTCTTTCCTTCCGGGGCATATCTACTCTAGCAAACAAGGTTTGCATATCGTAAGCTGGGAATCTTATTTAATTTGTATATATTTACAATTGACTGAGTTTTCTATTAAATCGTTGTCTTTACTCAAATCTGTTTTCGTTAAGAGAAATACTGTTAATTGGTTATTACTTTAGTGATATTGTGACAATGTATTTTGTGGGCCCTGTGCAAGACAGGAAAAGTCACAGTAACGAGTCAATAGTAAGATATTTACCTGGCCAAATTGCATCATAGTTTTAGTGAAAATGACTATCTGGGAATTGTTTTAAAGTAAAGGAGAAGTGCAAAGATTTTATTTTCTTATAAGTTCTTTAATAATCTTTTTATGCTCTTTAATTTTTTTTCTCAGGTTTTAACTTATTTTGGTTTTTATCCAAGATATTCATTATTGTAACTTTAATCTTGTGTCCAATGCCTTCCATATTTAATTATTTATTGTTTTCATTTTGAATCTTTGCAGGAGCGCTTAGAAGATGGTATAACCCACCTTGGTATGCAGAACAGATACCTTCAACTCCCTATGATCCCCTGCTTTTGCGCGAGGCCTTTGAGAAGGCATGTTCTGGACTCTCCTTCTATGCTTTCTTTTAACTCAATTTTTCTTTTTCATTTGTTGCCATTGTTCTTTTTAAAATCTATTTAGTTGGACAGAAAGCTGGAAGGAATGGAGGAGGGGGGAATGGGTGGGCTGGGAAGGTTGGAAGGAGGATGGGATGGGGATGAGGATATGCTTTAAATTGGGATGGGGGTGACTCAATTCTGCAGCTGTCCTAAAACGGATAGGAAGGTGGAAGAAAAAAGATTATGATAAAAATATATAGGGGTATACTTCTTTGGAGCGTAGTGATATTATTGTAGCCAAATACCTGAAGTAAAACTCCTTTTTTGTTTACTAAGACTTAGTACTTTTTGTTTTGGTGACTCCTTGTTAAACAACTATATGCTGGATTTTTGCGGTGTCTTCTTTTATGCCTGATGACTGACTACTTTATCATCTCATTGAAAAATAGTTATTTTAAGACTGACTAAAAAGGAAAAGATGTTCTAAGACTCTTAACATCGTACTTAATTATTGTCTCAATCATGTTCAGGCTGTGCTTAAGAGACTTATGACAGATGTACCATTTGGTGTGCTTTTGTCTGGAGGATTGGACTCATCGCTTGTTGCTGCTGTGGCGTCCCGCTTTTTAGCTGAATCAAAAGTGGCTTGCCAGTGGGGTTCTCAGTTGCACACCTTCTGTATTGGTTTGAAGGTCTCAATTCTTACTTACATGTGACGACATAGCCATGTTTTTCCCTCCCTTATAATATGTTGATTGTCTTTTGTTGAAGGTGCTACATACATGACTGCATCAGGTTACCTTTCTTGTTAGCATAGTTGCTTCAGTTGAGATTTTCATCAATTCAATATTATATGTTTGAGTGTAATGGCTTTTAAATATTAACATAAAAGCGGCCATGTACTGATATTTAAGTGCTTGAATTGGCATCTAAATATTAACTGTGACAAAGAAATTGTGGAGGTGTCTACAATTTTTATTTCTGATTTACTTTTTGTCAAAAAAAAAAAAATCTGTGACAAAGAAATTAGCATAGTTATTGGTTTCTGACCTCGGTAGAAATGGCAGTAATTAGAAAATGAGTTTGAAATATTGATGCCTTAAGTAGTAGCCCAAACTTGTAAATTTCAGTGCGCAGTAGACAGAGAGAGTTACTATATTTTAGATGTGCTGGTCTGGCAGTGTTTAGTTTTCTCTCTGAGAATTCTATTATTCTTTCTCCTTGAATATCCTGAGTTTGTTCAATTGCTTTTGCATTTTGTTCTTCAGGGTTCTCCAGATCTGAAAGCTGCCAGAGAGGTAGCAGATTATCTTGGAACTCGTCACCATGAATTTCACTTCACTGTTCAGGTAATCTTCAGTTTTGGCAGCAGAAACAAGTAGGATCTATCCTTTGCATCCTCCCTACTTGGAACTTAAATTTATTTTTTGACAGGAAGGATTAGATGCTCTTGAGGAAGTCATTTATCACATTGAAACATATGATGTGACCACTATTAGAGCTAGCACTCCAATGTTTCTTATGTCCCGAAAAATCAAATCTTTAGGAGTGAAAATGGTTATATCCGGGGAAGGTTCAGATGAAATCTTTGGAGGTTACCTGTATTTCCACAAGGCACCCAACAAGGAGGAATTTCACCAAGAGACATGTCGAAAGGTATTCTAACAGTAAACTTTTTAACCAAATGATGGTTTACATACTACTTGGCTTGATTCTGTTATACTTTTATGTTCTGATGGCTGGTTTGAGAATTCAACAGATTAAATCTCTTCATCTTTATGACTGTTTGAGGGCAAATAAATCAACTTCTGCATGGGGTGTTGAAGCTCGTGTACCCTTTTTAGACAAAGAGTTCATCGACACTGCAATGAGCATAGATCCAGAATGGAAAATGGTATAGAATGTTTTTACCTTTAGATTCACATTGTGTTGTTTGGTTTTGTACTGTATAGAAGCTTTTAAGTATAGACAGAGAAATTTTGTTTAAAACGTAATTGGTTTGAACTTTATCTCTAGTCTATTATCTGTCTATGACAGAAAAAAGAATTGTTTACTGATCATAGGTGAGACATGATCTTGGAAGGATTGAGAAGTGGATCTTACGCAATGCATTTGATGATGATAAGAAGCCATACTTGCCTAAGGTTTGTCCCTACATGTTATGCCATTGAGCTAGTCAAACTGATTGCACCTCTGTTCTTTGCTTGTGATAATTCTTTTCCAATTCCGTGGAGAATTTTTGTTGGGCTAAATATCATTTCTGAGTATCCTGGCGCAACTTTTCTTGCGGACAGTTTTCTGAATTCATTTTTTTCCCCCATTTTTTTTCTTGGTAAAGCACATATTATACAGGCAGAAGGAACAATTCAGTGATGGTGTTGGGTATAGTTGGATTGATGGCTTGAAGGATCATGCAAACAAACACGTATGTCATACTCTTAATTTCTTATATGAGCTGTTGTCTTCAACTCTATTATGTTGCTGTCTTTGGCACAAGAAGGGTGCAAGGGTGCACTCATTGAACAATTTCGTATTTCTGCTTGTAACTGGCAGGTTACAGATTCAATGTTGATGAATGCAAGCTTTGTTTACCCTGAAAATACTCCTACGACAAAAGAGGCATACTACTATAGAACTATTTTCGAGAAATTCTTTCCGAAGGTGGGGTGTACTGTCTTTGTTTTCATTTTAATTTTTTTCTGTGGGGCCCTTCTTTTTTCTGTTTGGAGGGTGGTTCTGTCACCCTAATTTTGTTGCGATTAGTTTATATGAACTGTTTGGAGTCTGCCATGGTTAGCAATTTTCATCCTTATTAGTTCGGTTGCCAAAAACACAGAAGTTTAGTGAAAGCTATCGTGTTGTGTGGGGGTTGAAATAGCTATCCTTTTTTTTTTCTGGCAGTCTGTACTTATGTTTATTTTTTCTTGATGTTGATTAATATGCCATTTTTGAGTAGAATGCTGCAAGGGCAACTGTTCCTGGAGGTCCTAGTATAGCATGCAGTACAGCCAAGGCTGTGGAATGGGATGCAGCTTGGTCCAAAAATCTTGACCCTTCTGGCCGTGCTGCTTTGGGTGTTCATGCAGCTGCATATGATGAACCTGTGGATGCTAAGCCTGCCAATCTGCTGAACGGCTCTCCTCAGCAACTACAGGAGAGTGTAGTAAAGACAGCAACAGTTGTTTGATTTCGGGACTTTCTACCTTTTATCTGTGGCTGAAAGCAAGGCTAGGGTTAATCGCTGACACTAAAGGTACTCAATTGTGATTGGCATTCAATAGACAGTTTGCTGCATATGCTCCTAAGGCCATGTTTGATGACCATAATTGGACTAACTTTGGACTATTTTAGGTAACAATAATGCATATTTTCCATCTATTACCCCAACTTTTTCATCCCAACTAATGTGGCAATCAAGTTGGTATCGTCATCATATGTTAAATAATCCTCTCTCTTTCACTAAGTTGAGTTTGTAAGTGATATGGCAGTACCAACTCGGCTGCCACATTAGTTGGAATGAAAATGTCGGGATAATAATTTGTGATGTTATTCTTTAGTTAATAGTTCAATCTTATGTTGATATAGGCCTAGTAAGAGATTATTATCCACTACCTTTGCAATCTACTCCAATTCAATCTTGTCTAAGGTCCACCATTTTAGATAAGATAATTCATTGATAATCACTTGTACACCCATATGAAATCTCCATCCAATTGTTCATTGATTAATTTGTTTTGATATTTTGACAGATCCTACTCTTCACTAACTAATATGTTCTGATGTTTTGACAGATATTACACCAAGGGCTTGTAGCGGTGAATTTTCTCTCAACTCAGGTGTTCAACAACCGTTCGTTATATATACATACATATCCTATCTCCTAGCTTGATTTATTTTTCCTCTTTTTCTTTTTTCCCTTATTGTTGGCTAGTGTATGTAGAATTGCTTTCTTTACGAGTACTACTCACTGTTTTCACTAGTTTTTCTTGTGTTGTACCCTAAAACATTTCAAGGGTAATAACTAATAAGTTCTTTCTTTTATGAGGACATATTTCTATTTGTTTCGTTTTTGTTATAATCCCATGATTTTTTTGAAAAATGTAAAAAGACAATCTTTCTCTTCTCTCATTTGTTTGGCAATGCTGAAAACTGACAAATATTAGCAGAAGTAAATTTAACTAGATACGATTATGATATTATAAACCATATCATCGTATCACATTTGAATATATACACAAAACTGGCATAAAATACTACATACGAGCTCTTCGTGTATACAGGGCCAGGAACAGACTTATATGTACAAGAGTGACATTGTGGTAACAAAATGTCTTGAAATGTACAAGAAAACATTCCACTTTCAGTTGTTAAGTAGGTCACACAGCATACAACATCTTCCAATGTTATGAGACAAAATCAGGTTCACCAGCGGGAAATCCCGGGCATCTCTGTTTTGCTTAAAGCAAGAATTTCCTCGTACTTTGATCCATATACAAACCCCCACAACTGCAATATAGGATGAAATTCGTGAATGATTTGATTTTGTAAATTGGGTATCACCTATAGGTGTTGGTGAGGCACAAAAGTGACATTATATGTAGACATTGGGTGTTTGTGAGTGAGTTAGTAGTAGCTTTCTGCATACCTCAACTTCCTTTACTTCAAAGTCTTCGGAGTGTGCTAGACAAGGGTTTCCATAAGTTTCCGAGACTGAACTTGATCCGTTCAATCTTAAATATAAGATTGAGAAATCAGAACCCGAGAAGATAATTTGAATGCATAATGACATTGAATTTGATAATGAAATTGGAAAATTAAATTTAAACGTATAAAAAGAAGTAAATAATGGCAGGCAGAAATCTCACAGATCACCATCCAGATACAGTGCAAAGTGACCACCCCCACCAATTGCCAGAAAATCGGTAGAGCACAATGTGAAATACCGGTTTGCACCTGTTCAAGTACAGCAGTCACTTCTCTACTATATTTACATCCTGAAGATTTCTGAATTTTCTGTATTTCTTTACTGACTATAAGCATGAATATATACACAAAGAGAGGGAACACAATCCCTTAGAAGTAGGGATTGGATCTAACAACCATTGACAAAACTAATTAACAAGCTAACAAATATTGACTACAAGCTAACAACTATTGACTAATCTATATTCTAGAATGCTAACAACTATTGACTAATCTATATTCTAGAATACAGAATTCAACACCCCCCCTCAAGCTGGGCAGTACATGTTGATCATACCCAGCTTGGAACACAATCCTTCGAAAGATGCTCTAGGTAGAGCCTTAGTAAACACATCAGCTGTCTGAGAATTGGTAGGAGTGTAACTTATCTTGACAGACCCTGCTTCTAACTTTTCTTTGATAAAATGCCGGTCTATCTCCACATGTTTTGTTCTGTCGTGGTGCACTGGATTCTTTGCGATGCTAATAGTGGCTTGATTATCGCACAACAGTTCCATTGGCTTAACCATAGGAACTTTGAGTTCATTTAGTAGTCTTTGCAACCAAATTCCCTCACAAATTCCATGAGCCATTGCTCGAAATTCCGCTTCAGCACTGCTACGAGAGACCACAGACTGTTTCTTGCTCCGCCAAGTGACCAAATTACCCCAAACATAGGAACAGTACCCAGATGTAGACCTTCTGTCTACCACTGAACCAGCCCAATCTGCATCTGTGAAGATTCTAACACCTCTATCGTCACTTTTCTTGAAACATATGCCTTGTCCTGGTGTCATCTTCAAATACCTTAGAATTCTCAAAACTGCTCCCATATGTTCTTCATTCGGACTGTTCATGAATTGACTAACGGTGCTCACCGGGAATGCAATATCCGGTCTGGTATGGGATAAATAGATCAGTTTCCCCACCAACCGTTGATACCTTCCTTTGTCTACAGGTGGACTTTCTTCTATGAGACCCAACTTCGTCGTATAGTCCATAGGTGTATCAGCCGGCTTACATTCTGTCATCCCAGTTTCTTTGAGAAGATCCAGGATGTATTTCCTCTGATTTATGCAAATCCCCGCTTTCGATCTTGCAACTTCCATTCCTAAGAAGTATTTCATGCTTCCTAGATCCTTGATTTCAAATTCCTTGGCTAGAAAGGATTTTAACTTATGAATTTCCTCCTCACTGTTACCTGTCATAATCATATCATCCACATACACAATTAGTATAGTAATAACACCTGTGGCATGATGAACAAACAAGGTATGGTCAGCTTGACATTGAGTATAACCAAACCCTTTTACGGCTCTCGTGAACCTTTCAAACCATGCTCTGGGAGACTGTTTCAACCCATACAGAGATTTTTTTAACTTACAGACTTTGTCCCCATATGCATTTTCTAAGCCTGGAGGGCCTTCCATATAAACTTCCTCTGCCAATTCTCCATTCAGGAAAGCGTTCTTCACATCCATTTGGTGAAGCTTCCAGTTGAGATTAACTGCTAGGGAAAGAAGAACTCTGATTGTATTCAGTTTAGCAACTGGAGCAAAGGTATCCTCGTAATCGATCCCATAGGTCTGTGTAAAACCCTTTGCCACCAATCTAGCCTTGTAGCGTTCTACACTGCCATCTGCTTTATGCTTTACTGTGAAAACCCATTTGCATCCTACAGCCTTTTTACCCTTTGGCAATTCTGTGATATCCCAGGTTTTATTTTTCTGAAGTGCTCCTAACTCTTCCATAACTGCATTTTTCCACTCTGGAATTGACATAGCCTCTTGAATGTTTACTGGAACAGACACTTGAGAAATATTGTGAGCAAAAATTTTGTAACTAGATGAAAGGCCCTCATAGGATATATACTTACTCAAAGGGTAAAGAGGTCTCTCTCTGCACTTTCTTATCGGTTTCCTTAGGGCGATAGGTATTTCAGTATCTGAAGGAACTTCCTCACTGGTCTGGTTAGTATCTTGGCCGGTGCTAGGATCACTCAAGGGTTCATTATTGGAATCGGGTATGTGGACTGATTCCAGTTGAGATTCTTGGTCATGCAGAGGTACAATCTTGTCTGGTCCATCTTCATTTTCTTTCGGCTTCCTCGAGTATACAATAGGTTCTGCTTGGAACTTACTTGTCAATTCTGGATAAATAGGAGATACGTTTGACTCAAAAAGAGGAATTTCATGCACATTAGGAAGATGAGACTCACTGTTAGGTCCGGATGAACTTTTATGGAAAACATGACTATGACTCTGATCTAAAAACTGAAATTCATTCTCACTCCCCCCTTGAATTTGAGTTTGAGGAAAGAAAGGTTGATCTTCAACAAAGGTAACATCCAAAGAAATATGAATTTTTCTGGTGTTTGGGTTGTAGCAGCGATATCCTTTTTGAGTAGGAGAATAACCCAAAAATAAACACCTAACAGCTCTAGGATCAAGTTTACCCCTGTAATGAGGTTGAACATGAACAAACACTGTACAACCAAAGACACGGAGAGGAATGGTTGATATAAGTTGGGTATGAGGATAAGTTTCAAGTAGGGTTTGACACGGAGTTCTAAAGTGTAATACTCTTGAGGGTTGTCTATTAATAAGATGTACAGCGGTGAGGACGGCTGCACCCCAAAAATGACTTGGCACCCTCATACAGAACAACAGGGATCTAGTTACCTCTAATAGGTGGCGGTTTTTTCTTTCAGAAATACCGTTTTGTTGAGGTGTGTCTACACATGTGGTCTGGTGGACAATCCCTTCACTACAAAGATACTCTCTCAACCCTTGGTTTACAAACTCTCTTCCATTATCAGATCTGAACACTTGAATTTTTGTTTGAAACTGATTTTTGATCAATGAATGAAAATTTTTGAAGATATTGGTGACTTCAGACTTTTCTTTCATGAGAAAGACCCATGTGACTCTGGTATGATCATCAATAAATGTGACAAACCATTTTGCACCAGTGATATTAGGGACTCTAGAAGGGCCCCAAACATCACTGTGAATTAAAGCAAATGGTTTGGAGGCTTTATAGCTATTAGGATGGTACACAGAACGAGTATGTTTGGACAACTCACAGAAATCACAATGAAAATCTTTTGAACTTTTATTAATAAATAAGTCAGGAAACAATTTCTCTAGATACAGGAAACTAGGATGTCCTAACCTATAGTGCCAAAGCAGAACAATACTCTCTTTATTTGACTTAGACATTGACTCAAGAGAAAAGGTTTTGGACTCAGCAGAATGACCTTGTATACCCTTAGAAGCTTCAGCCTTGATGACATAGAGACCAGATTGTATCTCAGCAGTTCCAATCGTCTTCCCCGAAATCATGTCCTGAAATACACAATAAGTGGGAAAAAATTTAGTCACACATTTTTCAGCAGAAGTGAGTTTGGATATGGAAAGAAGGTTACAATCTAAATTTGGAACATATAACACAGACTGCAGGGTTAGAGTTTTTGAAAGAATAACAGAACCACACCCTGTGACTTTGGACAGAGAACCATCTGCAATTTTGACATTATAGTTACCTTGACATTGCTCAAAAGTACTAAACACCCTAGCATCACCTGTCATGTGATCAGTTGCACCTGAATCCACAATCCAAGGACCTGGGACCTCCTTGTTCACATTCAAGGCAGTGGAGAAGGTACCTTTAGTAGCAATAGATCCGGCACCAACCACTGAGGCATTTAAACCCGAAACCATTTTCTGCAGTTGATTCAATTGCTCCTGAATGTGTACAACTGAATCTGTTCCAACACCTTCATTCCCACTGGCCATGTAACCTTTTGTATCTCTGTCCCCACTGTTCTTAAATTGCCCATCAGCAGGTTTTCCGTGAAGTTTCCAACATTTATCCTTGAAATGACCTGGCCGTTTGCAATGCTCACACCATGGTCGCTTCCTAGGTTGGTTGAACTTCCCTCCATGGATAGCCAAGGCGCTACCATCTGGTTGTGTACTGATGCTGTTAGAGCCGAGCATTACCTTCCTTCTGCTTTCTTCACGCACCACCTCAGAAACAGTCTCTCGGAGAGTAGGTAATGGTTTGATTGCCATAATTCGTCCTCTCACATCATCAAGGGTACGATTCAGCCCTAACAGGAACTTGAAAATTCGCTTTTTCTCAATGCTTTTCCTGTGTGTGGCCTCATCTCTTGGATTGGTGAAAACTTCTTTCTCAAATATGTCTACCTGCTGCCATAATCTAGAGAGCTTCGTGTAGTATTGAGTGACCGAATCATCACCTTGACACAGATCATGTAGGATTCCTTCAACCGCAAACAACTCAGCTGTGTTATCATGAGTAGAAAACGTCTCCTGTGCTGCATCCCATATCTCTTTTGCTGTGTCATACAACAGAAAGTTTTCACTAATGTCGGCATTCATTGAGTTTAGCAACCATGACATTACCAAGTTATTTTCAGTCTTCCACTGGCGATATCTTTTGTCTGCCTTGGTCGGTTCTTGTATCTCCCCAGTCAGGTATTCATCTTTTCCTTTCCCGCTAATGGAGATAAGGATTGATTTGGACCATTGGAGGTAATTTTTACCAGTCAATTTGTGACCGGAAATGATGAATTGAGAAGATGTGTGGTCAACTCCTCCCCCTCCATTGTTATTCGAGTTGACTGGGTCAGAACCAGAGGCGACTTCTGAAGAGGATGCGTCAGACATGCCTAATGCTTGCGAATGAAAAGGGTAAAGGGCTGCTGCAAAGGGCAGAATTTTTTTTTTTTTTTTTTTTTTTTTTTTTTTTTTTTTTTTTTTGGCAATCACTGCAATTTAAATAAATTAGGGACAGAAACCGTAATTTAAATAAATTAGGGGCAGGAGCTGCAATTCAAACAAATCAGGGATTATATTGTAATCTGGCAACTGAAAAACCACTGCCAATTCCAAGGGGCTGCTGGAATGAGCAGCTGCGAAAGAGAAGCTACGGCGGCGAAAAAAAAATCAAGAATAGCGGCGGAGATACAAGAACAGTGGACTGGCGTCGCAAGCTTCGAACGCCTAGGGAGCTACGAAGCAACGTCGGCCGGAATGAGCAGCGAAGGGAGATGTGCGGCTGCTGGAATGAGCAGCGGCGAAATGGAAGACTGATTTCGGCCGGAATGAGCAGCGAAGGGAGATACAAGGGGCTGCTGGAATGAGCAGCTGCGAAGTGGAACTTCCTCACTAATTTTTGGCCGAAAAAATAAATTAGAAACTGATTTAGGCTGGAAAAGGCTCTGATACCATGAAGATTTCTGAATTTTCTGTATTTCTTTACTGACTATAAGCATGAATATATACACAAAGAGAGGGAACACAATCCCTTAGAAGTAGGGATTGGATCTAACAACCATTGACAAAACTAATTAACAAGCTAACAAATATTGACTACAAGCTAACAACTATTGACTAATCTATATTCTAGAATGCTAACAACTATTGACTAATCTATATTCTAGAATACAGAATTCAACACATCCAATATAGGCAATTCATGCTTCTAATGCATTGTTGAAGAACACGTTCTTAAAAGATGATAGCCAACCACATCGATATAAAAGTAGAAAACCTACATAGTCTGCCATGTGTACTATGGAACGAATACCAATCTAATTCAGGTACGCGAATCAGCCTGATAGTTTCTCTAACTCTTAAGAGTCATTACAAGGAGTACAACGGAATACCTGTCGGGCGGAATATAACCGGATGGCCAGGTGTATTTGTGAACACAAATGTACTGTTTGTTCCCTATTCAAAAATAAATGTTGAGAAGGTATGCAAAAATAAATCCTCTGTGAATAAATGCAACCAAAGTTTATGCTTAGGAGCACCTGATATTTCCTCTTGCTAGTTGGTCTTAGGGGTGCCTCGACCAATCCCCCAAATACTGCACCTTTGCGGTCTCCAACAACCTGAAAGAATATTCAAACCAGACAATAAGTAGAATTATTCATCCTGAACTTAAGACGAGAACAAGAAAATCCAAGCCCCCTCCACCCCCCTCTATGGAAAAAAACAAAAAACAAAAGGTTCAAAGCAAGTAAAATATTCTCAATATGATATACAGTTTATTAGTACGATAAACAGAACGATTATTTTCTAATTCTCTAGTAAACATAACTGGGGTACTTCCTTAAGGAGTTGAACTCAAGACTGCTGAAAGGCTGCGTGTTACCCTACTCATTGGTTATACACTGCCGATGCTTTGCTTTACATAAACATATAACAATAAAGGGATATAGTTTCACAAATTGTGGAGTTCCCTACATGATTTTTTCATTCTTTCTTTGGATCAAACAATGGAGGAATCCAAACATCTGGATATACAATGCTCAAACCCAGAACTCTCAGTCTCTCACTTGATAGTGGTGCTACTACATATCCACTTGAATTTAAGGCATTTCCATCACATGACTCTTTAGATATGTAATAAAGTAATTTCAGCAGTAACTCTTGTTTCTCATAGATATTATTGCCATGGCTGGCAGCCACAGGCCAATTACTAACTCCAAGAACATGGACCAATATTATATGCCTTTGCTGCATCTGTCCATTAACACTCAGAGAACTATTATAAGTTTCCCTTAAAAGAGGAGGAAACTTATTAGAGATAGTATGAGGTGAGAAAAAAGAAGAAAAACAGAAAATAAAGAGGAAAGGAATGAACGAGAAGTTAAGTAATAGAAAAATTATATAAGAACTTATAACAAAAACAACAAGTGTAGCATAAGTGAGACTGATCCAGCCATTTGCATTAGGGAGACACAATTATATAAATGAAAAACAGTAGGCATGCCCTTGTAGATTCTTCTTTGACGTTCCAAGGACATGCAATACAATGAGAAAACTCTTGAACAAGCTGTTAACAGTAGGAATACTGTCTCTTTAGAAACTGAAAGTGTTATAACTTCGTTTACACAATCCACAGATACATAACTTAGTTCATATCTGTTTTCAAAAGCTTCCCAACTTTTGGAGTGTTAACCATTTTCTATTGACTATATTCCAAGAAAATCATTTTACTAACGCCTCAAAGTTGAAAAAGTTTTTTACATAGATTTTAACACTGTCTATCAGAAACAAAATGAGAAGTAGAAGCATACAAAATATATTGTAGTAAAATTAATCAACAAATTACCAGCAAACTGAGACCTGGCCAAAGCATGCTTCTTCTATATAAAGTTGAAAGTGATATGCCGTGCCTCCATGTACTGCAAATGACAAAAACGAGATATAAGAGAAGGACTAAGGTTGATATTTTTTAATAGTCACTGCATGATACACCTACAGTTCTCAAAATTTCTATTGTACAAATAAAAACCTATTCTTCTTCACCTGTAGAGCAGCAACCATTTCCTCCCGTGAACAATTCCTGGGAGTGAAGCATAAAGGGAACTTCTTGTTTTCTCAGTGAGAAGCAATGAAGGTTCAGATACAACCGGAAGTTCAACTGATGCCATCGGTTCTTTCGCATTCTGCACGTTCCTCATCTCAAGTCCATCAAATTCAGTACCATCCTCATCCTCAATTTTCATCTCAGAATCAACCCTGTTAACCTGGTTTCGATATCCACTGATTCTAGCAGCTTGGTAAATAGCTCTAAGAGAACTTTTACCCCGAGAAAATAAGCTTTTCTTCCCACCATTCTCTTTCATTAAAGTGTTAGATAGTGCATCACTGGTCTCTTCTTGATAACCATTTTGCTCCTCTGAGTTCGAATTATGTTCAGATTCTGAAGATGCCAAAAACGAATAGAGGAATGCAGTGAAGGAAGATGTATCGGGTCCGTCACTTAAATCCCCTGCTTCCTCCTCAGTAATGGACTCAAGTTGACCTATTTTCGGCTCAGTTTCATCTTCCTAAGTAACCAAAACTTATATCAACCTAATTGAACAGCTTATTGAAGAGTATTAACTTAACATAGTAGAGTTCACAATTTCAAAAAACATAAGAAGCAACTTCTACAAGGTTGCAATCCCTGAACAAGTACTAACTTAACAGTTCACAAACAAAGTTAACTGTACAATTTATAACCAAAATACAACATTATTCAGCTACAATCATATAAAAAAAATTACAAATAAAGATACCCAGAAACCCTACAATATTGAAACTATTTCAACAATTAGCCTGCTAAATCTGATTCTACTGTTAACTGTGTGCCAGAGAAAAACATCAAGAATCAAAATACCCATGAATCAAAAGTCATAACTCTAAGTGGGATTTCAACCAATCACCAAAAAGTTGTCAACTTGATAATCAAATAAATAAAAACCATCAATCCATTAACCCAAAAACAAAAAATAAACCCAAACGAAGAGGTTTTTTTTTATAAAAAAATTATACACAAAAAAGAGAGAAATTGAGAGAGAGAGAGAGTCTTACATGATGAGGATGAGGAGTAGGAGGAGGAGAAGGAGGAGGAGGAGGCTTAGAGGGTTTATCAGAGATGGGGTTGAGGAGAACAGTGGTGAGATCAGAAACAAAGTGGACAGCTTTGCTCCTCAAAGACTTCTGCTTTCCCATAATACTCTTTATCTATCAGCATAAAAAGGGGTTTCAAAACAAGTTTCCACCACCACAAAAATCTAAACTTTATTTCTTTTCTCACTTTTATGACGATGAATAACAATATAGTAAGATGATGATTCTGTTATTCCTCCCACTGATCTGGTAGTTTCTCTCTTTCTTTCAGTTTCAGGGTCATTAATGTTACATTATTTCAGTCTCTTTCTCTGTGAATTGGTTGGATTGGAGTATTTTTTAAGTCACTCTTTTTGTTGTGGGGTTGTTTGCAATTTTAGTACTCATTTTTCCTGACCAAACTA
The DNA here is from genome assembly GCA_003430845.1 of Xanthoceras sorbifolium. Classification (NCBI taxonomy): domain Eukaryota; kingdom Viridiplantae; phylum Streptophyta; class Magnoliopsida; order Sapindales; family Sapindaceae; genus Xanthoceras; species Xanthoceras sorbifolium. The sequence goes on along the minus strand of CM010609.1, from coordinate 480,729 downwards.
ACCATGAAAACCGGGACTCGGTCAAGATAGACTCAATCTGGAGACTCGACCAGCCTCATTGATTTTTGTTTGTTAACCTTAACACAGGACCTTGTTTAGATACAATCAACAGGACTCCATGGCCCAATGGATAAGGCGCTGGTCTACGGAACCAGAGATTCTGGGTTCGATCCCCAGTGGAGTCGTTTTTTAATAATTTTTTTAAACGTACGTCTTATCTATTTGTTTTTTTCAAAGATGTACACTGACGGCGGACTTAGTTTCATCCGAGCACCAGATACCCTAAACACGTTCAGATCAAAGTAATGTTTTTTTTCCTTTTTCTTTTTTTAATGTAAAACCAATTCGGTCATGTATTTATTGGAATCTAGCGAGATTAGACGCTGTAAATTTTGTTCGTAATTGTATCTCCAACTATAGGAGAGGGGTCTCCTTATATTTTATAATTTAATGGGTAAAGATAAAACATGACGAGATCAAACATTATAAGTTCGATTCACACTATAATAGATAGGGTCTCTTATTCTTTACGATTTAATGGGTAAAGATGAAATTCAAATCCCTATTACAGAAATGAAGGGGTAAGTGCTCAACCAATTTACTACTAGTAAATTGTTGGTATACCTTACCAATTTTGTCTCAATAACCTCTATAACTATACAAAGAAAGAAGCTTCATATGATGGTCGCAAATATAATCTGGTGGTATTAGTAACCACAACTTTTAATAAAGTTGAGATTCCTGAGCCCATGTGGCCTAAAATGGGCTATAAGCACAACCTAGATAGGAAAAAAGAAAAAAATAAATTCAATGTGTTAGTGTTGTAGACATTTTATATATATATATATATATATATATATATAGGTGGGTTGTTTATTAATTTGCTTATATACTTATGTTAGATCATAGACACCAAACAACTTATGTAATCTTAAATTAAGCACACATTGTACCACAAAATTGGTAGGGTGATGATTCAGATACTACAACCTGTAAAATTAAAGAATACGCGATCAGTAGGATGCTTGGAATATCGGGACGGTGCTGACCAAACACTTTGATGGTCAAGTCAGTAGACTGAAGTGAGAAAATGTGTAGAATGTAAAGAGGATGTAGAGACACTTCATGTATACAAAGTTATGGGCGTCAATGGTCGGAGTCGTGGAAGTGTGTTGATCGAGGTTGTGAGAGAATGGCGATCGTCGGAGGTCGGAGTTGGTCGAAAATTACCTAAGAGAAGATTCTCGAGAATCGTGTAAGTGTCAGAGTGATTAATGTATACTCAAATTGTAAAAAATCGTTGACCCTCACTTAGACTGAGAGTTGGTCTTTTATAGAGTACGATCCACCCGTTGGAGGGTGGATCACTGTACTTAATTTTTCGGCCCAAATCAAGAAGGATTTGATTGCCTCATTGACTTTGTCCATCAAGTCTGATGATTGTGAATTCGGATAAACCAGTTTGGGCCTTCATAGGAGGCTTCACCTAGCAGACCCAATGTTGGGCTTTAGCAAGCCTTAGGCCTTGGAGAAGAATATCTTAATCAATTGGGCCCTCAGCCTACGTGATATTTATTTTGGATTCAACTGACTTGAGTCATATACTTGTTGGGTTTTCACTAGCTCTAAGGCTTTCAAAGAAGGTCTCAAAGTGTTGGGCTTTGGACTTTAACTTTCTTGGGCCTAACACTTCGTCCTGACTGATTTTGTCCACTACACACACTCACACACACCCCTGCGCGCGCGCGCAAATGTTGTGGATATATATATATATATAAAATAGGATATACGTGTGTGTGTTTTAATAAACATCAAAAAAAGAAAAATTATGTGATTGTATACAATTACAATACCATTGAGGTGCATGTTCTTGTATGGTGATTTCATATGAAATTTTAATCAGAGTTTTGTCAATCAAATAATGATATCAATAAGTTAAGGTGCACATATGGTTAAATTAAGCTAAGTAAACATATATTCAATTTTTTTTTCTTCTCATTTTAGACGCTATATATATTGGATACGTTTTCATTGTTTTCTTAAAAATAATTTTAAAAATATAAAATAATAACTGTACAATTAAAAAATAATAATAATTATAATGTAGGCATGCCATACAAATTTAGTAAGATGCAACTATCATAATTAAAATAATAATAATAATAAAAAATCCGATACAATCTGTCGATTAAAATTAAATTAATTTAAGTTCGATAATCAATCAGTTTAGATTTGATAATTATTCAATTCTTCAACTAAATTTCCCCCACATAAGATATTGTATAGGAGAGTAGAAATTTGTAACAAATTCAAAAGACTTGATGTTGGTTGTTAGATGGCATTTATATACCCAATTTTTTCTATTTGATTTAAGATTGTGGCAACATGGTAGAGAGTAAACATGACAAAATATAATCATATGATTCATATACAAAACAAAACATATATATATATATATATATATATATATATAATTTGAATAGATAATTTCTGAATCATCTTATTACTGATTATATATATAATTATAATTGAAAGTGATATACAAAACTTTAAATAATATATGAAATGGATAGAACGGATAACTTATTTTAATTTCTCCAATATTTATTTTCCCAATATTCAATAATTGATGATATTGTATATTGTGTACCTCCTTAATCAGCGTTAATCGTGAGGGTTTAATATCTACTTTATTTATTAGTATATGCAGAATTTTTTTTTCTTCGTATTGTGAGAATATATATCTCCTGATTTTGGATAAATATACAGACTACAGATCTCTAACCTGTTTAATATGAATTTTTTGAAAACATAAAAAAATTGATGGTATTAAATAGTATAGAGAATTGAAAACTATTTTCAAATTTATCCTAAACAAATAATAAATAAATAAATCCTATGATTCATAAATTAGATAAAAATCTCTATCATACATCAAAACCTCGTGGAGAGTTATTTAAATCTCTCTAATTTTTTTAATAAGATTTTAATAGTACGAAAACATTTCATTTTATATAAATAAATGGGAATGTGAACACAAATAGCTTTGAGTCTAAGTCTTCAAATTAGGTTTTTTTTTTTTTTTTTTAATTTGATATCAATTGAATCAGGAATCTATCGAAACATGACGAGATCAAAAAAATTATCAGCTAGGTTCAAAATAATAACTCTTACTATTGAGGAGGTATTTCCCCACACTTTATGATTTAATGAGTAAATGTGATATTCGATCTCCAATTACATAAGTAAAATAAAAAAAATGCTCAATCACTTTATTATTAATAAATATTTTACGTAAGGTGTATCAAATGTTGATCACTTTCATATCATTTTCGGCTCATAAGTATATAATTTTTTTAAAACTATAAAAAATTAAAATGGTGTTTCACGAGGTGCTGGCCCATATTATCCAGTAAGGCCCACTAGAGTGTTAAAAGAATCTTGATGAAACACGTACATCCCGTTGCGATTATGACACGTGGCCAAACCGCATATCACAATCGCAATGGATGATGCACGTACATCACGATGATTGAATCGGAAGATATATTTACAATTAAAGGTGTGTTCAAGATTACTCTCAATTATAAAATAATTAATTATTTTATAATTTAAAATTTAAAAGTATTTAATAAATTAATAATTTTTTTATGTTACTTGTAAAACTATAATATTAAAAAAAATAATTTAATAAATAATTAATTTTTAATTAATTTATTAAACATTTTTAAAGGTTAATTTGTTATAGTCCAAAAAAAAAAAAACAGTTATAATTGAAGGGAATAGCATCTGTAGCTATAGCGAAGAAAAATGCTATTGAGTATTTAATAAATTGTAATTTTTATTGAGTATTTAATAAGTTGAAAAAATTTATATTAAAATATTTATTAAATTATTATAAAAATATAAAATAATAAAAATAAATATTATAATAAAATTAATTAATTTAATTTATTAACAGAAATTATATTTATATAAATTAAAAATAATTAACTTTTCGATTAAGTTAAAAACTAAAGTTGTATCGGATCAATTTTAACTTTTAACTGTAATTTTATGCTAAATTTTTTAATAAATTATTTTTAAAAAATTTACCAAATAATTTACCGACTCTAAATTATAAACTATAAAATAAGTGGTAAATAGTTATTTTATAAGCCGGAGTAGGTTTCTAACAACTAAAGTCATTATCCAGACACACATAACTGAAAAAAAGACAAACAAAAGTATACATAGAAACCAAACATGAGCTGTATGTTGACTTGCATTTGCATTTTTTTTTTAATCACCACGTGGCTTTTTCAGATCACATGAATTTCTGTACAAACTATGATATGTCCCACGTAATCTTTGCCTGAAAATCAGTTTTTTTTATAAAGTTTTAATTATTATTATTATTATTATTACAATTGTTGAATTCTGTATTCTAGAATATAGATTAGTCAATAGTTGTTAGCATTCTAGAATATAGATTAGTCAATAGTTGTTAGCTTGTAGTCAATATTTGTTAGCTTGTTAATTAGTTTTGTCAATGGTTGTTAGATCCAATCCCTACTTCTAAGGGATTGTGTTCCCTCTCTTTGTGTATATATTCATGCTTATAGTCAGTAAAGAAAAATAGAAAAATTCAGAAATCTTCATGGTATCAGAGACTTTTCCAGCCTAAATCAGTTTCTAATTTATTTTTTCGGCCAAAAATTAGTGAGGAAGTTCCACTTCGCAGCTGCTCATTCCAGCAGCCCCTTGTATCTCCCTTCGCTGCTCATTCCGGCCGAAATCAGTCTTCCATTTCGCCGCTGCTCATTCCAGCAGCCGCACATCTCCCTTCGCTGCTCATTCCGGCCGACGTTGCTTCGTAGCTCCCTAGGCGTTCGAAGCTTGCGACGCCAGTCCACTGTTCTTGTATCTCCGCCGCTATTCTTGATTTTTTTTTCGCCGCCGTAGCTTCTCTTTCGCAGCTGCTCATTCCAGCAGCCCCTTGGAATTGGCAGTGGTTTTTCAGTTGCCAGATTACAATATAATCCCTGATTTGTTTGAATTGCAGCTCCTGCCCCTAATTTATTTAAATTACGGTTTCTGTCCCTAATTTATTTAAATTGCAGTGATTGCCAAAAAAAAAAAAAAAAAAAAAAAAAAAAAAAAAAAAAAAAAAAAAAAAATTCTGCCCTTTGCAGCAGCCCTTTACCCTTTTCATTCGCAAGCATTAGGCATGTCTGACGCATCCTCTTCAGAAGTCGCCTCTGGTTCTGACCCAGTCAACTCAAATAACAATGGAGGGGGAGGAGTTGACCACACATCTTCTCAATTCATCATTTCCGGTCACAAATTGACTGGTAAAAATTACCTCCAATGGTCCAAATCAATCCTTATCTCCATTAGCGGGAAAGGAAAAGATGAATACCTGACTGGGGAGATACAAGAACCGACCAAGGCAGACAAAAGATATCGCCAGTGGAAGACTGAAAATAACTTGGTAATGTCATGGTTGCTAAACTCAATGAATGCCGACATTAGTGAAAACTTTCTGTTGTATGACACAGCAAAAGAGATATGGGATGCAGTACAGGAGACGTTTTCTACTCATGATAACACAGCTGAGTTGTTTGCGGTTGAAGGAATCCTACATGATCTGTGTCAAGGTGATGATTCGGTCACTCAATACTACACGAAGCTCTCTAGATTATGGCAGCAGGTAGACATATTTGAGAAAGAAGTTTTCACCAATCCAAGAGATGAGGCCACACACAGGAAAAGCATTGAGAAAAAGCGAATTTTCAAGTTCCTGTTAGGGCTGAATCGTACCCTTGATGATGTGAGAGGACGAATTATGGCAATCAAACCATTACCTACTCTCCGAGAGACTGTTTCTGAGGTGGTGCGTGAAGAAAGCAGAAGGAAGGTAATGCTCGGCTCTAACAGCATCAGTACACAACCAGATGGTAGCGCCTTGGCTATCCATGGAGGGAAGTTCAACCAACCTAGGAAGCGACCATGGTGTGAGCATTGCAAACGGCCAGGTCATTTCAAGGATAAATGTTGGAAACTTCACGGAAAACCTGCTGATGGGCAATTTAAGAACAGTGGGGACAGAGATACAAAAGGTTACATGGCCAGTGGGAATGAAGGTGTTGGAACAGATTCAGTTGTACACATTCAGGAGCAATTGAATCAACTGCAGAAAATGGTTTCGGGTTTAAATGCCTCAGTGGTTGGTGCCGGATCTATTGCTACTAAAGGTACCTTCTCCACTGCCTTGAATGTGAACAAGGAGGTCCCAGGTCCTTGGATTGTGGATTCAGGTGCAACTGATCACATGACAGGTGATGCTAGGGTGTTTAGTACTTTTGAGCAATGTCAAGGTAACTATAATGTCAAAATTGCAGATGGTTCTCTGTCCAAAGTCACAGGGTGTGGTTCTGTTATTCTTTCAAAAACTCTAACCCTGCAGTCTGTGTTATATGTTCCAAATTTAGATTGTAACCTTCTTTCCATATCCAAACTCACTTCTGCTGAAAAATGTGTGACTAAATTTTTTCCCACTTATTGTGTATTTCAGGACATGATTTCGGGGAAGACGATTGGAACTGCTGAGATACAATCTGGTCTCTATGTCATCAAGGCTGAAGCTTCTAAGGGTATACAAGGTCATTCTGCTGAGTCCAAAACCTTTTCTCTTGAGTCAATGTCTAAGTCAAATAAAGAGAGTATTGTTCTGCTTTGGCACTATAGGTTAGGACATCCTAGTTTCCTGTATCTAGAGAAATTGTTTCCTGACTTATTTATTAATAAAAGTTCAAAAGATTTTCATTGTGATTTCTGTGAGTTGTCCAAACATACTCGTTCTGTGTACCATCCTAATAGCTATAAAGCCTCCAAACCATTTGCTTTAATTCACAGTGATGTTTGGGGCCCTTCTAGAGTCCCTAATATCACTGGTGCAAAATGGTTTGTCACATTTATTGATGATCATACCAGAGTCACATGGGTCTTTCTCATGAAAGAAAAGTCTGAAGTCACCAATATCTTCAAAAATTTTCATTCATTGATCAAAAATCAGTTTCAAACAAAAATTCAAGTGTTCAGATCTGATAATGGAAGAGAGTTTGTAAACCAAGGGTTGAGAGAGTATCTTTGTAGTGAAGGGATTGTCCACCAGACCACATGTGTAGACACACCTCAACAAAACGGTATTTCTGAAAGAAAAAACCGCCACCTATTAGAGGTAACTAGATCCCTGTTGTTCTGTATGAGGGTGCCAAGTCATTTTTGGGGTGCAGCCGTCCTCACCGCTGTACATCTTATTAATAGACAACCCTCAAGAGTATTACACTTTAGAACTCCGTGTCAAACCCTACTTGAAACTTATCCTCATACCCAACTTATATCAACCATTCCTCTCCGTGTCTTTGGTTGTACAGTGTTTGTTCATGTTCAACCTCATTACAGGGGTAAACTTGATCCTAGAGCTGTTAGGTGTTTATTTTTGGGTTATTCTCCTACTCAAAAAGGATATCGCTGCTACAACCCAAACACCAGAAAAATTCATATTTCTTTGGATGTTACCTTTGTTGAAGATCAACCTTTCTTTCCTCAAACTCAAATTCAAGGGGGGAGTGAGAATGAATTTCAGTTTTTAGATCAGAGTCATAGTCATGTTTTCCATAAAAGTTCATCCGGACCTAACAGTGAGTCTCATCTTCCTAATGTGCATGAAATTCCTCTTTTTGAGTCAAACGTATCTCCTATTTATCCAGAATTGACAAGTAAGTTCCAAGCAGAACCTATTGTATACTCGAGGAAGCCGAAAGAAAATGAAGATGGACCAGACAAGATTGTACCTCTGCATGACCAAGAATCTCAACTGGAATCAGTCCACATACCCGATTCCAATAATGAACCCTTGAGTGATCCTAGCACCGGCCAAGATACTAACCAGACCAGTGAGGAAGTTCCTTCAGATACTGAAATACCTATCGCCCTAAGGAAACCGATAAGAAAGTGCAGAGAGAGACCTCTTTACCCTTTGAGTAAGTATATATCCTATGAGGGCCTTTCATCTAGTTACAAAATTTTTGCTCACAATATTTCTCAAGTGTCTGTTCCAGTAAACATTCAAGAGGCTATGTCAATTCCAGAGTGGAAAAATGCAGTTATGGAAGAGTTAGGAGCACTTCAGAAAAATAAAACCTGGGATATCACAGAATTGCCAAAGGGTAAAAAGGCTGTAGGATGCAAATGGGTTTTCACAGTAAAGCATAAAGCAGATGGCAGTGTAGAACGCTACAAGGCTAGATTGGTGGCAAAGGGTTTTACACAGACCTATGGGATCGATTACGAGGATACCTTTGCTCCAGTTGCTAAACTGAATACAATCAGAGTTCTTCTTTCCCTAGCAGTTAATCTCAACTGGAAGCTTCACCAAATGGATGTGAAGAACGCTTTCCTGAATGGAGAATTGGCAGAGGAAATTTATATGGAAGGCCCTCCAGGCTTAGAAAATGCATATGGGGACAAAGTCTGTAAGTTAAAAAAATCTCTGTATGGGTTGAAACAGTCTCCCAGAGCATGGTTTGAAAGGTTCACGAGAGCCGTAAAAGGGTTTGGTTATACTCAATGTCAAGCTGACCATACCTTGTTTGTTCATCATGCCACAGGTGTTATTACTATACTAATTGTGTATGTGGATGATATGATTATGACAGGTAACAGTGAGGAGGAAATTCATAAGTTAAAATCCTTTCTAGCCAAGGAATTTGAAATCAAGGATCTAGGAAGCATGAAATACTTCTTAGGAATGGAAGTTGCAAGATCGAAAGCGGGGATTTGCATAAATCAGAGGAAATACATCCTGGATCTTCTCAAAGAAACTGGGATGACAGAATGTAAGCCGGCTGATACACCTATGGACTATACGACGAAGTTGGGTCTCATAGAAGAAAGTCCACCTGTAGACAAAGGAAGGTATCAACGGTTGGTGGGGAAACTGATCTATTTATCCCATACCAGACCGGATATTGCATTCCCGGTGAGCACCGTTAGTCAATTCATGAACAGTCCGAATGAAGAACATATGGGAGCAGTTTTGAGAATTCTAAGGTATTTGAAGATGACACCAGGACAAGGCATATGTTTCAAGAAAAGTGACGATAGAGGTGTTAGAATCTTCACAGATGCAGATTGGGCTGGTTCAGTGGTAGACAGAAGGTCTACATCTGGGTACTGTTCCTATGTTTGGGGTAATTTGGTCACTTGGCGGAGCAAGAAACAGTCTGTGGTCTCTCGTAGCAGTGCTGAAGCGGAATTTCGAGCAATGGCTCATGGAATTTGTGAGGGAATTTGGTTGCAAAGACTACTAAATGAACTCAAAGTTCCTATGGTTAAGCCAATGGAACTGTTGTGCGATAATCAAGCCACTATTAGCATCGCAAAGAATCCAGTGCACCACGACAGAACAAAACATGTGGAGATAGACCGGCATTTTATCAAAGAAAAGTTAGAAGCAGGGTCTGTCAAGATAAGTTACACTCCTACCAATTCTCAGACAGCTGATGTGTTTACTAAGGCTCTACCTAGAGCATCTTTCGAAGGATTGTGTTCCAAGCTGGGTATGATCAACATGTACTGCCCAGCTTGAGGGGGGGTGTTGAATTCTGTATTCTAGAATATAGATTAGTCAATAGTTGTTAGCATTCTAGAATATAGATTAGTCAATAGTTGTTAGCTTGTAGTCAATATTTGTTAGCTTGTTAATTAGTTTTGTCAATGGTTGTTAGATCCAATCCCTACTTCTAAGGGATTGTGTTCCCTCTCTTTGTGTATATATTCATGCTTATAGTCAGTAAAGAAAAATAGAAAAATTCAGAAATCTTCAACAATTACTTTCAGTGCATTTTTGGCTATAAAATCTCAACACCACCGCTTCTTGATTGTATCATCGTTTTCATATCTTGACAAACAAACAGTCTAGAGACAGAGAGAGAGAGAGAGAGCGAGACAACAACAATGGCGACCATCAAAGTTCCAGTCCAAGTTTCAGTTAGTGAGGATGTTGAGCGACTCCACAAAGCCTTTAAAGGTCTTCACTCCACTCTTTTCAATTATCCACCAGTTATTTTGATATTTTTTTCTTTTTTCTTTTTGCTGGTTTGTATGTTTTGTTTGTAATGTTGTTTGTAACTTGGTATCATATCATTAATTGATCATGCATGTTATTTGATCTGCTTGTCATTGTAATCTCTAGTGTCTCTCTGCTGTGTGGTTTCTGTTGATTCTTTTTAGACTCATGATCATGATCAATTTTTGGGTTTGATTTTATACATCGTTGGTATTTTGGACTTGATCACATAGTGTTCAATGTTTGGTTTTATTGAGTTTTTTTTTTTTGTCAACTGTATTTGTACACTGAGATACCCTTTTAATTTTACTGTACAGTTTTGTAGTATCAATGTGAGTATTGATCTGAAGATACATCTGTTGAGTATTTGCTTTGCCAAATTCACATTGTTATCCCTCCAAAAATGTTTCTAGTGAAATTGGGTTCAACTCCCTTTAGATTTTACATTGAAAATTGTAGCCATTGCTATGAATTGATGCTCCTTTAGGTCACTGTGGGAGGTCAAAACATGTCTTGTTTTAATTTGATATTGATTAGTTCTGATATCATCTTAGTTTTGACTCAATTTATCAGTTTATTATGGTTTGGTTCTGGCTAGTTATATCTTACACTGTGAAAGAAAATGAATTCGAATACTATCCAATGTTGTATCATTGTCTGTTTGGTTATAGATATAGTATTATGGTGTAGAGACTCAATTTATCAAGTTATCGGTCTATTTGCAGTGAAGGGTTGCCTCAGCTTTTCCAATGGACTGATTAGGAGCTGTTTTGATTATATGTTTTCAGGATGGGGCACGGATGAGAAAACGATTATATCTATCTTGGCTCACAGAAACGCCTCACAGCGCTTGTTGATTAGAGAAATCTATAAGGAAACTTATGGGGATGACCTTCTCAAAACAATAGACAAAGAGCTTTCACGCGACTTTGAGGTCAGTATTATGACGTATCTCAAGTTTGTTTCAGTGGTCATATAATTTATTCTGATCGGTGTTAATGTAAATGGTTCTGAATAGTTATAACACGCTTGATTCTTTGTATTTGTTTGCATCAAATAGCGAGCTGTATTGCTTTGGACATTCACTCCTGCTGAGCGCGATGCATATTTGGTCAATGAAGCAGTTAAGTCGCATACTGTAAACAAATGGGTTCTCCTGGAAATTGCCTGTACTAGGTCTTCGCTCCAGCTCTATGCAGCTAAGCAGGCCTACCATGCTCGTTATAAGAAATCACTTGAGGAAGATGTTGCTTATCACACAAGCGGAGACATCCGCAAGGTTTGGCCTTAAACCTCTCTCTTACTCTCTGTCTATTTGATTAGGTAATTTTACTTGGATCTTAAATCAAGTATATAGTTGCTCTTCTTCCCTAATAACATGTTATTGAATTGAATTTGGACAATGTTATTGTCATTAGAAGAACATATGAGGATACCAAACTTTTTGGGTAAAATTTTCCTGATCTTTCATGATTACGGCCCTAGCCTGAGATTAGAGAAAATGGATTGAATTGTTATTTTACGCTCTTCTTTTTTCCTTTAATGCTTCCTGATCATAGATTCCTTGCAGCTTTTGGTACCTCTTGTGAGCTCATTCCGATACGAAGGAGATGAGGTGAATATGGCGTTGGCGAAGAAAGAGGCTAAGATTATCCGCGAGGCTATCTCAGACAAGAAGTACAATGATGATGAGCTTATCAGGATTCTGTCTACAAGGAGCAAGGCGCAGCTGAACGCGTCCCTCAATCACTACAAGGATGAATATGGAAAATCAATCAACAAGGTATTCACATGACTTGTAGCAGTTTCTGTTAAGAATAATTTCCAGGATTACATCGCTATTATCCTATATTTTTCTTAGCCGGATTCAACTTCATTGTGGTGGATGTAATATTTTCTTGTTACGGTACACTTGTACAAGTGAGTTGAATCCTGTCATCAAATGCTTGCATGATGATCAAGCAAGAGTGATTTTCCTCTGATTCAAAATTGGTAACTGGGGTGGTACCTGTTTACAGGATTTGATTACTGATTCTAAGGACGACTTCCTCATACTACTAAGAGCCGCAATTAAGTGCTTGACTTTCCCCGAGAAATACTTCGAGAAGGTTCTTCGGATGGCCATCAAGGGGTATGGGACAGACGAATGGGCTGTCACTCGAGTAGTCACCACTCGTGCTGAGGTGGACATGCAACATATCAAAGAGGAATACCATCGCCGTAACAGTGTCACTCTAGAGAGTGCAATTGCTAGAGACACTTCCGGGGACTATAAAAAAATGCTTCTTGCTTTGATTGGACATGAAGATGCTTGAGCAATGCTTTTGGATACTGCAAGCTTGTCTTTAAAATGAATTCAGTCTGTGTGTAATTTATCTTTTGCTTGGATGCTTATATTGTTGTGGCTATATGGAGTATGTTTTTCTCAATCTGCATGTTTGTAATAGGTTCGAGATGGAACCTGTGTTGGTATATGGTATAAATAAACGAGTTATCGGTGTGCTTTTGGTGTTATTTTGCTATACATTTTCGTTTCATATTCAATCATATATACACATGATGTTGCTTAAATGGTTGCAATAGTGACACAAGTTAACACAAAAATACGTAAGGTAGAAGCCGATGTGATTAAACGAAAACATCACATTGCCACCATGTCACGTTATATAACATGATATAATGTAATGAACATATTACAATCATATCACGTGATATATCATGAGTGAACAAGTATTTTGCAACCATGTCACTTGATCACATCCCATTTCAAACGAACACTGAAAAAACTTTTCTACTCTCTTGAGATTTGAAAAAAAACCCAATAAAAAGCATCAATCCAGGCACAGGAATGAAGAAATCATCAGACACATGCAGTAGACCAGTGCCATACAAGCTTTTTGATAAGGGTATCATTATGTATCAACTCAAACATGACAATTCTGATTATAGGGGTTATTTTTTCATACTTTCCTATTTAATAAATAAATATAATACTCGATATCCGATTTAATAAATAAATATAATACTCGATCTCCAATTATATAAGTAAAGAAAAAAAAATCTCAACTACTTTATTATTAATAAATAATTTGTATCTTGATAGTTTTGATATCATTTTTCACCATAAATATATAATTTTTTTTAAACTTTAAAAAATTAAATCAGGTGTTTCACGAGGTGCTGGCCCATATTATCCAGTAAGGCCCACCAAAGTGTTAAAAGAATCTTGATGCAACACGTACATCCCGTTTTGATCATGACACGTGCCCAAATCACGTATCACAAATCACAATGGATGATGGACGCACATCACGTGCATGGCAGGCTCTGTCACCGAAGTGACAGAAACTACTCTACTATTTCGATTTCTTTTTTTTTTTTTTTTTTTTTATTGCGTCTACTATTTCGATTTCTTTATAACAAAATTACGCCACATGTCACGATCAAATGGGAGATTTATACAATTAACTAATTAAGGGTGTATTTAAAGTTATGTAACTTATAAATAATTAATTATTTTATAATTTAAAATTTAAAAAAGTGTGTGATAAATAAATTAAAAATTAATTATTTTTTCTATTATTTTTAAAAATATAATATTAAAAAAATAATTAATTTATTAAATATTTTTAAAACTTAGTTTGGTATAATTCTACTATAAAAAAAATAGTTATAATTGAAAAAATTAGTAACTGTAACTATATTGAAGGTAAAAACAATAAATTATAGTTCTTAAAAATGTGTTGAAAAAACTTGTATTAAAATATTTAGTAAATTATATAACTGAATTGTTTTGAAAATATAAAATAATTAAAATAAATATTATAGTATAATTAATTAATTTAATTTGTTAATAAAAATTCTCTTTATATAAATTAAAAATATTTAGCTTTCTAATTAAGTTAAAAATTGAAATTGTATTGTATCAGTTTTTACTTTTAACTGTACTTATAATATAAATTCTTAAATGAATCACTTTTATAAGCTTTTTGATGCACAATTTATTGAATAACTGCTTTTAATTTATTTAAAAGTTAAACCAAACGAACCCTAAATTATAGACTATAAAATAAAGATGAATTGTAATGGAGTATTCTAAAATTTGACCATATTATAATGAAATTGTATATTTAGTCTTAATTATATATTAGTACCTATCGTTAGTTGGTTTAGTTAAAGGTAATGATTTGATCAAAATTTTTATCTAAAATAATAAAGATATCATTGGTTTAAAAATAAAAAATAATATTAATTTTTTAATAATTAATATTATTATTTATTTTTTAATTAAAGATATTTTTATTATTTTAAAATAAAATTTTTAATCAATCCAAACGAAGGTAGGTTTGTAACAATCGAAGTCATTATCCAGATACGCAAAACTTAAAAAGAAAAGGACAAACAAAAGACAGAAACCAAACATGAGCTGTATGTTGACTTGCATGTGTTTTTTATTTTAATCACCACGTGGCATTTTCAGATCACATTGAATTTCTGTACAAGCTATGATATTGATATGTCCCACGTAATCATTGCCTGAAAATCAAGTCTTTTTAGGTGAATTTTTATCTTAGTCCCTAATGTTTAAAGAATTATCAATTTTTAAACTAATTATAATTAATAGTATCTTTAGATCCTAATTTTTAATAAATATATTAATTTAGTTCTACAATTAAATTTTTATCAATAAAACTTAACATAAAAACATTATTTTATCCTTATTTTTATTTTAATAAGTTTAAATTAAAATTTTAATTTTAAATTTTAAAAAAATATATTAATAATTAAAAGAATAATATAATTATTTTAGATTGATTTGTAATTAAAAATTTAAAAATATTTTTAAATATCTTTAAAAAATTATTTTTAAATAAATTTTCACCATTTAATAGACGGTAAAGATTATATTTTAATTTTTTTAATTGAAAAAAATTTAATTTTACAAAATTTAATTTTTTTAAAAAAATCAATTTTTAATTTTTAATGTATGGTAAAAATTTTCATATATTTTTTTAAAATTTTGAATTTATTTAAATTTTTAATAATGAAGTAGGTTAAAAGATAAAAATACCCTTAGCACAATTAAGTTTGACTAACGTTTGACTCACAGAAGAATCAAATTGATGCATTTATAAAATGTTAGGGTCCAATAATACTAATAAACAAAACTAATTTAAAAAATTAACTCTAAAAATTAGGGACCAAATTAAAATTTTTTTTTTTTTTTTTAAGTTTTAATCTTTTGGCAGTAAATGATTATTATTATTATTATTACTGTTACTTTCATTGCATTTTTGGCTATAAAATCTCAACACCACCTCCTCTTGATTGTATCATCGTTTTCAAATCTTGACAAACAAACAGTCTAGAGAGAGAGAGAGAGAGAGCGAGACAGCAACTATGGCGACCATCAAAGTTCCAGCCCAAGTTTCTGTTGCTGAGGATGTTGAGCGACTCCACAAAGCTTTTAAAGGTCTTCACATCACTCTTGTTCTTCACTCTTTTCAATTATCCACCAATTATTTTGATATTTTTTTTCTTTTTGCTGGTTTTATGTTTTGTTTGTAATGTTGTTGGTATCAGATCATTGACTGATCATGCATGTTATTTGATCTGCTTGTCATTGTAATCTCTAGTGTCTCTCTGCTGTGTGGTTTCTGTTGATTCTTTTTAGACTCATGATTATGATCAATTTTTGGGTACATTGTTGGTATTTTGGACTTGATCACATAGTGTTCAATGTTTAGTTTTAGATCTTATGTCTCATCTGGTTTTATTGAGTATTTTTTTTTTCAACTGTATTTGTACACTGAAATACCCTTTTAATTTTACTGTACAGTTTTGTAGTATCAATGTGAGTAATGATCTGAAAATACATCTGTTGAGTATTTGCTGTGCCAATTTGACATTGTTATCCCTCCAAAATGTTTCTAGTGAAATTGGGTTCAATTCCCTTTAGATTTTACATTGAAAATTGTAGCCATTGCTATCAATTGATGCTCCTTTAGGTCACTGTGGGATGTCAAAACATGTCTTGTTTTATTTTGATATTGATCAATTATTTGTTAAGAGCTACTTTTTAGTTTCCTTGCATGATGCCCTGTAGTTCTGATATCATCGTAATTTTGACACAATTTATCAGTTTCTTACACTGGGAAAGAAAATGAGTACGAATACTAGCGAATGTTGTGTCATTGTTTGTTTGGTTATAGATATGGTATTATGGTGTAGAGACTCAATTTATCAAGTTATCGGTCTATTTGTAGTGAAGGGTTGCCTCTGCTTTTCCAATGGACTGATTAGGAGCTGTTTTGATTATATGTTTTCAGGATGGGGCACGGATGAGGCCACGATTATTTCTATCTTGGCTCACAGAAACGCCGCACAGCGCTTGTTGATTAGAGAAATCTATAAGGAAACTTATGGGGAGGACCTTGTCAAAACATTAGACAAAGAGCTTTCACACGACTTTGAGGTCAGTATTATGACGTATCTCAAGTTTTTTTCAATAGTCTTATAATTTATTCTGATCGGTGTTAATGTAAATGGTTCTGGATAGTTATAACATGCTTGATTCTTTGTATTTGTTCGCATCAAATAGCGAGTTGTGTTGCTTTGGACATTGACTCCTGCTGAGCGTGATGCATATTTGGCTAATGAAGCAGTTAAGTTGCTTACTGCAAACAAATGGGTTCTCCTGGAAATAGCCTGTACTAGGTCTTCGCTCGAGCTCTTTGCGGCTAAGCAGGCCTACCATGCTCGTTATAAGAAATCACTTGAGGAAGATGTTGCTTATCACACAAGCGGAGACATCCGCAAGGTTTGGCCTTAATCCTCTCTCTTACTCTGTCTATTTGAATAGGTAATTTTACTTGGATCTTAAATCAAGTATATAGTTGCTCTTCCTCCCTAATAACATATTATTGAATTGAATTTGGACAATGTTATTGTTATTAGAACATATGAGGATACCAAACTTTTTGGGTAAAATTTCCTGATCTTTCATGATTACGGCCCTAGCCTGAGATTAGAGAAAATGGATCGAATTGTTATTATACGCTCATCTCTTTTCCTTTAATGCTTCCTGATCATAGATTCCTTGCAGCTTTTGGTACCTCTTGTGAGCTCATTCCGATACGAAGGAGATGAGGTGAATATGGTGTTGGCGAAGAAAGAGGCTAAGATTATCCGCGAGGCTATCTCAGACAAGAAGTACAATGATGATGAGCTTATCAGGATTCTGTCTACAAGGAGCAAGGCGCAGCTGAACGCGTCCCTCAATCACTACAAGGATGAATTTGGAAAATCAATCAACAAGGTATTCACATGACTTGTAGCAGTTTCTGTTAAGAATCATTTCCAGGATTACATCGCTATTATCCTATACTTTTAGCTGGATTCAACTTCTTTGTGGTGGCCGTAATATTTTCTTGTTACGGTATACTTGTACAAGTGAGTTGAATCCTGCCATCAAATACTTGCATGATGATCAAGCAAAAGTGATTTTCCTCTGATTCAAAATTGGTAACTGGGGTGGTACCTGTTTGCAGGATTTGATTACTGATACTAAGGACGACTACCTCATACTACTAAGAGCTGCAATTAAGTGCTTGACTTCCCCTGAGAAATACTTCGAGAAGGTTCTTCGTATGGCCATCAAGAGGCTGGGGACAGACGAATGGGGTGTCACTCGAGTAATCACCACTCGAGCTGAGGTGGACATGGAACATATCAAAGAGGAATACCATCGCCGTAACAGTGTCACTCTAGAGAAGGCAATTGCTGGAGACACTTCCGGGGACTATCAAAAAATGCTTCTTGCTTTGATTGGACATGATGATGCTTGAGCAATGCTTTTGGATCCTGCAAGCTTGTCTTTAATATGAATTCAGTCTGTGTGTAATTTATCTTTTGCTTGGATGCTTTTATATTGTTGTGGCTATATGGATTTTGTTTTCTCTATCTGCCCGTTTGTAATAGGTTTGAGATGGAACATGTGTTGGTATAAATAAAAGAGGTATCGGTGTGCTTTTGGAGTTATTTTGCTATACATTTTTGTTTCATATTCAATCATATACACATATGATGTTGCTTAAATGGTCGCAATAGTGTAAC